>OY987313.1:7030677-7474295 GCA_963920655.1 Geranium rotundifolium
CACTCATGTTGCCTTGCCTTAAATGTCCATGCCATCATATTCATAGTATAAGAGAGAAGATTCAAAACTTTGGTATGAATCCTCAAAATCCTCATTTGAATATACTATATGACTTTGATCTTTGAATCCAATAAATTTAGTTGAGTCTGTTTTGACTCTGATTGATGAGGACATATTAAGGTATATAAAATGTGGTTAAGCTTGGGACTACAGAAATACATGGTGGAGGTTAAAAGGTGTTCTAGTGCAGATTAGAGGGTCAAGGGTTCAGGTGGTTTTTCATGTGCAGAGAGTGTTTAGTTGAAAAATAGTTGGAATTGAATGAGAAGTGTCCAGGTTGTTAATCAGGGTTAATAAAAATTGCATTTGTAAAACTCATTGTAAATTGGGGGCAAGTTCTATAAAATGGTAGTGTGATCAACTCTTTTTTTTGTTGTTGTTAATATTGATGTTAAAAATTACTTCCGTGACGGTGTTCTAAATTTGTTGTTTTTTTCAAGCTTCAGTTCTTATATGTTTGTTGACGTTCAATCTATGTGTGTTTCAGGCACCCCTCCTGAAGAAATATCCTGCCAACCTATCAGTCACAGCTTATTCATACTTTTTTGGCGCTCTATTAATGGTGATCACTGCATTTTTTTTGACAAACGAGTCAACAGATTGGAATTTGACACAGTCCGAAGCTCTTGCAGTCACTTATGCTGTGAGTCTCTGATTTATTTATTTTTGTGTAATCAAGTTCTGGAAACCAAATCATTTAGTTTTCTGTCATAAATCTGACTTGGGAATTATCACTCTTGAATAATGTTTGGCAGATGCTTGAGTGCTTGTTTATTATGGATTTGTAGGAAGTCGAATCATGGTGTTAGGAAATACTAGTCTAAGTTCAACTTCACTTCCCTGCTTTAATAGTAAATACAACTAGCAGTTTGAAATCCAGTTATTTCTGTACTGTCACTCGCGTTCCTATTACCTGGATGTTTGCCATATAGTTGTGCATTCTTATATGAAATAGCTCTCTTACATTCCAGCAAACATAACCCCCTTGCAGTTATAAAAAATTCTGTGTCGAGCTCTCTTAGGACTGGACCCTGCTGAAGTGTCCCATTTGACTTTAGCAAAAATGAAAGATTAGTGGACTCGTGTGCTAATAACTTGTTAAGGCATAACTTGTTCTTTCACGTGTATGCTGTAGAGAAAAGCAAAATGTTTTGAACATCTCTGCGTTATCTTGCTTTCAGGGTATTGTTGCGTCCGCCATTAATTATGGTCTTCTCACCTGGTCCAATAAGATCTTGGGGCCTTCTTTAGTTGCTCTGTACAATCCTCTTCAACCAGCGGCGTCTGCTATACTCTCAAGGATTTTTCTTGGAAGTCCAATTTATTTGGGAAGGTGACTTATTTCCCAGATGCTCCTCGAATCTGTTTAACTGTGGAAATTGACATGTTTATTTATATTTATATTTATGTGGAAGCAGTGTAGCGGGAGGTTTATTGATAATCACTGGGCTTTATTTGGTGACATGGGCATCGTACCGAGAGAGACAAGCAGGCAATGGGGGAATGATTCCACCGATAAGTCGGAGCTCGGAGGCTCTTATACACAAGATACCGTAGGGTAGAGGTAGCAGAGGACACTTGTTTTCAGGACCATCCATCCACCATATACTAGCTTAAATGTCTGAAAAGGACTTGTGTTTCATATGGATACGTTTTGACATCAACATTGGTTTCTATTACAAAATTCTTTCTTTTTCATGGGAACACAACAAACTTATTTAGTGTTCCATGTTCTTAGGACCTATACAAGTTGCATTCGAATTTGAATTTAGGTTCGTTTTTCAAAATATAAGGATCGTATGTCAAATTTTTTAGAAAATTAGATATGTGTGTTTCGTATACTTCATTTATTAGATTTCACACAGGTTTTTTATTTCAATTTTCATATACCCTTGATTATATAAAAGGAAAGTGATATTTTACTACACTTGAGTATGGTTTTTTGATAAGCTTAGGAATTTTGTTGCACTAACAAAATAATACAATAAAAAAGAGAGAAACCAGACCCTAAGATACCGAGACAACCCATACCACATACACGAAAGCCCGCAGCTAAGATAAAGACACAATCAACTAATTAATTAAGGATGATGAAGAGGCCACTTTGCCGTCTATTAGAGTGACACAATCAACCAATTAATTAATGCTGATGAAGAGGCTACTCTGCCGTCTATTAGAGTGACGATGAGTTCCAATCATAACTATTTTTTTTCTCTTCTTAGTACCTAATTTCATCAACTTTTATTTTGTTTTTTCTCTCTTCTTAGTACCTAATTTCATCAACTTTTATTTTGGGGCATTTGAGGCTAAATCTTGTCCCGAAATAGTATAGTTAGGTATAGTCTAAAAAAATAGTTATGGTAGTGTGAAACGGCAATAGTTAGGTGTAGTAAAATATCAATTTTCCTATTAAATCATTATCATCGCGTATTATCCCGCGAGAATTACATGTATACATTGTGTTATGCAAGTTTTATGACCGTGAACTTTTAAGTGTAACTAAAAATGTAAATTAATTGAATTAAGTATAGCTTTGTTGAGGCGTTGAAAAAATCTACTTCAACCAATATATCCTTATACTTTGATTCATCTATGAAATATTCTACTAGTCCCCAAGTTCAAAACGTTGCTAGCTTGGTTGGGCAAGTGATTTTGATTCATCCATGAAAATTTTATGGTGGTCACTTTGATTGAGCCCTTGTTCTCGTTTTCTTCACATCATTGGATTTCATCAGGATGAAAGCAAATATTTTAATTTTTGGCAAAACCTTGCTAAATTCCTTCCCCTCCTCTCTGTCTCCCACCCTTGGATCGGTCTCTTTCCCGAGTAGTTTCTGTAAGGGTGGAAGAGGAGAGAGAAAGTGATTGAGGGAGATGAGAGGGTAAAAAATGCATGATTTAAAAATTTAAAAAGCATTTATGGTCAATCTAATCTTTTGAACCTCAAATTTTAACAATTTTTAATGAAAGTTAACGGGAAAATGACAAGGGAAATAAAACATCAAATTAGAAAGATGCTTTTGAAATAATAATTATAGAAGACGTTACATGAAATTCTCTCTATTTATCCTTATAAATTATTATCATATATGCACTGTTCATTTTACTTGATTGCCAAAATTTTATGGTTTGTAAGGTAAAAAGGGTTTCTGATTCAAATTGAATAAGTAAACAATCAGGAATTGGAAAAGGGACAAAAAAACAGAGCGTAGAGCGTAATGCATCATCATCAACAACCACACCTCTTCCTTGTTCAGGACGATGCCATGTCGCTCCGAGTTCTAGAAATTAGGGTTTTTCTTCGTCTTCTCCAATGTGGATTCTGAATTTGGATTCGAGAGCTTCTGTTGTTCACGCAGAGTAGATCGAGCCGAGGCATATAGGTCTTTGTTCGATTGAGCACTTAAGGTATCGTTATTGCTTGAAGGTCTTTGTCCTGTCGCTTCTCTTCTTTCGCTAGGATCTGGGTCTGAATCTGGCCATTCTATCTCTGCTCAAGAACAGGTGTGCCCTGATGCTCAATTCAGCATTTCTTTTGATTCAGTCTTTGCTCTATAATCGAATAGTGAAGAGGAATATTCTTTTGATTCTTAAGGAGTTTTTTATAAGAAAATTAGATTGATTTCTGCATAATTCATGCATTTAAATCTGTGCTGCAACATGTGAAATGATTAAGCCCATAAGTATATTTCAATGTCTGAATAAGTGAATAGTACTATGACAAGTTAATGTGGGGTTTCTTTAATGATGGTCTATCACAATTCGTTTGAAGTTAGTATTTCTATGTGCACTATTTTAATTCATTTTGGTGCATGCAGGATTTATGTAAAGCTGATAGTTGCATTTGGTTACGGGTTACTAGACATTCTTGGTGCATTCGTTGATCCTGTAAATGGCATTGGGAATTAGCTGAAACCTACCCTTAACCCGATTTTGTTTGTGTTATACCCTTGGCTTACCATCGTCCAAGGAGATGTCCCTTTGAAAGATTAAGTGCCACAACTTTTGAAATGCAATATCACCTTCCCCGTGAACCTTCAAATATCCTGGAAATATAAAAAATGGCATTTAGGAAAATTGCAGAAATAATTTCTGCTACATTGAGTGGCTCTCAGTCGTCAACTGTTCCATATATGGGGGCTGGATCTATGCCACAGGTAGGTTCTGCTGCAAATGGTTACTACTCCGGACGCAAAAACAACATACGGCTCTCTTCTTCTCTCCAAGACTTCTCATCTTATCTTCAATTTGATCCTGAAGAGAGGGATCCCAACCTTGGAATTGATAGGAATACGGCTCATGCAAAACAACTTCTTCCTTTGCAGAACGAAAATGTTCTTTCAAGTTTTTCCAAGGATAAGGGATATGTAGGAGGTACCTCGTTTGGCTGGAGGAAATGGATGCGAGTGATATTGGTCCTCTTGTGCTTATTGTTATTTGCTCTTTTAGTGTATATGATTGTGGCATACTGTTATTCTAATTGGTCTCAAGAAGTGTCTAAATTCTATGTTGTACTTGATTGTGGAAGTACTGGAACTCGAGTTTATGTATATCAGGCGTCCATGAACCACAACAAAGAAGACAATCTCCCTTTTGTTCTGAAATCTTATACAGGGTTTCACAGTAAATCTAATCGTGGGCGTGCTTATGATCGAATGGAAACTGAGCCTGGTTTTGATAAGTTGGTGCATAATGTGTCTGGCTTGAGGACTGCAATAAAACCACTACTACGGTGGGCAGAGAAACAAATTCCCAAGCATGCCCATAAAACTACATCTCTTTTGCTTTATGCCACAGCTGGAGTTCGCAGGCTTCCAAGTGCTGATTCAAAATGGCTTCTGGATACTGCATGGTCCATACTGAAGAAATCATCTTTTGTTTGTCAGAGAGATTGGATTAAGATTATTAGTGGTATGGAGGAAGCTTATTTTGGTTGGGTAGCGCTTAATTATCACACAGGTATGCTGGGGAGCGCACCAAAAAAAGCAACATTTGGTTCACTTGATTTGGGTGGATCATCGTTGCAGGTAACATTTGAGACCAATGAAGATTTGCATAAAGACACTAGCTTAAACCTTAGATTTGGTCCACTTAGCCACCATCTAAGTGCTTATTCTCTCTCAGGCTATGGCCTGAATGATGCGTTTGATAAATCTGTGACTCAACTTCTTAGAAGCCTTCCAGAAACTAAAAAGGCTGATGTAGGCAGTGGAAATGTAGAACTTAAGCATCCTTGCTTGCAGTCTGGATACAAGGAGAAGTACACATGTTCTCAGTGTGTTTCCATATACCCAGAAGGTGTGAGCCCTATGGTTGGAGGGAGAAATTTGCGCAAACGAGTTAAAGCGGGAATTCCCGTGAATCTTGTTGGTGATCCGAATTGGGAAAAATGTAATGCACTTGCAAAAGTTTCCATCAATTTGTCTGAATGGTCAAATGCGGTCCCAGGACTTGATTGTAATTCACAACCATGTGCTCTTCCTAATAGCTTGCCTCGTCCTCACGGCCAGTTCTATGCAATGTCAGGCTTCTTTGTTGTGTATCGATTTTTTAACTTGACTTCAGAAGGAACACTTGATGATGTACTAGAGAAGGGTCGTGGTTTCTGCGAAAGAACATGGGAAGTTGCAAGGAATAGTGTTCCTCCACAGCCCTTTATTGAACAATACTGCTTTAGGGCACCATACATTGTCTTACTGTTGAGAGAGGGTTTGCGAATTTCAGATAAACAGATTATTATTGGTTCTGGCAGTATAACATGGACACTTGGGGTTGTCCTGTTAGAAGCTGGGAAGGCATCTTCGACTAGAATGGGGCTTCGGAGTTATCAATTATTCCAAATGAAGGTTAATCCAGGAACTCTTATTGCCATTTTGTCTGTATCATTGTTTTTCTTGGTATGCTCTTTGCTGTGTATCGGTAATTGGATGCCTAGATTCTTCTGGCGGTCATATATCCCACTGTACAGGCAGAATAGTGCATCACATTCATCTGTTCGTCATATTCCTTTTCCTTTTCGGTTCCAGCATTGGAGTCCTATCAGCTCAGGTAAGATCTATAAGACCCGGGGCACGATTCTGGATAAGTTTTTCAATATACTTTTAGATACCTGCATCAACCTTTTGATATGCATTGCTTTTTATTGTAGTTAAGTTTTCTTATTTTCTTGCTAGGAAAAGAATTTTGTGTAGCCTAGCATTTGGTTTATCTTTTTCTAGAGGGTTATAACTTATAATGATGAAGCTGAATCTTGTACTATCAATCTTTAATACAGATAGGATAATGTGTATGATGTGAGAGGACAACCTACTGGATTTGTTTTTGAAATAGTTGGACATGTCTCAAGAGTTGAATTTTGCAAGAATTTTTCTTGGAAATGAATATAACAACTGTAATGATTTTTTTCTCCTGATAGCATCAGGTTAGTCTAGCTCAATTGTCAGAGCGTAACAAATTAGTTGAGGAGTATTTTATTATAATCATAAACTGCAGCTACTGGACAGACAGATGTTTACCTGGTTTTTTGAGGAACATGTATAATAATATGGTTTAGTATTGATTCTAAGTTATTGCTTCATTTTTCTATTTTACCATCACAAAATAGGTTCTTGTCACACATTGAAATAATATTCACCAAAAGAATATGAAAACTTACATTTCTGCACGAAGTTTGCTTCCTATTCCATCTTGAAGGTGCTGGCAACTCTAGCCTCGGTTCTGTTGAAAGTTAATCTTACTTTATTCTTTTCCATTTCTTGAAGAGTTTGGATTTCATTGGCTGTGTCAATTTTGACTTTTTATCTTGTACTTGAACTTGTAAGATTATTGCACACATTTTGAGTGTACCTCCTTGATCTAAGAATGATAGTATTGGGTTTATCTATACTATAGGGGATGGAAGAGTAAAGATGCCACTGAGTCCAACAGTAGCAGATTCGCAAGAAAGAGCATTTGGGTTGGGGCATCATGGAATGGAGTCTTCTCTGTACCCATCAACAAGCAGCGTCTCACATAGTTATTCCTTGAGTAGCTTGGGACAGATGCAATTTGACAGTAGCAGCAGCATGGCTTCATTTTGGTCTCCTCACAGAAGTCAGATGCGCCTTCAGAGCAGAAGGTCACAGTCCAGAGAAGACCTTAATTCTCAAATGGCCGAGGCGCACACACTTAACGTTTAGACACAACTAGATTGATTGACTGACACTTGAGAGTTGACAGGTACATAGTTTTTTGCTCTAACATTTGCTACTAGCATAGCTAGTCACTCCTAAAACTGTTACTGTACACTGAGAGAAACTACCCATAATGAAATAGAACTCCTGGAATTAGAGGGTTATTATGTTTTTCAAATACAGTGTTAAATCTTTCTGCATGCTGCATCTTCTTTATATTTTATATGTTCAATATGCAGGGGATTGAGGATATGATTTACGACCCTCACAGAAATTGTATGGTTTGCTGTTCATATATAATTATGTGTGAATAGATTATTTTGTTCCAGGAACCTATGACACTTTGTTACACCTAACTATTCTGAAATGACACTTTCATATCCTAATTAATTTCCTATATTTTTTAGTACATTGACAATTTATTTGTAATAACCTACTGCTAAAATGCCTAAAATACGGCATCATGCATCGCTAACCAAGCAAAAGTTTAAAATTTAGGAGAGACGGACGAGCTCAACAAGCATTTGGCCCATTCCAGTCTAGCACAAAACTCCATGCGCCCGCCCTACTGAAAAGCCCACACTATTATGCACCCACACCAATTTGTCAGCCCGCCTCGCATCTAAACGGACGGCGGTAAGATGGACAAAATGGACGCCACCGAGCAACCAAGTCTCCCCCTTTGACACAATAATGATGCGTAAAATTATTAAAAGTTCACAGGAATATTTATTAAAAAACCAAGAAAATTTATTTCTTAATGAAATAATCTGTATGGTTTATTGACGATGAAAATTAGTGGTCTGATCGTACAAACCAAGTAACTCATCAATATCCATCACTGCTTATAGTGCTGCAGTAACGATTTTACCCGAAAATTTAATTATGACCGTTTTTCTATACATTTATAGGCCTGAATCGAACAAGTGTAGTTGGTGAAATGTGCTTACGTGTTCAAACGGCATTGGACTATAAATCAACGAAACGAATCGACCTCTCTCTCTCTCCTCGCAAATTAGGGTTAACACTAAACACCTCTCTCTCTGGTGCCGGAGATTGGAGTGACCGGCGGGCTCTAATTCGCTTGGTGCAGGTCGGGAACTGATTCAAGGCAAAGCGAATATGTTCCCGCCTTGCGTCAACTGAATCGGAGACCGCCAGTTCTCAGACACACACAGGTCCATTCACTTTCCTCTTATCTTCTTCATCGTGATTCCAATTCTAGCTTTCAATTTCTCTCTTTTTACTGATTGGGATGCTTTTTTGATTCACTCTGCATCATTTTCAATTCAAAATACTTTGTCTGTCTTCCTGTTATAGCTGACAGTGATATGAAGATTATCTGTTGCTGCCAGATTCATATGTCATATTGCTCAGCAAGCTTCAAAATGTATTGTATAATAATTTGTTTCAGTTTAGGCACTTGCTGATGATGAACCTGGCGAGAAATTATTTACTGATGATCCTTAGGCACTTGCGCAGTTTTTTTTGGCAAATTGTATCAAGATTTGGGCTTGACTATACTATAATGAAGCAAGACAGCACCAAACTTGTGATTCTTAAGATTTCTTAAGATTATTGAATCAATAATGGGCTTAAGAACCAACGCTTGCTTGGCTAATTGATTAAGCACTTGAACTTGGTTAAGCCTTTATGTCCTACTTCTGTTAGACCTCTCTCCCAACCTCTGTTGGAATTCTCTCTTGGTGGGAGTCTAGTGGTAATATTAGTCCCCCTTCTACATATGAGTATGTCTTGAGCCATTTATTAATACAATAATATTAAGAACTCTTAAGAATCACAAGTTTAGTGTTGTCTTGCTTTATTGTAGTATAGTCGAGCCCAAATCTTGATACAATTTGCCGATAAAAAAACAAAAAGAATAATGGGTAGAAAAGCCCTTATATCATTTTGAGTACATTTCAAAATTAGTGATCCTGGTAAGAAATTAAAAGTCGGGCAGAGTTTTCCTTTTAAGACACTTGCACAGTTAGAAAAACCCTTAAAAGGAAAAATCTGCCCGACTTTTAATTTCGTACCAGGATCACTAATTTTGAAATGTAAAAATGATATTACGGGAAAGTTTTTTATTTTATTTTTTTTATTATGGATCTTTGTTAGTTGCCACCTGAAAATGAAGATTGGATATGAATGTTCTATTTCAACTGGTTAATGACCGAAAATTCACATGACTTGAGAATGTGGCTATAAATGTGTTATGTTTTGCTCATTTGCTGAGTTCTAACTTTACTACTATATTTGTACATTCTAATTAAATGAAGTTGCTTATGTTCCCGCAAGAGGCTAGAATCTTAAGTGATATTCTTAACTTTAGTTTATCGTTTAGTCGAGAGACTATTTTATGATAAAAATTACCTAGCTTTTTATGTGATTATCGTCTCATTCTATTTTTTTTTATGTAAGAGTGATGCATTTCAATTTTTCTAGTTCATTTTTGAGTCATTGCTTGATCTCTGTGCTATATCTGTTTAGTTTATCCTGATATAGTCTTATCCAAATTATGAATACATTTCTACTCCTTTTTGCCTTCAGTTTATCTCCTTAAACTAAGCAAAATGTAGATATCTTTCACCAGTTCTGTTTTTCCATTAAGGTAGAAATGCATGGGATACAGTGCATTCTGCTATGCTGACCCTGTCATGTAAGGCATGCTTTAACTTTGGGTTTATCATTTTGATGAGATTACCATGCCCTAAAGATTCAAGGTTCATCACCCTCTTGGTAATTATCATTTCCCGTGTTGCCTAATTTGGTTAGTTAAGTTTTGTACATATTTGTTTCACAAGATGTTATGATCACGTTCGATATTTCACACAACTCATTTTCGATAGTTATATCTTAGTCATTGGACAGTGTTACATCGCCTTTCAAAGTATAAAAGTTTGCCCTTTCGTTTCAAAATAATTTGCCTCCTCAAATGATTACAGATCTCTTCCATATGTTATATTCTTCTCCGGTTTCTTTAATTTAGTTGGAAACTTTTATGCACGCCCACTTGCCATTTGCTGAATTTAGTAGCGCACCCCTTCAGTTTAAAAATAAAGAAGGAATCAAGTTTTAATTTTTCTGTCTATAGCTTTCAAGGGGGAGTTCATTGTCAACACACCATCAACATTGACTGTTGCACGACTGAAGTTGAATGATACGTCAATTGGCATCGCATGCTTCTCGCATTTCATGTCGCAACCGTGTAGCAATGTTTGTTGAGGGATGACGGAAGTTAAGTAAAGTTTTTTCATTCGTAATGCTTAAAATCTAGTGTGAAAAATCTGGCAGACAGGAATTAGCAATTGTTCTTGATGCAACTTGGGCAATAAATACTTTATATGTGAAATGAATAGATGTTTCAGTGCTAGGTTATGTTAATGCATGGTTCATGGATAAAAATCTATTGAATGTTACAAAACTGCATGACGCCTTTGTTTTTACGAGCGCTTTCAGACTTATGGATCACATAAATTCACATTCCGCTTGAATTAGTAACCAAATAGTTATACTCTCATTACATTTTCAATGGCTTGTTTGTTTTCAAGTGGAAAATCATCCATCTGCATTTTATTGCTTACTGAATGTCAGATGAAGAACATTATATTCCAAAACAGATTTATGTGAACTATTCTTATATGACAAGAAATTTATAACTCGTATCCGAGAAACCAATCACTTCTACTTGTAAGAATATATGTCCACAGAAAATATAGTTAGAGCCCGCTGAACTGTCCACATTGAAAGAATGTAGATTTAGTGACCACTCGGTATATTAGTTCGGCTTTCCACTAAGGAGCTTGAGCTTCTAGGATTCGAGTAAGTTTAACATGACATCAGAGTTTGGTTTTATTCCGAGCTTGTGACCTGTTTGTGACTCATTTGTTCATACCTCTTGTCTTAGTCATAATCATGAAAGAAATGTTCAAGTGTCTCACATTCAATGAGTATAGAATTAGTGACCATTTGATATGCTAGTTGGACTCTCCACCCAAGAGTTCTAAGTTTTTCTAGTTTATATGCAATTGCAGTATCAGTATCAGTGGGCACTTGAACAACAATATATTCTCCAATCTCTTCAGTAACTTAATCAAGTAATTCAAATAAATTTTAAATACTACCACATAATGTATCATACTTCCTATATTTCATATTTGATTAACCATTTAGTAATAAAGAAACTCAATCTATCATTCTAGAGTCTCAACAGAAGAACGAGTAACTGTAAGGCAAGCCCTCGATAAAAACCTCAATCAATAGTTAGGAAGAAGATAGAAGATCTCCAATTTCCCCGGTCTCTACGAAATCCGAAGTCTCGAGTTACTAATTTTTTAGTCTTAGATGTTGGAGTAATAATCGAGCATGACTTGGGTCCTCTAGGTGCGATGAGGAGGGAGTTTTTAGAGAGAATGAGAAAGAAGAAAGAGGAAAAAAAACTTTTAATGTCATAATTCTGAAGTTTTGAATAAAAATAATGAGTATTTTGGTTATTTTACATTTAAAAATTAAGATTATTAATTTGAAATTAAACGAGATGTGGTAAAGTAAGTTTAAAATGGTCTCAAGTAACCCCTCAAAAACAAATCAAAATAATTATCTCGGGGAGAAACATGTGGTAACGAAGTTCTATCACAGTTATTTTTATAGTTCTACTTCTTTCGGATCCATCTGCCTCTACTAACAAACACTCAAATACTATTTATTCGAACATGACAAGAAACAAAAACAAACAAATTAATATTATAAAGCCTCATCTAATTATCACGTTGAGATTTAAATCTTCACCGGGCTAACTCACGGTGGTATTCTAATTTATATTTGATCGGTCTTCTAGTCATCTATATAAAATAAAGTATTAAAGTGATAATGCCAATAAATAAATATTTTTCCACCTTAATCATTTCTCTCTCAATAACAACAGAAGAGAGTGTGTTTCCATCAAATCCGTAAGGCGAAGCAGCGAGGTCCGACTCTGTGAGCACCAAACAAACATGGTGAAGAAGAACACACCCAATCTCAATCTCAATCTCAATCTCCTCCTCTTCTTCATCCCCCTCACCTTCCTCTTAGCCGAAGCAGACCCATCACCAATCATCTCCAGGTTCCAGCAATACCTCCAGATCAACACGGCCCAACCCACCCCCAACTACCACGAAGCCGCCGATTTCATCCTCTCCCAGGCTCGCTCCCTCAACCTCGAGTCCCAGACCTTCGAGTTCGTCGCCGGCAAGCCCCTCGTCGTCCTCAAATGGCCCGGCTCGAGCCCCGACCTCCCCTCGATCCTCCTCAACTCCCACACCGACGTCGTCCCCTCCGAGCCACATAAGTGGGACCACCCTCCCTTCTCCGCCCACATCGACCCATCTGGGAGAATCTACGCCAGAGGCTCCCAGGACATGAAGTGCGTCGGCATGCAGTACCTCGAGGCCATTCGCGGGCTGAAGGCTTCTGGGTTCGAGCCTGCTCGGTCGATCTACTTGTCGTTCGTGCCCGATGAGGAGATCGGTGGCCACGCCGGCGCCGAGAAGTTTGCGGAGTCGGACGAGTTCGGGAAGTTCAATGTTGGGATTGTGCTCGATGAGGGTAATTTTCTGTTTTCTGGATTTTCAGTTTTGCTTGATTGTGTTTGTATGGATTCAGAATGGAATTGATACTGATGTGTGGTTGATTGTGTATTTTAGTAATGTTCTGTTTTCCTGTGTTTGGAGTTGACTTTTTGGTCTTTGGGTTGGTGATTCTGTGCTGGTGCTGGTTTTGAGAGCTTAAAGTTTTGTTTTTTCTGGATTCTGACGAGTTCAGGAAGCTCAATATTGGGATTGTGCTTGATGAGGGTAACATTTCTGTTTTTTTGGATCGATGATCGTGTGGTTATGGTTTTCAGGATTTTCGATTTTGTTTGATTGTGTTTGTGTGAATTCAGAATGGAATTGCTAATTTCTGTATGGTTGATTGTATATTTTAGTAATGTTCTGTTCCTGTGTTTGAAGTTGACTTTTTGGTATTTGGATTCGTGATTCTGTGCTGGTTTTGAGAGCTTTAAGTTTTGTTTTTGGATCGATGATCGTGTGGCCATGGTTTTCAGAATTTTCAATTTTGTGTGATTGTGTCTGAATTCAGAATGGAATTGCTATGGCTGTATGATTGTTTTGTATTTTAGTGATGTTCTGTTCCTGTGTTTGGAGTTGAATTTTTAGGTCTTTGGATTGATGATTCTGTGCTGGTATTGGTTTTGAGAGCTTGAAGTTTTTGTTTTGATTGTGTGTGGACTGTTGCAGGATTGGCTTCTCCGGATGAGTATTATAGGGTGTTTTATGCGGAGAGGTGTCCGTGGTGGCTTGTGATTAAAGCTACCGGGGCGCCGGGCCATGGAGCAAAGCTGTATGACAATGCCGCCATGGAGAATTTGTTCAAGAGTATCGAGAGTGTGAGGAGGTTCAGGGCTTCACAGTTTGATTTGGTGAAGGCTGGTTTGATGGCAGAAGGGGAAGTTATTTCGGTTAATATGGCGTTTTTGAAGTCTGGCACACAAACTCCAACCGTAAGTTTTATGTTGTAATTTCAAACTATATAACTCAACACCATTGAATAGAATGAATTTAGGTTACCATTCTGGCAGGGACACTGGACACCGAACTAGATAGGATTTCTTCACTTGTATGTGTTGTCTACAAGTATATTTATTTAAATTTGAATACTTTTAATTACTATCAAGCTGTTAGGAAAATGCAAGGGAAAATTTATAGGGATACATTCTGATTTCTGACAGTAGGTCATACTCATGGATAGGCTTTCAAGTTTCAAGGCTTTATGGAACTTGCATGTACTTGGCTAGTTCTTGTTCCCTCTTTTCATCAATAATATTCCCATTTGCTGATAAAAAAAAAGTATTTGGATAAATCGCATTTCCTGTTAACTTGATGCATAGCAGGAGGATAATGCCCATGATACTTAACTATATTTGCTTGTGTGCAAATTGATATGGTTTGGAAATATGGTTGGAAACCTGTTTGCTGTTCCTAGTCACAACAATTATCATGTGTATAAGAATTTAATGTGTGTGTTCCTTTCAGGGTTTTGTCATGAATTTGCAACCATCTGAAGCAGAAGCAGGTTTTGACATTCGGGTTCCACCAACTGTCGATCAGAAAGCCTTAGAAAGACGGATTGCTGAAGAATGGGCACCTGCTTCACGCAATATGACATTCACGGTAATAATTTAGTTTCTGCAAATTGTCTGTTTCTAAATCATAGTAGTAGTACAACAATGAAATGATTTCCTTCAAGATTACTTATAAAGAATGATTGATGTGTATATAATATATGTAGTGATGATAGCATGTGTCTGGTCTATTACTAAACTTCATCTCATATATCATATGGTACTTTGCATTTTTATCTGTTCCAACCCCAAATTAGCAGGAGCCTCGTGATACGGCATCAAGAAAGATGATATGCATCATCACTATCATAAAAGTTGCTTTTTCTGTCTCTAATGATGTGTAGCTTGGGCAGTTCAAACAAAAGGTAGATGTCTACGACAAGAACGGGAGGCCAATCATTACTGCAACTGACAGTTCTAACCCGTGGTGGACTCTTCTGGAAGAAGCCGTCAAGAAAGCTAACGGAAAACTTCACAAGCCAGAGATCTTTCCCGCTTCAACAGATGCTCGCTACTTCCGACAACTTGGCTTACCTGCAATCGGCTTCTCTCCGATGGCAAACACCCCTATCCTACTTCATGATCACAATGAGGTGAACATACAATTTCATTTCTTTCTTTTGTTTGTAGTATATAGTTACTGCAGTGTCTGTTATGTGTTGAAATTTCTGAATATAATCAACTATTAGCTCGGCACTTAATTTCACTAATGTTTTCCATAACGATGATACACAGTTTCTAGACCAAGGCGAGTACTTGAAGGGAATTAAAATCTACGAGTCAATAATCAAAGCCTATGCATCCTACGTTGAGCATGCGGGAGTAGGACCGAAAGATGAGCTGTAAGATTAGCAGATGTTGTCTTAATAAGGTATCAAACAAAACGAGTATGTACATGCAAATGTCGCCAATCAAATACATTCTTTGTCATAGTTTCTTTCTTATGAATCTGGTTGGATTTAAGTACCCTCATGTTGGAATGGAAGTGAAGTGATCAGAACATACAATTTGGTGCATAGATGTAGGTGAGGTATTCAAGCATTTTGCTTAGTTTAGTGCAGATAAGTTTTGACTTGTTTTACAATGCATGGTAAAATAATATAGTGAAAATTGTAAAAAGTATGTAAATAATGAAGTTTTGACGGGATAGAAGAAAATGAAGTTTTGGCTCGTTTGCCCTATCTACCAATAAACCCATCCAACCAAATATCTTTGCCGAACCTTGAAACTTAGGTCTAAAATCAGGGGGAGAGTAATGTCAACCACTAGTCCATGCTCAGGTTGGTGTTTTTTCTGTTGAGTTATTGGATAAAAAGGTGGTCAAAATTTGACACAACAAAGTTGACTGATGCCTTGAATATTAGCTTTTGTAATTAAAAATTCCAAGACTCGTGTTCGAATTGAAGGAGTCATGATATGAGTATGAGCCACCAAATATTTGACGATTGACGAATGAGTTAATATGTCGTTATCAGAGGAAGAAGACAAGCAATAGGGATTGAGAATTGAGAAGATATGATTCCAAAGATCTGATAGATAGATAGACTATTATTAATTGCAGTCCACATCTAAAATTGTAAACATCATTTTCTCGAGTAATTGCGAAGACTTCGTCGTTGCTATAATATTTTATATATTTCATGTATACATATGTACGTAGAGGACAAATAGATTTATCACTAATTAGCTGAAGTATATATCATTATAAGTTTTAACATGGGGGAAATACTGTATGATCCCGTAGGCTTAACAAGGATCAGTATTGCTTTAATAACATGTAAAAACTAATACCGAAGTATTCAATTGGTATGTCTGTTATAATAATATAGGGTGTGTACATAAAGTTAAATAAGAAATTTTGTAACAATAAGAAATCTTGATTGATACCTAATAAGACTAAATCAATAGACAAACTAATATTAATATAAAATACAAGAAATATTCCATTTTTACCTAGGGTGTGTATATAAATTAAATATTTTTTTTTGTAACAATAATAAATCTTCAATGATACCTTGGTATCCAATAAAACTAAATTAGAATAGACAAACTAATTATAAACGAGTTGAATTTTTGTTGCAAACTAATTATAAACGAGTTGACTTTCTGTTGTTGAGGAAGTGCATTTCATTAAACCAAATCGGTTGGGAGATTAAATTACAAACCTGTTGACACACAAACTGTAAAATGTTACTGACAAACAAATCACACAACCGAATACATGAATTCATCTGGATATGATGCCTAGACTTGGCTCAGGAGCGAGTAAACAAGCTCTTAACCACCAGGTCAAACTCGCCTAATTTAAGTTATGGTTTATTCTTAATTATAACTTGACATTATGAATACTAAACCTATGTATTCAACAACATTTTATAGAAAATATATTAAATGTAATTATATTGATTTAAACTTCATGGAAATACAATTATTTTACTCTATTGTAATTTGCACTGTTATCTAACAAACGTTAATATAAATGACTATTCTTTTCTTGGTTATTTTCCAATCTCAAGAAGAATAAAAAACAATATATATATATATATAAATTATTTATTACAATATTTGACGAATGAGGATAACCTATGAAATCTGCGATTTAAAAATAATAGATACTAATTACAATATTTGACGAATGAGGATAACCTATGAAATCTGCGATTTAAAAATAATAGATACTTTATTTCGTATTGTCCTGAGGGTAAAACCATCTTTAATTAATTTGGATTTGGATTGGAAAAGAAAGGTAGTGCTTGAGACTTAAAAATTATGTCTATATTATTCACTTTGAAGATTAATAATTTAAATACTCTCTAAAACAGCCAAACAAATAAAATTTTGAGAAATGGACTTAGAAGTAGTAGAACTGAAGGGATTGTAAATTGAAACCTCATGCCATGAAAATAACATAAATCTACACAAGATTTAGTGTTTTTAGTTTGTAATTTTTTTGCATCCGCATCTCTTGTAAGGGTTTCGTCTGATTATTTAAGACTAGTTTATGTATTCAACATAGTTTCAGTAGTTAGTATGTGTATTTTAGTTTGATTTGCTTGTTTGAATGCTCTACGAGATTGAATCCGAGGAGGAGAGAAAATATAGAAAGAAAGGAACACAATGTCATTTTTTTGAGATTTTGAATGATAATTATTGATATTTTGGTCAATTCACACTAAATTCTAACACCGTTACTTTGAATTAATACATAAATGAGTAAAATGCTTCTAAAACAAATACAATTAATCTAATATTTTTGAAATCAATACTTATATAAGAAAGTCATATATAATCAATTGTATTTGTCTAAGAATTAAAGTTATCCGTAACAGAGAGCCTCCACATAAGTTTTTGACATGCCCTATCAGCACACCCACTCATGATCTCTCTGGTTTTATCATATATTTATTTCTGTTTACTAATCAATACATTTCTGCAATTCAAATTCTACAATTTTGGTAAAAGTTGATAAAATTTGAGACGTAAACAATCATTAATATGACAGAATAAAAGACAAATTATTAAATTCATGTTAATCCGTCTGGTTGTAATCTTATAAAATTTTAAAAGAAATTTCAAACCTAATAAAAATTTGGTGTCTCTTGCTCTAAAAATAGAAGATGAGATTATTAAACAATTCCATTGTCATCACAATAAAATATGAATATAATAGAAAAAAGGAGGAAAGAGTGAAGAAGTGAAATAGGTGGTCAGCACTCAGTCTCCGATGCTTCTGAGCAGACACCTAAAAAGCTCCAAATAAAAATGGAATCGTTTAATGTTCTTGCCTTCCAAATCCATTATCCCAATTGACTTTTCCTCCACCTGGTACGTATCAGATCTCTTTCTTCGATCTCTTTCCATTTTCATTCTCTTCACTGTTCCATGTCTATGGGTCCTGAGTCTCTTGTTTTGACCTTTTTGTAATATGGGTCATTGCTGCTCTGTTTGGTTTGTGAGAAAAAAGACTACTTTTTTTCCTTGGGAATTCTGTGTTTTCATATGAAGAAACGGATAGCTTTGATCTGATGTGCTGTCTGTTAGTGAATAATTATATGTTTGTGGAGTTCTTTTCTTTAGCTTTGTTTCTATTTTAGTTAATTCGACCTTTTTTATTCCAGTATATTTCGATTGAAGATTTGTGATTGTTTGATGGGCAACACATGCCGTAGATCTTTCAGGGGAAAATTATCCAATCCACCAGAAGACCAATCTGTTTCAATTTCAAAAGAAACCCATTTAGCTGATAATTCAATTTCCAACTCCAAGGACCTGTCCCCAGCTAAGGACAGCAAGAAGGACTCTAGCATGAGGAGGGGTATGGACAATCAGAGTTACTATGTTTTAGGTCATAAGACGGAGAACATTCGTGATCTTTACAATTTGGGGCGGAAACTCGGACAAGGCCAATTCGGGACTACTTACTTGTGCACTGATAATGCGAGTGGCGTTCACTACGCCTGCAAGTCCATTTCCAAGAGGAAGTTGATTTCTAAGGAGGATGTCGAGGATGTTAGGAGGGAGATTCAGATCATGCACCACTTGGCGGGTCACAAGAACATTGTGACCATCAAGGGGGCTTACGAGGACTCCTTGTACGTTCATATTGTGATGGAGCTTTGCTGCGGGGGCGAGTTGTTTGACCGCATCATCCAGAGGGGGCATTACAGCGAGAGGAGGGCGGCTGAGT
Organism: Geranium rotundifolium; assembly: GCA_963920655.1. Classification (NCBI taxonomy): domain Eukaryota; kingdom Viridiplantae; phylum Streptophyta; class Magnoliopsida; order Geraniales; family Geraniaceae; genus Geranium; species Geranium rotundifolium. The sequence continues at coordinate 7,049,762 of OY987313.1, forward strand.
TGACTAAGATAATTGTAGGGGTCGTTGAGACGTGCCATTCGCTCGGGGTAATGCATAGAGACCTCAAGCCTGAGAATTTCTTGTTGGTTAACAAGGACGACGACTTCAATCTTAAAGCCATTGATTTTGGGCTCTCTGTTTTCTTTAAACCAGGTAACTTCCTTGAACTCTTGGAAGAATATTAGGAGTAAATGTACACCCTTTATCATATCTATGGCATGTTCAATCAATTAAGTTTAACAATAAAATTTTATTTTAATACTGTTTGGATTGCATATCTGATGCCCTTAAATGGCTCACAGGGGAGTTCAATTTAATATCTCGTTAAAGCACATACACAGTTTTATGATGTATCAATAGCAACTGAAGAATCTAGATCCATTTCTCTTTGCATACTTATTTTTATATAATGGAACTTTGTACGTATCATGGCATGAGATCATGTCATCTTCAGCTATATCGTTCTGTTTTCAAGGCTTTCCGTGTGTGTCACTATTTCAGGTCAAAAATTTTGTGATGTGGTTGGAAGCCCTTATTATGTTGCCCCTGAGGTACTACTGAAGCATTATGGGCCAGAAGCGGATGTTTGGACAGCGGGGATCATATTGTACATATTACTTAGTGGGGTACCACCGTTTTGGGCAGGTATGTATCTACTTATGTTACAGCAGTGCATCATTTTTGCTCCATGTGCCATTTACTGAAAGTATTATGTATTTTGGAGTTCAGAATCACAGCAGGGCATATTTGATGCGGTGTTGAAGGGATATATTGACTTTGAGTCAGATCCATGGCCTGTGATATCTGACAGTGCAAAGGACCTCATCAAGAATATGCTATGCTCACGACCTTCTGATCGCTTAACTGCTCATGAAGTATTATGTATGTTTATTTCCTTACGAATTTCTACTTGTAAATTTGTACTCCCTTAATCCCAAGTAAGTGTCCTGACTGTTTATTTGGAAGAAAATGTAGCATTCAAATTCTCTACCTTGAATTTCCACTTTACCTCCATTTCTCCACTACTTAATGGAGAGACAATTATTGGCAGTTCACGATTAATCAACTAAAATGGAAAGTGGACACTTATTTTAGTACATATAAGGATGCAAACTCGAGCTCATCTAGGATACAATATGAGTTAATAAAGACTTTCTTTTATTTTTCATCTTTTTTTGGTGGAATATTAAAAAAAATTATAACTATTAAGTTTATTAGGCAATAAGCATGTTTAAGAATATAAAACTATATTGGTCTATCAGCAAATAAACTTCAGCTTGTAGCTAAGTCGGTCCTATAGTTTGATATTAGTGTTTTGTACCATATATACATATCTTCTTCTAGGATCATTGATCTCTTATTTAATCTCGAAGTCCCTAAGGGCATTCTCTCAAGTATCTCATCCCCTCTTCAAATGATGACAGATGGGCATTCTATCTCACATTTCTCACAAAAAGCTTGAATGTGAAGGGGCATGTTATGATATGATACTACAATGGGTCCATCAACTATCCACTTAAGCGTTTTGGTCCTCTCCTAATATGCAAAGTAGAAAGATTATTCCTAAGCAGGGATTTGCCTTTTTTGAAATTATATTCTTTTGTAGTTTAATTAGATCTCATGACATTAACTTTTGTTTTATTTCAAATGACTGTAAAACTGAGATATGTAACTATTTGTATAGGCCACCCCTGGATATGTGAAAATGGAGTTGCTCCTGATCGAGCACTGGATCCAGCTGTGCTTTCTCGTCTCAAACAGTTCTCTGCAATGAATAAATTGAAGAAGATGGCTTTGCGGGTAAGTCCACGGTGAATGTATCTCTAAGATCTTAATTTAGATGTAGGTACCTTCTCCTAGTTATGGAGTGGGTGTATTATGTTAATGCCCGGCCCATCTACAAGCTCAGGTGAGTAGGTAGAGGTTCAAACTTGTTATTTACTCTGGTCTCTTGATTCACATTTTTCCGATGTGGGATGCTGACATATTGGACACTTCAAAAATAAATAAAAACGTGCACTCACATTTTTGATGTCAATTGGGATACTTGTCCACCACTACATGTAAGATGTGCAGAAGTACATGTATGCTATGATGTTTTGTTTACCATTACCATCTCATGTTTTTACACTAAGGGGACACACTATTACACTTTTAGAGAGGCTATTGCACATACTAAGCAGTCACTTTTAACTTTGAGTTTTTGATTATTGTTGCTGTAATAAATGAGGACACTATCATTCGAGAAGCAAACTGCTAAATCACGTATAACATTTAGTGTACTCGGTTAAAACTAACAACCAATGTTAGTTATAAGTAAAAAATGCAATGAACCCTTTAGTGTTATATCAGGTGATAGCTGAAAGCCTTTCGGAGGAGGAGATTGCTGGTTTGAGAGAAATGTTTCAGGCAATGGATACTGATAATAGTGGTGCGATCACATTTGATGAGCTAAAAGCTGGTCTGCGAAGATATGGCTCTACTTTGAAGGATGTGGAGATACGTGATCTTATGGATGCGGTAAGATGCTTGTTTCAGTTCATATTTGTCCATTTTATTTTTCAATTCTCCTTCCTTTCATAGGTTAGCCAAATGTGTGGTTTTGCTTCATTTAGTTAAATAAGCATCAATTTACTCATTATAGAATATTATACATAATGTTGACTAAGGAATTTTGACCAGTGTAGTAATATGCTTATGTATCTCAAGTGTTATATGTTCAATTGAATCAGCTATTTCATTTTGATTCAGGCTGATGTAGACAACAGTGGAACCATTGACTATGGCGAATTTATTGCTGCGACTGTTCATCTTAACAAACTAGAACGTGAGGAACATCTTGTTGCCGCATTTCGATACTTTGACAAGGATGGAAGTGGTTATATTACAGTTGACGAGCTTCAACAAGCTTGTGCTGAACACAATGTGACCGATGTTTTTATTGAGGATATCATCAGAGAAGTTGATCAAGATAATGTAAGCTATCTAACTTTATAAACTTCCCTTCATTATATCAAAATGAATGTTTATTGTAGCAAAATGTTACTCCAAGAGTCCAAGTCAACTGTTGGCATAACGTGATTATGCGTTGCTTTTACTAATTTTGTGAATTTATAAGTTCTAGTCGTCTCTTCCCCCTCAAGTTTCTCAGACGGTTTTGTTACACATTTGAACTATTGGGTACTTGTTTTAGGCTTTAGTTTAATGTTGCATTACATACTGAAACAATTAGTTGGCTTCATTCGGCTTTCGACTATGGAGATAATATCCGACATAACCTATAGTAGTAACATTTTCTCTGGGAGTATCATCTTAAGTTTGTTGTTTATAAATTAGAACACGCATGACATGTCTTGCTGTAAGGGAAATATAACAAAGTGGGGTTGTAACTTGGGCAAGTAAAATTCCCTTACATATCATATTTAAGCTGAAATAAGTGGCTCCGTGACATTTGGCATAAAGCTTAACATCTACTATAATGGTTTCTCTAGGATGGGAGGATTGATTATGGGGAATTTGTGGCGATGATGCAAAAAGGCAATGCAGGAGTCGGACGACGAACTATGAGAAACAGTGTAAATATAAGCATGAGAGACGCACCAGGTGCTCTTTAGGATAATATCATCCACGTCATGTACAGGTAATTTTCTGCTTCCTATCTTGTTCTGTTCTGTTTTGTTCCATTCCATTCTGAAAAGGATCTCTAGTATTTTTCTCTATAGTATTTGATATAAATCAGCACTGTCGTTAGTTATTGGTATAACTTCAAAGGTGGAAACATGTCTGTATGGAACATGGAGTTTTGTAGTTGGGAATCAAAAATTGAAAACCCTTATAAGAAATTCCGATGAAAACTGAGTCCAGTGCGTGTAATGATCAACTGAGTGAAGATTGCTGGTTGAATTCTTACATTCAATCAAATATCGAATAATTGGTTTGAAATCCTTTTGCAGGTTGTATAGCAAAGCTGGAAGGGAAGGCCAATTATATGTATAAAAGCTTTGAAATGCAATTTTGGTCCTTCTCCGGCCTGGGATTTGCACCGCGTCAGTAGAAAATCATGTTGTAAACTTTGTGTTTACAAGTTGTGTAACATTGTTGTTGTTGTTTTGTTTGTTTATGATTGATGCAGAGGAATTGGATGTGCACATACATCTTCACCTCATTTCTTGGTTATTTTATGACTAAATTCTGAGATCATAGCTTTCTTGGTTGATTTGGTGTTATTGTATGGAGTTGCTGTGTCTTATGCAAATAGAATATTGTGATGCAGTAGAGAATTGAGACAATTTACGGAACTCCAAATTATATACAACCAAATCCATCTGCATATGGAAGATTCTTAGCATAAATCAGACCCTCCTCATTTTTATAAGCAAATAAATCCAACTAATTGTGAAACATATTCGAAAACTTATTGAAATTAAATGGAAAATCTCATTTGAGTACAACTAAGTTATACTAAGTCATTTCCTCAAAAAAAAAGTTATACTAAGTAATATGTGTTAATGTTATGTTGTGTTTTAGGTTTATATTTGTACTGAAATGTGTTATTGGAGTGCTTTGTGATGTGTTAGTTTTGAGTTTGCCCGAGAACAACTCTGTATACTTATAGCTATGCCACGTTACCCTCATTTATGTACTATCTTCGTAGTGTTAAAAGTCTGATTTGCTTAAAAGAGCAAATTGACAAGTAAAAGTTTATATTTGTTATTTCAACTCTTTTTGATATGGGTTCCGTTCAAACCCCTTTGTGTGTTGGTTAAATTTAAGGTTCATATTACGTGAGACACTGTACATCAATCCATGAATTATAGGTTTGGTCCGAAACTAGATGACAATGATGGGTGTAGGTAGAGATAGACTGACCAACCCATAATATTATGTTAAAGTCTGACTCACCTAAAAGTTGAAATTGACAAGTAAAATCTCATACTTGTTATTCCAGCTCTTCTGGAAGTTGGTTTTGCCGACACCCTCTCACAAGTATGCTGGATCGAGGATCCATCCCAAACAAGGTGACACATAAGGGTGTAAGCGGAGATAGACCAATGTGTGATTGAGGTCCGTACATGTTATCTCATCTCATTTCCTTGTAAGTTTCGTTGACACTTAGATCTCGAGTTTCATTTTTTATTCCATTACATGATTAGGTCTTTCAGCCTCAAGAACTGGACTAGTTGTTTTCATCATTCTCGTATGGTGGATATGCAAATTTAATCGTAAAAGAGAAAAGATGAAGCTCAAGGAGAAGTACATGAGGCTTTACTACTGCAACAACAATTATCTTCAAAACACAGTAACATTGAGAACGGTTCTAGTGTTAGGCGTCTATCGTCCAAGACTTGCGTAAAGACGCCTAATAACACTAGAACCAGGGTTATATACATTTGCTCATATGGCAAGAAATGAAAGGTGCAAAATGGAAAGTTTAGACAATCATTATTCATTACATAATAAGTAAGAAATCAAAAACAGTAATGCACAAGTAAGGCGACTGGAAGAGGATGAGAGGTTCCTCTCAGCACAAGCAAGCAAACAGAAGATTTGAACCTCCTTGGTTTGGTTAGTAATAAAAGTAAAAGGCTCAACTTTTGCTGCAGCTGACATGATCTCTCCCACCTCTCTGCTTCAATACCATACATATATATTTATATATAGCTTGCTTTCTTGAATCAGCATATATATCAATGCAGTGCAGCAGCTAAAACACACAAATGCACTGGTTATGCATTGCTAGATCAGAGACCACCTGATATTTGCCAAGCATTGTTGAATTCCAATATATCCGACAACCCAGCGTGGTTACTAATCTGCCACAGTTGCTGCATCTGTAACTGGTTTTGAAAATGACTAGTCACTTGATCATGTGGTTGCTTTAGAATTCTACTACCATTCAGGGCCAAAGAAGCCATGGTTGGAGATGATGCTGACCCACAATTGGAATTATAACTAGAAAAAGGTGAACTCGAAGTACTGACCGCGTCATGGAAACCAGAAGAGAAGAGTGGTACACTTCCAAGGCCATCCAAATGATCAAACCTAGTAAGAGGAGGAGGAAACTGAAGATTCATGGGTATGGTGTCATAAAACAAAGGATTGTTCATAGCCATGATCTGGGGTTGATGAGCACTAACACTACTCGAGGGTGGAGAAGAAGAAGCTCCCTCTATGATTTTATTATCTCCCGAGCAGGAAGGCCTCTTGTTCTTCCTCCTGCAGCCACCACCCACAGGGACGTTCCTCAAGGTTCCTCCCCTGGTCCAGTACCGCTTACAGGCCTTGCAGAAGTGCCTGGGCTGTGACAAGCTGTAATTGTTGAAGTAACAAAACTTGGTGTTAGATGACTCACAACGAGGACACTTGAGCGCTGCTGCCCATCGCAGCTGCTCTTGTTCCTGATTACCTGCTTTCTCCATAACTATACCACTTCTTGAAGTCATCATATCAAGAAAAGATAATGGGAACCAGAGGAAAACAAGAGAAACCAAAAGCTGGCGTATCAGTGCAAAATAACAAGACATGATATATATTCTGTTCCAAACGCAAAGAAACAAAAAAATATGGGGCCATGCTTTGTCTAATAATTGACACTTGACAGAAGACAAGGGGAGAGGAGAGGAGAGGAGAGGAGACCTGTGGTTGTAGCCATTCGTTAAGTGCACGCAGTTGCACAAGTGATGATGATGACAACCATTTCCTCCGAGTTGCTAAGACATTTCCTCCGAGTTTCTCATGGATATATTCTTCAAAACAAAGAGTAAACAGACAAAGAGCAGGTAGGAACGTGAGGGAGAGTCTTGGTCCATGCATGGCTTCAGCTATGTAAACTTGTATGCTATTGCTGACCTATTTGGAAAAGGAGAGACTATGAGTTTAGCAAGAAAGGGTAGTTTAGACTTTTCACTCTAAAACTTAACATTTTCCCTGTAGCTTAATGACCCAAATCTTAGTTGACTGTAGGTAAGTGAAAATGGCGTATAGTTGGGGATAGTTATTTGTACCCAAGAATATGATCCACAGACCAGACATTCAAAATCCAAGAAGAAGAGGACAAAGTAAATGAGGGAGGTAAAGTTAAAGTAGCATTCTAACAATTAACAAATGACATTGTAAGCCTAAAATACTGAAGTGAGTAATGAATTTGGTATGCTACTTGTTTTTCCACTTCAAATGATAGAATATTTATGTTATGCAGATAAAAGAATACTGGACTGAATCAATCAGTTAAATAAATATTACTGATACCCATTTTAATATGCATATCTACAAATTCTCAATGTCTTGACATTTTTTATTTCTGTTGCAGAGTCTAAGCTATAGCCTATAAGTGATGGGACTAGTTGTCCTCATTGGGAGGACTGTTTGGAACTCTTGATCAACAGTTTGATATACTTTTGCATGTTGAAGCAGATATAACATGTTCAAATAGATTCAGTAAATAAATACCATTTGGTTTTGAACCAAACCTGTTAGCAGACCACCCATCACTGTCCACTTCTTTGGCGTCGAGCTGATTTTTCCTTTGTCGGTAAGACATTTGGCCCCCATCTGCGCTTCTTTTAACATCCTGTGAAAACAGCAGCCTAAATAACACAAAAATACAACTCTATATCATCTGTTTGTCCAAAAGTACCAAACAAATATCCCAATTCACTCTAGTACTGTTCTTGTTGAGCATAATTCAGATATAAAAAGGCAATAATCACAAAACATCTATGGATTTGCACTAATTTAAGCCAGACACTGTATGTACATTAAATAATTAGAAAACAAGCCACGGGATCATTAGCAGAAATTTGCCACATGCATGCACATAATGTTGAGCCTGTGGTGAATATTAACTTGGATTGCAAGTATAATCTGCACAATAAGAATATCAGTTATATTTTGCACAATCGCGGAGAAGTTTCTTGGCGTTGAGTCGTTCTTGATTGCTATGCACCCTCAAAAGCTGTACTTTCGCGCAATATTGAGACTTCCTGCAAAAGAACAAACATGTGATGTTAAACCAAGCAAAAAACTGAATAATATGCGGCCAAGCACAAACTGAATGATAGACAGCCAAGGAAAATGACTGCCACTGTTAGGTTCAACAACTCAACAACAATTTGATAATGATAAAGATAAAGATGATTTTATTTGTAATTTCAATTTCAGATTCAGGTTAATTTGAATTTATAGTTATCAAATCAGATTTGCATATCTGATCATTTGGTCTAGTTTAGTAGCCTCGGAATATTATAAATCCCTGAGAAGTATTCAATAAAAGTAATCAATGAATTGAGAAGAAAACTAAAAAATTACTGGAGATGGATGTTCTGTCGAACGAATGCCAAATCGAGATTAGAGCTCTCTCGTTAATCGAGCTCACTATCGATCCAAATCAGACCATAACCTGATCCAAATCCGGGACCGTATCAGCCACCCTCGTGTTTCAACCACAAGTATGCAACTGGATTAAAAAGCAGAATGACAAATGCTCAGGCATCATAAGCCAAAACCCAAAACTCCATTTTTGACAGACCCAATGCTCCCCTCGCTCTCTGGGTCTCCCAATCGAAGAACTGGGAAATGGGTACCGAGAAGAAGATGCTTACCGGTAGATATGGTCCAAGGTGTGGACCTCGACTTGGGTTCTTCAGAGAGGCGGCGGTCAATTTGGAGGGAAAGGGTTGGGATTGGAAGTTGGGAAGCGGGAAGGATCATAAGGCTACACTCCTTTAATAAAGGAAAAATTGTAAAAAAAGTTTTTATATAATTATGTTTTTTCAACAAACCTTCGTTTCACAGTATTTTTACAAAAAAAACTCTCTTATCCGTGTTTAATTTTGCACTATATGTGTAAATTTGTAAAAGTTAATAAAAGTGTCACTTAAATATTAATTCAAACATATTTTAAGGGTTAACGTTTTGGTAATAAACTAGAGACTGAACCGGAATTAGAATCAGAGAATCAAGAACTGTCGGTAACAAGTTCTAGTTCACTTTGACAATAGAACCGGAGACCAAATTCAAACCGAACCGAAATCAAGATCGAAGAATCAAAAACTGCTAATAACAGTTCAGGTTCTTAAATTAAAAACCGACGAGTCTGATTCAAGTCTTGATCGGTTTGGTCCGATTCTAGATCTATGTCGACCCCTAAACATGCATGTTAACTCAAACGTCTATCAGTTAATTATATTTTTGTTAATTTTTACAGATTTATGTAGATGATGTAAATTTGAATATGAGTTTGAGAGATTTTGTAAAAATGAACATGATGTCCGCAAAATAAAATTTAGAAATGAACGTTTAATCGGTGTTCATTTCTGAAATGATGACTGATTTCTCCTTGTCTCCCACATTCCTCCGTTGATCGTCTCAGGCCACCGATCCAGCTAACCCTTCAATCCTCCCTCTCTCCAACATTTTCTCTTTCACTTTCTTCTGTGATGTGATGTGAATCGGCGCGAAAACCAGAAATCGCCAGATCCGTGAACCGGCCAATTCACTGATCAGATCAATCAATGTCCGGCTCTCAAGGCGGCTCCGGCGTCGTCCTCGTCCCCGCCCTCGAGAAGATCATCAAGAACGCCTCCTGGCGCAAGCACACCAACCTCATCGCCACCGCCAGGGCCGCCCTCGACCGCCTCTCCGCCGCCGCCGCCACCCCCGACGACCCCTCCTCCCCTCTCTCCGGCGTCCCCCTCCCCGACGCCGACCTCCTCCTCCAGCCCCTCGTCCTCGCCCTCGACGCCGCCTCCCCCAAGCTCGCCGAGCCGTCCCTCGACGCCGCCTTCCGGCTCTTCTCCTCCGGCCTCCTCCGCGGCGAGATCGGCATCAAGCCCCATGCCTCCCACCCCGCCCTCCCCCGCCTCCTCGACGCCATGTGCCGGGCCTGCAGCCTCGGCGAGGACGCCCTCGAGCTCGCCTCCCTCAGGGCCTTCCTCGCCGCCGTCCGATCCCCGCTCGTCCTCGTCCGCGGCGCCTGCCTCGTTCAGATCGCTCGGGTATGCTACAATGTGTATCTCGGCAGCTTGAGCGGGTCCAACCAGGTCTGCGCCAAGGCCGTGCTTGCTCAGATTGTGCTCATTGTCTTTGCCAGGGCCGAGGAGGACTCCGTGGATGTTGGTCCGGTTCGGACTGTTTACGTCGCCGAATTGTTGGAGTTCACTGACAAGAACTTGAGTGAGGGCAATACGTTGAGTTTTTGCCAGGGCTTCGTGAACGAGGTTATGAGTGCCTGTGAAGGGGTTGTCGGGGACTGCGTGCTGGTGCGCACCAGTTCGGCTCTAGAAATGCAGAATGGCAGCGATCGGGACTCGGAGAAAGGGGACTCCTTTACTGAATTGGGGGCTGAGAGTAATGTGAGGGAGGATGCGTTTTTTCTTTTCAAGAATTTGTGTAAGTTGTCCATGAAGTACTCGTCGCAGGAGAATACAGATGACCAAATCCTGCTCAGGGGGAAGATACTGTCTCTAGAGCTGATAAAAGTGATAATGGACAATGGTGGCCCCATTTGGCGCTCAAACGAGAGGCAAGTCACGTGCATTTTGTTATGGCATCTTGTTCTTCGTGAATGCTTAAGAAATGTAATGGCACTTCATAGAGTTTTATCAAATTTCTTGCCTTTTCAACTACCCATTTGTCTGATTTGAGTACCAAGATAGGTGGTGAGTGCTGCTGCAGTGTCCTACATTAACAAAAAATGGGAATTTAGTGAGCATTTGATATAGTAATCGTGTCCTCCATCTCATAGTTTGACCTTTTAGGTTGGAGTAAGTTTAACATGATTTCATATCTTGATCTGGTACTGGGCAAATGTGGATTTAGTCATCACTTGATATAGTAGTTGCGCCCTGCACCTAATAGTTTAAGCTGTTAGGTTGAAGTCAGTTTACCATGATATCAAAGCTTATTTTGGTATTGAGCCTCTGACATGTTTGTGCTTTCTCCAATGTGCGCCACCTGATATTTTGTTGGGCCCGTCACCTAATACCGCAAGCGTTTAGGTTGTAGTAAGTTTAAATTGTATGCAATCTTGAATTGGTATTAGGCTTTTGACTTGTCTGTGCTTCCTCCAATGTGTATTTAGTGAGAGCCTTGATATATTAGTTGAGACTCCACTTAATATCTCTAGCTTTTAGACTGGAGTAAGTTATTTAGGAATGCAAATGACAATGTTGGCAAATTAGAGAAATGAATATCATGAAAACAGGCTAGGGCCGCTAGGCTAGGTAGCTTTGTGGCTTTATTCTGTTGAGTTTATTAAGATTGTATGTTCGTCAGGACAGAGATATTCGCTATTTCAATATACTATTTTTCTATTTTAACCCGTCATTGTTGAATTAGTGTTTTCTCCTGCTTTATTATGGCAAGTGATATTCCAAGTCTTACCTTTTACTCTCTTTGTACAGATTTCTCAATGCCATAAAGCACTATCTCTGCTTATCATTGTTGAAGAACAGTGCATTGTCAGTTATGGCTGTTTTCCAGCTCCTATGTAGTATTTTTCTCAATCTGGTAACAAAATACAGATCAGTGTTGAAAGCAGAGATTGGTATTTTCTTTCCCATGCTTGTCCTTCGAGTGCTTGAGAACGTTCTCCAGCCTAGTTACATACAGAAAATGACAATTCTCAATTTATTGGAGAAGATTTTTCAGGATTCACGCCTTTCCATTGATGTCTTTGTGAACTATGACTGTGATGTTGATTCTCCAAACATTTTTGAAAGGTACTCTTACTCATAAGCAGCAGACTATATCTCAGTCTTGATTGGAGTTTTTTTGGAATTTTTAGTTAAGTATTACACTTTACACTGTTCAAATATTACATTATACTCTTAAATCTGAAGCTGGGTATCTAATTGGCATGCCATTCTGATGCTTGAATTGCTGGAGAATCATATCAATCAAATAGAAATATAGGTTAATAACTAACTCATATAGGTTAGTTTTGAATGTGAAGTTGCTGGCCTAGTTATGGGATCTTTGGTTACTCGGTAGAAATATGATACTGGTGTTAAGATGCGTCTAGCCCTCTTGAGTGGCAACTTGCAGTAAGATTATTGAAGAACTTTGAGCCACACATGAATAGGTAGTATTTGGCCATGCCAATCAAGTCAGATGGCTGAAGATTTGCCAAATTGTGTTTTACTGTCTATTGCTGAGGCTGAGATGGACCATATATTCCTAGAATACATATACTTTTTAAAACTTGAAGATTGATCATGATATCTCTGTTAAATGTTACTCCAACCCAAAAGCTTAAGCTGACAGGGACCCAAACCCAATCAAGTGGTTATGATGTCCACATACTTCAAATGTGGGATTCTAACAAGATCAAAATCCTATACAAAAACATTCTTGGTTTCACAACCAATTTAAGATCATATCATATTTTCATAGTCATTGCTTAAAGTGAATCAATATTTCTAGTTTGGGACCGTATAGTCTGCCTCACATGTCAAGAAATTTATACTTTTGCATATGAGCTGCCTTCTCTCCTTCTTTCTCTCTCACACACGTACACACATATTAGTATGCAATTATTATTCAATCTTTCTATTGCCTCCTTTTTTGTCACTATGTATTAGTAAAATGTATTAAAACCTTTTTAATTCCATCAGATATTTGCAGGACTGTCAATGGCCTTCTGAAAACTGCTCTAGGTCCTCCCCCTGGTTCGACAACGACCTTATCTCCGGCCCAGGATATTACTTTTCGGCATGAATCGGTTAAGTGCTTAGTAACCATCATTAGATCAGTGGGTGCATGGATGGATCAGCAACTAAAGATAGGCGATTCCTGCCTGGCAAAGAGCTCCGTGAGTGATATTTCATCAGAAAATCAATTAGCCTCAAGTGGAGAGGAAGGAGCCATCTCCGACTCTGAGCTACATATAGAAGCAAATTCTGAATTGTCTGATGCTGCTACCCTTGAGCAACGCCGTGCTTATAAAATTGAACTCCAGGTATGTGTGTTTGCCTTACTTATGGAGAGACTAGTTCCTTATTTTTATTGTTTTGGCTGTGTGCCTTCTTTCCATGAACTCACAAACTTCCAATCCATTCGTGAATGCCTATTTTTCTAGTTAGATTTCAGCTGCTTAATTATCTTTCAACTGTTTTCATGACATTGCATTATTGTCTTCTTCAGCTTTTAGTCTGGTCTATAATGCAGGATTTCCCACAGTTCATTTTGTAGTGATAACTTAACTATGTTGAATGCAGAAAGGTATATCATTGTTCAACAGGAAACCTGCTAAAGGTATTGGGTTTCTGATCAGCACCAAGAAAGTTGGTGATTCTCCGGAAGAAGTGGCAGCTTTCCTCAGGAATACTTTTGGTCTTAATGAAACAGTGATAGGTGATTATTTAGGTGAAAGGGAGGAATTTTCTCTAAAAGTTATGCATGCTTACGTAGACTCATTCAGTTTTGAAGGGATGGATTTTGGTGAAGCTATAAGGTTTTTCCTCAGAGGCTTCAGATTACCTGGAGAGGCGCAGAAGATTGACCGCATCATGGAAAAGTTTGCTGAGCGTTACTGTAAATGCAATCCAAGTTCATTTGCTACTGCAGATACTGCTTATGTTCTGGCCTACTCTGTGATACTGCTCAATACAGACGCCCATAATAACATGGTGAAAGAAAAGGTCTGATACTATAAACAATTTTAGTTTCTCTTTTGCTACGTATCCATGATATTGTAAAACTTGCCTGTTTGTAAAATTGCTGCTTAGTTTTTATTTCCTTTAGGATTTCTATATTTATTTATTTGTAATCAATAAAACATCACATGCAAAATAATACTAGATATATTTCAGACTTGTAATGTAAATCATGTATGTATTATAATATTCTTGTTAAAGAGGAGACAAAATCTCATAATTATAGTATATATACAAAGTTGATATTTATCTTTTTGAAACATGAATAGTAGTTTGTCTTAGAGTAGAATATCTTGATTTTTTTAAGAGTTACACTAGTGACATGGGATGGGACTATTGAGTGAGTTAACTTTGAAATGAACAATGAATTGCATGTATAATGCTTTTGTTTTGTTTTAATAGATGCATGGTTTATTTGGCTCTGTTTTGACTTCTGCTTTGCATTGAATTGATTGTCTATCCAGATGACTAAGGCTGATTTCATAAAAAACAACAGAGGGATAGACGACGGGAAAGATTTACCTGAAAGTTATCTTGGTGCGCTATATGATCATATTGTGAAAAATGAAATCAAGATAATTGCTGAATCTTCTGCACCACAAAGCAAGCAGGCAAACAGCTTCAATAAACTATTGGGCTTGGATGGTATACTGAATCTTGTTAGTTGGAAGCAAACTGAAGAGAAAGCCGTTGGTGCTAATGGGATTCTTATAAGGCACATCCAGGAACAGTTCAAAGCTAAGTATGGAAAATCAGAGTAAGTACACTTAATTTATAGACTGTTCTGGGAATATAGACATGTTTATGTTGATTGTACACGTGAAAGTAGGTTTGCAATTGGTTGCTTTTATAAATGAATTGAAAACGTTGAAATAATGTGTCAGAAAAATAATTCAATTAGATAGTTAATTTGATTGGGGTTTATGTCTTCTGTAACAGTTATGATCTGATTGGTGCATTAGAAATCATAAAATATGAAGTGTTTCTTTTTCTTTCTTTGGGCTAATTGTGAGTGTCATGTTATAGGTCTATTTATCATACTGTAACCGATCCAGCAATATTAAGGTTCATGGTTGAGGTAAGCTGGGGTCCTATGCTTGCTGCATTCAGTATGACTCTTGACCAGAGTGATGACAAGGTTGCTACAACTCAATGTCTTCTGGGTTTTCGTTATGCTGTGCATGTTACTGCAGTGATGGGCATGCAGACGCAAAGAGATGCTTTTGTCTCATCTATAGCCAAATTTACTTTTCTTCATTGTGCTGTAGATATGAAGCAAAAAAATGTGGATGCCGTGAAGGTATGTCTGAATTCATTATGGCAATGTGAGAAATGTAAACTTCCTCGCCTTTCATATTTTACGTCATCTTATGATAATTAATCCGTTAAAGTTCTTACAGTTCACTTTTTTTTGCTGTGTGTGGAATAACTGTCACTAACTTGTAATTCTGTATGATAGATATATAGACCTCCCAAGCTTTGCCAAAAGAGTCCATATTTGTTTTTTATCATTCTAACCGGCATTGCTTTCTTATAGGCAATAATATTAATTGCCATTGAAGATGGTAATTATCTTCAAGAAGCCTGGGAGCACATATTGACATGCCTCTCCCGGATTGAACATCTGCAACTATTGGGAGAGGGCTCACCAAGTGATGCGTCCTATTTTTCTGTACCTACTATTGATTTGGAAGAGAAAACAGCCAAATCTGTGGGTTCATCATCTCTGAAGCGAAAAGGGAGTCTTCATAATCCGGCTGTGATGGCTGTCGTTCGTGGTGGTTCATATGATAGCACCGGTCGTGGAGTCAAAACTTCAGGACAGTTATCATCGGTTCAGATTAGTAACTTCATTTCAAACTTAAATTTGCTGGAGCAGATTGGGAATTTTGAGTTGAACCAAGTATTTGCCCTTAGCCAAAGGTTGAATAGTGATGCAATAGTAGCTTTTGTGAGAGCTCTTTGCAAAGTCTCCATATTGGAACTGCAATCTCCAGCTGACCCTCGTGTGTTCAGTCTTACAAAAATAGTTGAAATTGCGTATGATTATTCTCTTTTACTTTTGGAATTGTACATTAAGGTATCATGCTGTGTAGAGTTTTTATATTTCTTGCTTTAAGGTAACATATTAGTTTCATGCAAGTCCCGTTTGGATCAGAGTGGAGCATAATTCATAATCACTGAATTTCTTGATTTGCAGGCATTATAATATGAACCGCATCAGATTAGTTTGGTCCCGCATATGGAATGTTCTCTCAGAGTTCTTTGTGTCAGTTGGCTTGTCAGAAAATCTGCCCGTCGCAATTTTTGCCATGGATTCATTGCGGCAACTTGCTATGAAATTTCTAGAACGAGAGGAATTAGCAAACTACAACTTCCAAAATGAATTTCTGAGACCATTTGTGATTGTCATGCAGAATAGTAACTCCACCGAAATTAAAGAATTAATTGTTCGGTGCGTTTCACAGATGGTTCTGTGTCGTGTCAGTAATGTGAAATCCGGCTGGAAAAGTGTTTTTAAGGTATATTAAACTGCTTGATGATATATTTCAGGTTGTGTGATTCAAAAACTCCATTCATTTAGAACTCATGATTATTAGAATTGTAATTAGCTGCCATTTTCTTTTGACTAGAAGAATTAATTCTATATAGATGAAAGGATAAAGGGGACCCTATCCCTGAAATTATCAACTAAAGAGGGAGATACCCCGAAAAAAACTGAGGGAAGAGTGGGAAGATGCTAGAAAAAAAGAGAGGAGAAAAGGAATATTATTCCAAGAAGACGTGCATGTAACTTTTTTTAAATAGTCAAGAAAGTAATAAGCTGCTTTACTATTTTTATATTTGTATTTTTGTTCAATTGGGTGATGTTTTTAGCATGATGCCTTGTCAATTGACAAACATTTATTCTATTTTTAGTACACTTGTAGCATCATTTTCAAAAGAAGTGTGTCATGCACGATCACTCAAATAACAACGCCAGATTGAAGTTATATAACGCCCTAAAAATAAACAAAATAGTTGTTCCATTTAGCATTCTTAGTTTCAAGCTGATACTAGGTTACAATTCTCATGATGTGAAATCTCTCCAATAATTCAAATTGCTATGATGAACTGAGGCAGACTGGCAGAGTGTTGAGCAGTTTTTTTTTTATAAATATCTTCTTAGTTATCTGATCAAGCTAAGTTCTGAAAAACTTCATCTTATGTAGCTTATTAAATTGAGTTCTAAGAAAAATATCTCAATAAGTTTGCTATTCTGCCTTTAAAATCTTATGCATTTGACATGATGCTTCTTTTCTAGGTTTTTACCACTGCTGCAGCTGATGAAAGGAAGAATGTCGTCTTGCTGGCCTTCCAGACAATGGAGAAAATAGTTCGAGAATATTTCCCTTACATTACGGAGACTGAATCTATGACTTTTACTGACTGTGTTAAATGCCTCCTCACCTTCACAAATAGCAAATTTGACAGTGATGTTAGCCTCAATGCCATTGCATTTCTTCGATTTTGTGCTGTCAAGCTTGCAGAGGGAGGGTTTATTTGCAATGAGGAGAGCAGGGTTGATTGTTCCCCAATTTCACAAGCAAATGAGGATTCTTCAGATATACAAGCTTTTACAGATAAAGATGATCATGCGTCTTTTTGGGTTCCTTTGCTCATAGGTAAATTGCTCTTTTAGTTAGACTCCTAGTGAATGCTACAGAGAAGCAACATTGTGCACGTGTATATATATATATATATATATATATATATATATATATATATATATATATAAACAATCATGTACAAACCGGGAGAAGTGTCCAAATTGTCCAAACAGGTGGAATGTTTGTGCATAATGGTGGATTATTTGGGTCGGGTGGAACTTTTGCGCTGATGGTGGAATGTTTGGGACCCGAAAAAACATCATGGGTCAACTTCCAGGCCACGTGTTGCGCGCTGGGACAACGCGCGCGCAGATTTACACTGATCACGCCTGAGATTGATTCGGACAGTTTGGACGTTTGGGCTGGTTTGTACTGTAGTGTATATATATATATCCTTTGTTAAGATGAACAAGAATTTTTGTTTTATGAAATATATGTACATCTTTCTAGGTAATTACTAAGCTCAAGAATGAGTCTCATTCTGGACATCCCCTGCACTAGCCAGTCATCTGTTTGTACTTTATAAATTTTGTGAGGATTGACGTGCCTTCCATATAAGTAATAATTATTGTGATACTCATTACAGGCTTGTCAAAGCTAACATCTGAGCCCAGAGCAGCTATCAGAAGGACATCATTGGGAGTGCTTTTTGACATTTTAAAGGATCATGGTCATCTATTTTCAGGCCCATTTTGGGTTGGTGTTTTTAACTCTGTCATCTTCCCTATATTTAATTTATCTGAGAAAAGGGATGTGAAAGATCAACAATCCTGGACAGTATCTTCACAATATGAAGCAAGTTCATGGGATCCAGAAACTTCTGCAGTGGCTTCAGAGTGTCTAATAGATTTATTTGTTAAATGCTTTGATGCTGCTAGATCTCAACTACCAGGTGTGGTGTCAATAATGACTGGATTCATAAGAAGTGCACTTAAGGTGGCTGCTAATACAGGTGTCAGTGCATTAGTTCGTTTGGCTGGTGACTTGGGGCAGAGGTTTTCCGAAGATGAATGGAGATACATTTTTCTGGCTTTGATGGAATCAGCCGAATCAACATTGTCAGGATATCTGAATTTGATAAGAACCATGGATAACATTGAAGTCCCAGATAGATCTCAAACAAATACTAATACAGATACGATGTATGATCTTGAGTTGACCTCTGCTTATCTTGAGGATGATAATCTGCAAACTGCGGCATATGTTGTTGCAAGAACAAAAAGTCATATTTCTGTGCAGATACTCATTATGCAGGTTCTCCCCATTCCTTTTCTTCTGTGTGTATATGCAAATGATTTTTGATGTGTGCATGAATATGTATTCATGTGCATGTTATATATATTGTGGCAGTTCAGCCAGATTTTTTCTGTAACATAAAAACATGGGAAAATTGCAAAGAGGGTCCCTGATATATGACATTTTTGCAAAAAGATGCTCTGTTGTTTTCATTTTTTTTTTGCAAAATGTGTATTTTTATAAAATGAGGAAATTGTCCCCAATATTAAGAATCAGTATTTTTAAAAGTTTTTCTATTTCTATCTTATAACCTAAAACTTGTATAATCAAATTTTGTAATTTAATTTTTTAGTTAAATATTTTTGAAGTTAAAAATTATTTTTTTATCATTTGTATGAAAAAAGTTCTTAATTTTAGGAGCATTTTTATAATAAATTTACCCATTTTGCAAAAGAATTGAAACAACATGGCACCTTTTGCCATTAACGAACAATTGATCACCGTCTTGCAAAAATGTCATACAATAGGGTACTTTTTTGCAATTTTCTCTAAAAACATTTGCATAACTTATGTTGCCATACCTGAATCTCCTATTAGCTGTGTCACATTCCCTGCCAATTATTCATTACCATTCTTCCAAACTCTGTTATCTTCACTGGCTTTAGGATCTCTCTATAAAAGTCATATTGGAATAAAGATCTGTAAAGCTTCTCATTTTTAGAGAGTTGCTAGACCAAGTGTCCTGCCTTTCCTATTTAATCTCGTCATTTAAGGTCAATTGTTGCTAAGTTTCAAGTCCATATTCCCTTTGTCCCAGAATAAGCTTCCTACTTTCCTAAAATGGACGTTCCAAATGAAGTGCCCCATTTCGAGTTTACTTCCTACTGTTCAGATATTCCTGCAGAATAGCTAGATGATGTTGAACCGACTGTGCCTGAACATCTTTTCTTCTTCTGTATGTATATTGATGTATATTATAATAATAATTATTATTATTATTATAATATTTGATAACCTTCTCCCATCACAGGTTATAACTGATATTTGGAAAATAAATATGGAGCATATATCAGCTGACAACATCAAAATCATTATCGAAATATTTTCTTCCATCGCATCACATGCCTCTCAACTGAACTCGGAGACAATCTTGCAGAAGAAACTTGAGAAAGTGTGTTCTATCCTGGAACTCTCTGCCCCTCCCATTGTTCAGTTCGAAAATGATTCCCACCAGAACCTCCTCAACTTCCTCCAAGATTTGCTCACGGAGAATCCAGCTGTATCCGAGAAAATAGGCGTAGAACCACGAGCTGTGGCCCTGTGCGAAAAAATACTGAAAATATACCTAAACTGTACAGCGAATGAATCCGAGCAGCAAAACTGGATTCTTCCATTGGCCGTGGCCAGAAAGGAAGAATTAGGTGCCCGGACACCATTACTTGTTTCTGCAATGCAATTACTATGTGGACTGGAAAGGGACTCATTCAGGAGGTACGTTTCTCGTTTCTTCCCTCTGTTGGTAGGTCTCGTTCAGTGTGAGCATACGTCAGGAGAAGTTCAACTTGTTCTCAGCAACTTGTTCCAATCATGTATAGGTCCAATAGTATTATTCAATTAAACCTTTTTTTTCCTTTTTCTGATAAATTTCACACATGGATCACATTTTTTGTTCCTACCATACCATACCATGTTTTGCCATGATATCATGATTATGGATGGAGGTGTTAGTTTTTTTTGGTAGCATAAGCTCAATTGTTTTTGGTCGCAGCCTGATTGATGTAAGAGTGTATAAACAAGTAGTGATTATCAGATTTTTATGTACATTGAAGAAAATAATCGATTTGAATGATTTCAGATTTGTACTGCATTTGTATGACATTTTACCTATTTTCAACAGACTAAGCAGGTTCCATATTATCCAATACATTTAGCCCACCAACTTGCAAGTACAAAAATGCATTATGATCAACTTGCAAGTATGATTTTTTAAAGACTATAACAACTCTTATATGAAATCGTTGGATGTTATAAGTTACGAATAATTGTTCTTTGGGGGTTCTTTAAGCTGTAAACTCATATCATTCATCATATTAGAAAGTCTTGTTTACATGAATAGTTCTTGTCCATTAACACAATTCCATCCATGATCCAACAAAATATTATGCCCCCAAATGCTATAAACAAGACTATCTATCAAAGTACCATAATTAACACATTGCCATGTATCACCAATTCAAAGGGTACAGTACAGTTGCTGCAATCTCCAGTGCATTTCAACCCCACATTTCTCTCAACATTGTTACATTCAAAGAATGTAATAGGTGGTTCACTATTGGATTATGATTGATTACTTTATTTGATAAATTACTCTTTATAGGCTTTTTGCCCTAAACACCTCCTAACTAAAACATAATTGTTCATGGCACCCCAAGTATTTTAACATTACATTTTACTACTCTGTTAACATTTCAAGGAAATTACTGAATTACCCTTCAATAACTCGTAAAATAATAAATTTCAAGTTGTGGGCAGGGCACATCTATGATTATTGTTTCTTCTATGATGCTATAGTAGCTAAATGTTTAGAATTAGTCCTTGAACTAATTTAGAAACTTAATTGGGGCAAAAAAATCTTTATGGACTAAATCAGAACAATCTGGATAGTTGGGAGGTTAAATGAGAAAGAAAAAAGAAGCCATGTTCAGGGATTAAACCAGAGCAAAATGGATAGTTTGATAACTATTTTGGATCAATTTCCATAACATCAACTTAGACTCGTAATCCTCTACGAGATCAAAATTGGATGTCAGCCTTGTGTTATATACGCTATGCAGAGACCCGTAAACTATGCTTTGGATGGACAACCAAAAATTACATTTCAGGTCAGGGTGAAGAAACTGAAGCGGCAGGTATTTGTAAGCATTACCAACACGAACATAATTGTAACAATGACAAATCTAATGCAAAGAGTGCACACTATATTCGACTTGACTTTGTTGATTAAAAAAGAAGTGGGAGAAAGTTAAAAGTAACACAAATTAGCATTAAGTACTATATAAGTTCCCTAAAATTCCTCCAATACAGTTATAATAGAAAAACCAACAAAAGTGTCGGCATAGAAACAGTTTATCAAGTTGCTGGAGAAATATAAACTCATATATGAGACTGTTTTGAAATATTAAAACTGCCTAAAGTCACATAACTAAAATGAAGTGGGAAGGCGAAATTTAAATCTTAAATATAAGATAGATGGTTTGTCATCATCTGTACCTGACAATTGCTAATTAATAACTCAAGTTTTTACTCCCAAAACGAAACCATAGTTGTCAGCGATCAACATAACTTCAAACATTGAATAAAAGTAGGCTACAATTTGAAAATTTGAAAGATGGGAAAATGATGCAATTGCAATACAACAAAGCCTTCAAACAGAACCATACCTGATTAAGAACTTCCTTTGATTACAGTCGAGCATTTCACTCAGGCTGCATTCTATTTTCCTTTTCTTCATAATTCTATGGCGAGACTCCAATGTTTTTTTCAAACCATGGTGGAAGAAGTCGGGATAATCAGCAACTTCATCAAGCTGTCTCCCCATAACATCGACCAAAAACCTGATCCTGGGTTCCAAGGAGTTTTGGATGCTCTTTATCAAAATCGGGGGATAACCCGTCACCAAAGATGTTATCTGTCTGTCTTCAAAGCCGCATCTCCTGAGATATTCCAAATTTGGTTTCAAACTCTTGTCCACGTCTCTACACAGCACTTCTGAATAGTTCACTACCGCTTGTTGGAGATCCGCCTCTTTCAACCCTATGGATTTCAAGAACTCGGAAGTAGGACGCAGCCTCTTATCGACGCTATAACCCATTATAAAGGGGTTGTTCATCAGCAATTTACCAATCATCCCTTCCTTGGTAAGGCCAAGACCGACGAGAAATTCCACGAGTTCTTTCAACTTCGATTCAATGCTGTAGCTAATAAGCCTCGGGTTGAGCAATATCATCTTGCCAACTTGCCTTTCGGGGACCCCCAGTGCCTGGAAGGACGCCAAAAGCGGGCATAGCTTCTCTTCCACACTGTGGGAGAGTAATTGAGGGAACTTGGCTATGGCGGACGCAACTTCACGGGGCTTTGTCCCCAAAGTAGTGAGGCACTCAACCATGGGAATAATCTTCTCATTCAAACCCAAAGCTAGGACTTTGGGGCACTTCAGCACTACCGAAGGTAGCTTCCGCTCTTGAATGCCGATACTCTTCAAGTAATTCCAGTTCTCGGAGGCACTGTCCCTCTTCACGTCTTCCAGCCGCTTACACCTCTTCAACATTTCCCTAATGTTATTGTCATCAAACCCTCTGTCCCTAAAGAACCACATGATGCTGCTACTGCCATTTTGGCCACTGCTGATTTCCATATCCCCTAACAAATGTAAACAAAAAAAAACACATAAAACAGCCTTAAACCAGACAAATGGGCTGAAATTCAAAAACCCATTTGAGCCTAATGCAATCGAAAGAACAGCTTCGTCTCCAATTCAATGTAAATTCACGAACCAACCAAATGGGTATTTGCATTGAATCAATGTAAATGTTGAAAGCGCTATTAGGGTACTTAGAAACTGCAGATTATGCTTCTTACCCACAAAACCAGATTCACTACCCTATCGAAATCCAACATGTAGAAACAGAAACAGAAACAACAAGGAAAATAAAATAAGATGGATTAAAAAAGATAGGATTTTTACCTTGAAATCTTCCAGCATGCGCTGAATTGAAGGTGCGATACAGACAGAGGGCGGAGTAGAAGAACACTCTTGCACCAACGATAACGAAGCGTTATCTATCTCTATGTATGGTACTATGGTAGCGTATTGGACTTTTCCTTTTCTGCCGAAATTGCCCCTACATATTTGTTTAGGATGATTCCACAATACCCACACTATTATATTATTATTTATTTATTTTTGTAAGAATATGTAATTTTGTTTTAAAATGACAAAAGTATATGGAACTCAATTTCTTAAAATAAAATTTAATTTTTTTCTACTCGACCACGTCCTTTCTTTTGTTGAGTTGGTTTGTTTCTCTATTTTGCCAATACGTTACTATATCGGGTTAGATCAAGAGATTTAATTTAAATCATTTCTCTCTTGTTGTACGAAAGAACTAACATGTTCATAACCTTTAATGTAAATAAGCTACTTAAAAAAAGGGAACAAAATCGCCATTTCACAAAAATTGTTAAGAAATTTATAACCATGATAATAATTTTCTTTTAGATGACCTACAAAGTCAAAAATTAATGTTTTTTTTGCTCATCAAATAGATTTTAGAGTAAATTTCACTTAACCCACATGTAGAATACCACTTTTTCACTTACTTCCACCACAAGATGAATTTAGCTTATGAACTCTCTGAACTTACTTAACATATCACTTCAGCTTAACGATGTTAGTTTTTATTCACATGACCAGCATGTAGGTGTTCTTTTTTGTGAAAATCCCAAAAATACCCTTTTTATTTTTGTACGTTTTATGTTTGAACATCCGTAGTTGAGCTGAACCTTCTCCTTAGTCACCAAATTAACAACCCCTCATTCCCTCTCTAAAGCCTAATCGAACTTGGAGACGTAAACGAGGGACTTGGAGGCGTAGGCGAGGAGCTTGGAGCTGAAATCATTGAGCGCCACGACATGGCTCTTTGGGGATTTGAAGGCAAGGCTCGAGAAGATCGAGACATGGTGCGACTTGGAGGAGCATATGTGAGAGCGAGACCTGGGCGGAGGGGGTGGAGTTGGCGTGAACGATATCGATGGCGCCGAGGGAGGCCATGAATCTCATGTCAAAAAGAAGCTCAAGCTCGCTCGATTCTGCCGTCCGAGCCGAGTTCCGGCCAAACTTGCTCGATCCAGACCCACTACTCCACTGCCCATCTCTATGTGTTCTTTCTTCTAGTATTTGTGTTCTTGTTTTGAATTCAATTTCTCATACCCACTTCGCAATTTGTAGAAAATAAGTATTGCAATTGTGTTGTCCTTGTTCTTGTCTCAACTTTTCGACATGCCCAATTTACAAGTTGCAGGAAAAAAAATGTGATTTTTACACTTTCTTTAATCTAGATTTATCAAATTTCTCGTTTTGAATTTGATTGCTCAATACCCACTTCCCATTTGGTAGAAAATAAGAACTGTAATTGTGTTGTTCATGTTTTGGTTTCAATTTCTCGACATACCCACTTTACAAGTTGCATAATTTTTTTAAAAAAAATTGTTATTTTTACACTTTCTTTGATCTAGATTCATCAAAATCCTCGTCTAGAGTTCAAATTTTCAATGCCCATTTTCCAATTTACTGAAAAAGTACTGAAATCAAATAGGTTTTTGAATCGAAGATGAACGACCTGATGACGAAATCGTTCACCATCTACGTGGACCTGAAGAAGTCGGCGATGAAGGACCTTGAGGTCGGTCCCAACCCGGACACGATGAAGATGGCCTCAGCCGACCCGATGATCCGTGACCTTGGCCCATTCCTCTTCGAGTCCGAGAAGGTGAAGAACGAGATGGGTCTGATCAGAGACATCCTCGGTCGCCTCCAGCAGGGCAACGAGGAGACAAAATCGGAGCACAAACCCGAATCCCTAAAACTTCTACGAGCCCGAATCAACGCCGACATAATATCAGTCCTCAGAAACACCAGAACGAAAGTGCCTCTCCGGCTGCAAGGAGGGGACCTGATAATAGCCTTTTAGATAGAGAGAATAAAATCAAAAATGGTGGGAGCAAATGACAAAATTTTGAAAATTTAATGGCTAGTTAAGGGTATTTTAAACTTTTCGCCAGTAACTTAACACCATCAGACTTAAGTACCACGTTAAGTAAGTTTAGGGAGCTCACACGCTAAATTCATTTTGTGGTGGAAGTAAGTGAAAAAATGGTATTCTACAAGTGGGTTAAATTGAATTTTCCCTAGATGTTATATTAATGAGGATGACTTAACCAACCCAAGGCATGAGAGGAAAGCCAAAGTATTATATTAATACAACGTTAAGGTGATTTGAAAAAATAAAAGATAAAATGATATTTGATATGCCAGAAATATGAAAGAATTTAATAAATTACTCTGTTTCAGCCTAAAAATTCGGCCACGAATTCAACATAAAATTTACCTGAATCTAAAATTATAATTAAGTAATATTATGCAAAAGCAGACCCAATGTAGCCAGTGACATTTTACCAAAATAAAATAGAGAATCGAGTACGAACTGATTTGACAATGTGATGATTGAACCAATAGGAATGCAATCAGCTAGAAACCGTGTTTCAAATAGGTACAAAGGGACCTCCACCATCCGTCGGATGCAATCTCATCAATGACTATGAATATTAACCAATTTCTGCTCAAATTTAAATCAAAAAACATGAAAAGGGCATAACAGTCATTTAGCGTCATGAATCTTTGCGTTAGATCTCCGACGGTTCTGCGATCTCTTCGACAGTTCTACGATCTCTCTGACGGTTCTACGATTTCTTCAACAGTTCTGCGCGATTTCGACAGTTTTGCGATTTCTTCGATCGATCAGTTCTGCAAATGTAATATGCGACTTCTGAAATTGTAATCCATCGTTTGATCGATTCTGATTTTGTAATCAATCTATAATGCAATTCTGATTGACCGATTCATCAATTCTGAAACTGTAATTCATTAACCGATTCGATTCTAACTAAACTTTAGTGACTGACAGAACTGAAACTGTAATTCGATTTCGTTCAACTGCAATATTTGTAATCAACCTTGAATTCGAAATCTGAAAGCCTTTCAGATACACGACGGTGCGACGAGGGGACCCCTCTTGCGACGAGGGCTTCATGTGTATTTCTATACCAAAACACTGATACCCGTCGGGGGAGTGGTGAGACGAGGGTTCCCCTTCAATTCGAAATCTGAAAGGCTCTCAGGTCCTTGTTCAGAATCTGAAAGCCTTTCAGATACACGAGGGTGCGACGAGGGGACCCCTTGTCCGATGAGGGCTTCCTATGTATTTCTATACCAAAACACTGATACCCGTCGGGGGAGTGGTGAGACGAGGGTTCCCCTTCAATTCGAAATCTGAAAGGCTCTCAGGTCCTTGTTTAGAATCTGAAAGCCTTTCAGATACACGAGGGTGCGACGAGGGGACCCCTTGTCCGACGAGGGCTTCCTGTGTATTTCTATACCAAAACACTGATACCCGTCGGGGGAGTGGTGAGACGAGGGTTCCCTTTCAATTCGAAATCTGAAAGGCTCTCAGGTCCTTGTTCAGAATCTGAAAGCCTTTCAGATACTTGACGGTGCGACGAGGGCTTCCTGTGTATTTCTATACCAAAACACTGATACCCGTCGGGGGAGTGGTGAGATGAGGGTTCCCCTTCAATTCGAAATCTGAAACGCTCTCAGGTCTTTTTTCAGAATCTAAAAGCCTTTCAGATACACGAGGGGGACCCCTCGTGTGACGAGAGTTTTCAATTATATGAAAGCCTTTCAGATACACGAGGTGGACCCCTCTTCCAACGAGGGCTTCCTGTGTATTTCTATATCAAAACACTGATACCCGTCGGGGGAGTGGTGAGACGAGGGTTCCCCTTCAATTCGAAATCTGAAAGGCTCTCAGGTCCTTGTTTAGAATCTGAAAGCCTTTCAGATACATGACGGTGCGACGAGGGCTTCCTGTGTATTTCTATACCAAAACACTGATACCCGTCGGGGGAGTGGTGAGACGAGGGTTCCACTTCAATTCGAAATCTGAAAGGCTCTCAGGTCCTTGTTCAGAATCTGAAAGCCTTTCAGATACACGAGGGTGCGACGAGGGGACCCCTTGTCCGACGAGGGCTTCTTGTGTATTTCTATACCAAAACACTGATACCCGTCGGGGGAGTGGTGAGACGAGGGTTCCCCTTCAATTCGAAATCTGAAAGGCTCTCAGGTCCTTGTTCAGAATCTGAAAGCCTTTCAGATACACGAGGGTGCGACGAGGGGACCCCTTGTCCGACGAGGGCTTCCTGTGTATTTCTATACCAAAACACTGATACTCGTCGGGGGAGTGGTGAGACGAGGGTTCCCTTTCAATTCGAAATCTGAAAGGCTCTCAGGTCCTTGTTCAGAATCTGAAAGCCTTTCAGATACTTGACGGTGCGACGATGGCTTCCTGTGTATTTCTATACCAAAACACTTATACCCGTTGGGGGAGTGGTGAGACGAGGGTTCCCCTTCAATTCGAAATCTGATACCCGTTGGGGGAGTGGGTGGTGAGACGAGGGTTTTCAATTATATGAAAGCCTTTCACATACACGAGGTGGACCCCTCTTCCGACGAGGGCTTCCTGTGTATTTCTATACCTTCTCTTGCGAAACATCTACAACCTCAACAAGTTTGTCCATACCAAGTCTAGGCAAAATAGTGCCCTTTCCAAATCCTCCACTTTCAGCTTCTGTCTTGAGTCTTTTCTTGGCAATTTCAGTTTCCCATCCGGTGATGCTTGGCAATACACGAGGGACTTGATAGTTCTCAGAATAGACTCGATCAAGATAGAACAGCTGACAAAAAATAAACAGAAGTATATAAAAACCATAACTACATTTCAATATTCATAATATTCTGAAAAAACCAAACATTCAAATGAATCTGAAATATCATACCGTCAAGAAATTGATTTGACCATAATACCAACTACCCTTGTTTGTGGCCCGGGCAACCCAATCTTCCTTGTTTCTATTCAAACTCTCTATCACGGCAGCACACCAATTGAATTTTTTGACGCGCTCAACATCGGCTATTGCTTCAAAATATAATTGGTTGATGTAGCTACTTGGATGAAAATCAATCATGTAGCTACAGAAGGCAACCAAGAAATTCTGCTTGAATAACTTGCCGCCACCCGTCTGGGTCTCCATTTGTTGAAAAACTTTAGTTGGAGTTATAGAAGCTTTATGCGTCAAAAATTGAGCCCTCTATTCCATAAGTGAATCAGTTGTTTGGTCATTCTGTAGCATGAGAATTTTTTCTTCACCACGTGGTATACCCAGGGTTGAAACCACATCTTCCTCTGTTATTGCAAGTTTTCTGCCATCTTCAAAAATAATCGCCTCCAGTTTTGAATCGTAATTATTAACCAGCCAATATCCAAGTTGGCCAAAAGTCCGATCCAACCCCAGTTCAAGTATACCCCCAAACCCCATATCAATCACATCTTGCTTCTGCTTCTCACTGAATACTGAAATAACATAATGTAATTTATCCGGGGATGACCGTGTGTCGAGTCTGTCGAAATGCGGTTGAGGGATTTTGTCCTTCCCTTTCTTTACATTCTTCTTCTTAATCTGTTTGGCTTTACCAGCACTTCTCTTTTGCCTGTCATCAACCTCCATCTCCTCTGGTTCCACAATATCAGGTACGGTAACAATAGTACCAGCAGTGACACTACTACCTTCCCCCTTCTCAATCTGTTCATCAATGTTTTGTATTCTTGTCTTTTTAATTACTGCAATGATTACCAGATTGTCGTCAGAATCAGACGATCCTTCACTCACAACTGGCCTTGAATCTATACATAGAATCAAGTAAATTCATCAAAACGAGCTACAACTTGTTCAATCGAACAATGACATGCAAATGTACTGGTTAAAATTACATCGATAAATATATCTATAAAGCTCGAAATAGACTAAAAATCACAAATCCTACAAAATCACGATCTAGGGTTAACTGAAATTGATTTATTAGTGTCAATGCTTACCGACTTTCCTCTTTCGGCGCACTTCCAACATATTGTCGGAAATCTTTCCAAGATTATCAGCGCCTCCACGATTCTTCATTCTCTGATGAATTATTAGGTTTGAATTTGCTCTGAATGTCGTTTCAAGAAATCGCAACTAAGAGATCACAGTGACCGCCAATATGCACAACTCGAATACCTAACTCATTTCCAAAACAACGATAAAAAAAGTTAATAGCCCCAAAAGTTGGAGAATATTACAAAACAATGCCACTGGCTACTCGTTCACAAAATATGAACGCCTTTCACATATTACAAATTTAGGAAACATATGAAAGCCTTTCACATTCTACTCGTTCAAAACATTGCTTCAGGTTTTCTGTGATACATTATATGAAACTCAAGGTATCCATCAAAAAATCAGACAAGAAAGGCCTTTGATATAAAATCTGTAGGCAAATATAAACAAATTACTGACTGCAACATGATTTCTATAACACATTCTCAAAATCTGAAGGCCATTCATATGACATAAAATTTGTCAAATATGAAGGCCATTCAATTCTCAATTACAACTCAAAACTGTACAATCTATTTCCTCATATCCTCAACTATCTTGAACTGACTTCCCCTAACTTTTGAAGAAGTTTGATATTTTTGATATATCTCTGGCCACGTTATATTCTTCTTTCAAGTGAGTAATTGGAAAAGAAAACGAACTCGAAGCCGTTCTAATTGATCAATCTACAGAAACACAACACAAAATGTTGTAAGTTATTTATATATCATACAAAAACTAATAGTCATACAGCATAATCCAAAATTCACATATACTTACATTATCTTTCTCCAAAAATGCTTTCCAATGACTACAACCCATATAGTTTTCTTCATGCCACATAGTGTAAATTCCACAATCATTACTATTTGATATTGAAGCTTATGGCAGTTCTATAAGATCATAATCAACTAGCCGCATTTCTGCAGCAATAGTCTTGTTGTACTTGGATATCAATTCATAAAAACACTCATGCTGTCATACAACAAATTAGTTATAAATCATGACAACATCTAATACACACAAACTGAAATAAAATTCATCAATTAATATACATACCACAAAGTTGGGAACGTTTTTATAGTGTTCAAAAGGCAATTGGCGATTGTCCAGAACCTCAAAGGTGAACTTTTTAGTATTGAAACAGGTTAAATAATAGTGGTTGTACTGCCAAATTGGTACAAATACCTATAAAAGTTAAATTTGTAAGCCTTTCATATAATTGAGTACAACATACAAAATTTAGTGGAAAGGGACAGTTCAAATACCAAATCAATTTGATCAATTCGGAGAAATAAATCTTTCAATTGCTTCTGTGCAGCATCTATCCATTCTTTTCTTAAAGTAGTTGTTAACTTTCTTGCCCGAACAAGTGGATCCTGCAAAACAAATAACATTACTTAAAACATAAAACTTATTATAACAAATCATAAATTACTACATGGATTGTTAATATAAGTCACCTACCGACATACTACAGTATAAAAACAAACGAGATGGTGCAGCATTATCCCTGTATCTTTCTTGCTCGTTCAGGTACGAAGACCAAGCATCTATTAAAGCAATATGAACCCACATATTGAACTTGAGGGATTGGAAATCCTCACAGTAGAGAGAACATCCTGAGATATCTTCCTTCAAAAACTCAGTTTCATCCACAATTTCCATAACCCATGAATACAACCTCTGTTCACAAGGACTCAAATCAGACTGGAAGTTTGTTCTTTGATTACAAAACTTTGACAGCACAACCTCAGATGCCACATCTTCTAATTTAGAACAATCCTTTTGCACAACATCTGAATCAGAATCAGTTACACTGTGCATTTCAATTTCAGTTTGAATACTATGACGATTTGGGCTTCCACCGAAGCATCCACCATCTATACCACACTCCAACTCCCTCACAGTAGTTTCCAATCCTAAAAAGTTAACGATAGTATCTCCAGGTACTCCATTTTGATAACTATAGTCTTCAAAACACTCTTGCGCGGCAATCAATGCTTCGAGATATTCCTTTGGTGACATCCCCATATATTTCCTTATGACGTTCAAGACATTATGGGGTGTTTCCAAAGGAGTACATATTTCCTCCGCATCAAAAACCCCCAAGGAAAAATTTGAAGAACTCTTCTTCTTCCTATTACAGGACAGAGTCTCTTTTGCAACAGCCAATGCAGAAATAACAGAGGGTGTCTTCAAATAAGCATCATTATAAAACCCTTCATCACATCTGCCCTTGTGACTTTTGTCCTCTGCAGGTCTGTTCTCGTGATGTGGTGATTTATGCCCACAAAACGAAACATCAACCCGGGACAGCAGTCCAACAAGCTTTTGAACATGTTCCTCAATTTTTTTCCTCACACATATGATGTCTTCAATCAGATTCTGAATACATAAATGAATAAATATGAGAGCATGGAAAATAGAATGAAACTCAACAGAAACATGTATCAAAACATAATATGAACAACTTTCATATAACTGAAATCCAACACAGTAATAAAAAAAATGAAGCTTAAATATGAAAGCCTATCAAAAAACTGGAAAACCTATAGAAAAATGGAGAAGTATGTTTTAACGGGTTCTACCAAGCACACCTCAGATCATAAACAAATAAGAGCATGAAAAACAGAATGAAACTCAACAAAAACACTTATCAAAACATAATATGAAAACCTTTCATATAATTGAAATCCAACAGACAGTATTAAAAAAGTGAAGCCTAAATATGAGAGGCTATCAGAAAACTAGAAAACCTATAGAAAGAAGAGCATGATATTTACTACAAAACTGAAATAAAAATCCTTACATTCATTGCAGTGTCTTTCGATTGTGAATGATGTAGATCAATTCCAGGTACTCCATTTTCCAAATTATCATCTCCAAAACACTCTTGCGCGGCAATCAATGCTTCGAGATATTCCTTTAGTGACATCCCCATATATTTCCTTATGGCGTTCAAGACATCATGGGGTGTTTCCAGAGGAGTACATATTTCCTCCGAATCAAAAACCCCCAAGGAAAAATTTGGAGAACTCTTCTTCTTTCTATTACAGGAAAGAGTCTCTTTTGCAACAGCCAATACAGAAATAACAGAGGGTGTCTTCAAATAAGCATCATTATAAAACCCTTCATCACATCTGTCCTTGTGACTTTTGTCCTCTGC
The DNA here is from genome assembly GCA_963920655.1 of Geranium rotundifolium. Lineage (NCBI taxonomy): Eukaryota > Viridiplantae > Streptophyta > Magnoliopsida > Geraniales > Geraniaceae > Geranium > Geranium rotundifolium. The sequence continues at coordinate 7,082,278 of OY987313.1, forward strand.
AGGTCTGTTCTCGTGTTGTGGTGATTTATGCCCACAAAACGAAATATCAACCCGGGACAACAGTCCAACAAGCTTTTGAACATGTTCCTCAATTTTTTTCCTCACACATATGATGTCTTCAATCAGATTCTGAATACATAAATGAATAAATATGAGAACATGGAAAACAGAATGAAACTCAACAGAAACATGTATCAAAACATAATATGAACACCTTTCATATAACTAAAATCCAACACAGTAATAAAAAAGTGAAGCCTAAATATGAAAGGCTATCAGAAAAATGGAAAACAAACAATTGAAGACCTTGCATCGCTATATCAATTCATTACAAAATCACTCTCACAAGTCAGACATATTTAAAAATATGAAGACCTTTAACACAAAAACTGAAGCAGATGAAAAAAAAACATTCAAACAATTCTTCTAAAACAATAAAGGATATGAAATTTTAAAAAAAAAACAAAATCCTTACGTTAATTGCAGCATCTTTGGCTTCTGAATTATGAATGTCCATTGGGATCTGAACCCTATCCAATATCAAAGAACCCTTTCCAAATCCCCCCTGTTTCAGCTCCTCTTTCACACGTTTCTTTGCAACCTCGTCAGTCCATCCAGTAATGGTTGGAAATATACGTTGTACACACACATTGCCCTCAAAATAAACTCGATCCAAGTAAAAAAGCTGAGACAAAACAAATAATATCATGTCAAGCAAATTCATTTTAAAAATATGAAAGCCTTTCAGATACACAGAAACCGTTCAAAACAAAAAAGACAGATTTACCGTCAAAAATATGAGTGGACCATAGTATCTACGTTTAACATTGTTTATTTGAGAGTTCCAAATATAGCTGTTTCTTCTCAAACTTTCTAATATAGGAGAACACCAATTGAAGTCCTTAACAACTTCAACATCTGCTATAGCTCCAAAATATGACAGATTGGGGTAACTACTTGATCCAAAATCTATAAAACTTGTGCAAAACATGACGAGAAAGTTCTGCTTAAACAAAATACCCCCTTCCTTCTGCCTTTCCATGACATCATATACATATGAACTATGGATTTTTTCACCAATTCGGCTGAACTGTGACCTCCACAACTGAAGAGCATCGCTTTCCTTATGACCCAAAATAGGGCGATGACCACGAGGTATACCAAGGGTACAATGAATATCTTCTTCTTCAATCACTAAATCACGATCACCATTCAGTTTAATTGTTGCAAACTGAGGATTGAGATTCTCCACAATCCAGTACCCAAGAGCACCTTGAGTACGACTTAAACCAAGGTTTAAAATCCCTTCAAAACTCATCTCCTTAATATCACTCCTCTGCTTATCACTGAAAACTTTCATGCTGCAGAAAAGACTTCTTGGAGACGAACGAGTGTCTATACACTCAACAATTGGTTTTTCTTTTATAGCACGAAACTTCTCCATTATTTGTTTGGGTTTCAAAATAGGCTTCTCTGTTTTAAGCTTCTTTGTCATGCACTTGTTTGTTGTCTCTTTGAGGGGTAAGTCATCCACATTACATTCTTCTGTAGAAATCGGAAAAGGTAAACAAACATATGCTCCAACATTTCTCCTCTTCTTCATAACAAAATCAATAGTTTGGTTGTCATCAGAATCAACTTCACCTACACAAAATAACATTAAAAAATATGAAAGTCATTTCATTATACCTTAACAAGTGTTTAACATGGACATACACACAAATTTCAAACATATGAAAGGTTTTCATATAACGTAAAAACCTATAGGAAGTTCCACAAATATGAAAGGCTTTCATATACCGCAAAAAACTATAAAACCAAGCCATAATGACACTGAAACATCTTTTCCTGTAAACACATTTCATGTTTATATACAAAAAAACAAGTTCACAGCGACCGATTTACACAAATCAAGGGAGTTCCACAAATATGAAAGACTTTCATATAACGTAAAAACCTATAAAACCAAGCCATAATGACACTGAAACAGCTTATTCTGCATACACATTTCATGTTTATATACAAATAACAGCTCACAGCGACCCATTTACACAAATTAAGAGAGTTCCACAAATATGAAAGGCTTTCATATACCGCAAAAAACTATAAAACCAAGCCATAATGACACTGAAACATCTTTTCCTGTAAACACATTTCATGTTTATATACAAAAAAACAAGTTCACAGCGACCGATTTACACAATATGAAGACAGTTCAGATAAATAAACTCCAAGCAAATTAAGCAATAATTACTTGTCTTCTTCTCAATGCTACGAGCCTCCTTCAACTTCCTCTTCTCCGATAATTTGGCCATCACTGCAACAGAATCAACGGCACGATACAGAGATCTAGGTTTCCAGAAATCGCAACCTCTCGCAAAGCTCGAAATCGACTACTAATGCAAATCGCCTTCCCCAAATCGCAAATCACTCGCAAATCGACTTCCAAAAATCACCTCCTATGGCAATTCGCGTTCCCAAAATCGCAAATCACTTGATCAATCGATCGATCGCAAATCACCACCTCTCGCAACTCGACTCAGCACAGAACAGAAAACTAATTGAAATGACGATCATACCCCTGCACATGTTGGCGAAAATGCAAAATGACGAAAAGAAATTCCAACTTCGACTTATTTACACCTCATGCCACCGCGTCCATCTTTACCGTTGGTGATATAATCGTGTGGCTGAGATTGGTCCCTTGGTACCTATTTATAGTAATGGTTTTCTGCTGATTCTTTCCCGAACCAATAGGAAGATATAGTAAGTTGATTCTCTGAAGTCTTGATTGTGCCAAGCCCTCTACATGGCCCAAAGACACGCCTTTCTTATTTGGGCCTTGTAGTTGAGTTTGCAATTAAAGAAGGCTCGCGGCCCACTTAGTAAAACCCATGATATTTATATTCCCAGACCTACAGGCTACACCTAGATCTCTCTGGAATTTGATAGAGTTTCTGTAATGAACCTTAATTTTTGTCCACCACAAATGCCAAAATAAATAGCTCTCATTTATAAAATATGTATAAAAAATGAAAATCTTGTTTATACTGAGAAAATAACGGTAAACATAACAAAATATTTAATTTATGTGACTATCAAATGTGATAAAACCAAATAAAATAGCATAATATTTTAAAATTTTATTAAAATATAAGGACGGAGTATGACAATCACTGATTGGATAAAAATATTAATTTTGTTAGCGTTTAAAACCAAACGTGTTTGGCATAGTATTTCTGAAAGGCTTCATATAATCGGTTTAATGATAAAAAAATTTAAGTCAATTTGTTGCATGAGGGTGAATTTTGGTAAATAAGTAACTAAATTATATTTGTATACAATTTAATGTAGTACATTTTTCTGTACATTATAATAACTCATAATTTTGTAAACAATAAAGATAGTATCTTATATTAGAGACTAAGAGTCATTATGATAACTCATGCATAACTAGAATATTAAAAAAAATTTCCTAAAAAAAAGTATATTAAAAAACAATTATATGTTTTTGCAGAAGATAACATATTTTTCGAGATTAATGTATTCGCAGTCCAGACTCGAAAGTCCTGAATTTTCATATTCATTATTAACAAATATAATATGTTTTCTTTATATATAAAATAAAATAATTAGTTTGAAATAAATTATTTTCTTTTAGAAATTAGAGTTTCACTAGTACAGTATTTATGTATTTATGTTTGGTGTGAAGCGAGCGATGAATTGGCGCTCAGAGACATAATAAAACCACAACCTTCTCGTTCAAGGTCAAGCCCAAGCCTCTCTCTCTCTCTCTCTCTCTTCTTCGAGGTACATCTTCATCGCCTCTCTCTGTCTCTTCATCTTCTCTGTGTGTATTGGATTTATGATATGATGTTTTGATCTGTTTCTGATTTGTATCATACAAAATGTCGTTTTTGCGCGTAAGCTTTGCTTTGGTTGAGACTTGAGAGTCGGAACCTGAGAGCCTAGACGATTCTTGCTTCGAGTACCTGATTTTTCCGATGAACCCACCTTTTAGTTTTGCAGAGCCATTGTTATTAGGGTTTTAGATCTTTCACTGAGTTTAGTGATTGTTCTGTTTCATGTAATGTACTTGGATTTATAATACTTGCTGCTAGCTTAATTGGGTTTCAATTGTGATGTTTATTTAGCTACTTTGGTCTGTCTCGTGCATCAAAACTTGATTTTGTGTCGTGGGTTCTTATAATTTTGTCATTAGGGTTGAGATTTGGATGTATAAAGGTGATTTACTTGGGATTTGTAGGGTTAGTGATGGATTCTGGAGGAAACTCCTTGCCATCATCGGGGACTGATGCAGTGAAGAGGAAAGTGTGCTATTTCTATGACCCGGAAGTTGGGAATTACTACTATGGACAGGGTCACCCCATGAAGCCCCATCGCATTCGCATGACACACGCTCTTCTTGCACACTATGGCCTGCTTCAGAATATGCAGGTCCTTAAGCCCTTTCCGGCCAGGGATAGGGATCTGTGCCGGTTCCACGCTGATGATTATGTGTCCTTCCTGAGGAATATAACCCCAGAAACGCAGCAGGACCAACTGAGGCAGCTCAAGCGATTTAATGTTGGCGAGGATTGCCCGGTCTTTGATGGCCTATACTCTTTCTGCCAAACTTATGCTGGTGGATCGGTTGGTGGTGCTGTCAAGTTGAATCATGGTCTCTGTGATATTGCTATCAACTGGGCCGGGGGTTTGCACCATGCAAAGAAGTGTGAGGCTTCCGGATTTTGCTACGTGAACGACATTGTTTTGGCAATATTGGAGCTTCTCAAACAGCACGAGGTTGGTTTAGTTTAAGGATATTGCATCCTATTTCAATTATATTTGCTTTGTTAAAACACGTAATTTGATTTTGTTATTTCACCTGGATCGACTTGCTCTATCTATTTACAGTCACATTTCTGTGTCATACTCAACGTTACATATTCCATCACTACAAGGTGGTATAGTTTGTATCTCTTTAATTATTTTCCTTATTTGTTGTGCAGTACGTTTATACTTGGACATTATATATTCCATCGCTACAAGTGCATATAATTTGTAATTCTCTAATTATTTTCCTTGTATGATGTGCAGCGGGTTTTATACGTGGACATTGATATCCACCATGGAGATGGTGTAGAGGAGGCCTTTTATACAACCGACCGGGTGATGACTGTATCTTTCCATAAATTTGGAGATTACTTCCCTGGCACCGGAGATATACGCGATATCGGTTTTTCAAAAGGGAAATATTATTCCCTTAATGTTCCTTTGGATGATGGGATTGATGATGAAAGTTACCATTTCTTGTTCAAGCCAATCATGGGGAAAGTGATGGAATTATTTAAGCCCGGTGCTGTGGTTCTCCAGTGTGGCGCTGATTCGTTGTCTGGGGATAGATTAGGGTGCTTTAATCTTTCCATCAAAGGTCATGCAGATTGTGTCAGATATATGAGATCATTCAACGTGCCATTACTCCTACTGGGAGGTGGTGGTTATACAATCCGGAATGTTGCACGCTGCTGGTGCTATGAGGTATCCTTATTTCAACCTTGACAATTTTAACTGATTAAAATACAGTAATTGATTCAATTTTAGCATCCTTCATGTGTATGTTTGGTTAGCAAACAACGATCATAGCTCTTTGGAAAATCTTACTATTGATATGGGCTTTTTGTCCTGTGTTTGATGAGTGTTAGCAACTGTGCTTATGTCAAGCTTTATGTGAAGTGGATATATTTAGAACGTGGTAACCTACGGTCTGGGACACAGGCTTTGGGCACCATATTAAATCCTCTTGTTTTTCTTTGTGAAAGCTTCAGTATTTATTTTACAAACTATAGGTCTTAGTTTGGAATTCGAAGAAAAAAGATATGGATGATTACCACTAATCATAGGAGCAATTTATTATGAAGATATGGAAGCTTACCACTAATTATAGCCTTATAGGAGCCATTTATTATCAAGATATGGATGCTTACCGCTAATTATACTCTAAATCAGAATTTGAAGAAAAATTATCATTTATAAGTATTGAGCCCGTAATGATCTGTATTTCCTTTTAGGGTGTTTGGGGATAGTTCTAATAGTTATATATTTTTTACACTCAATTTAACAATGCTCTTTTTCAAGTCTCATTTCTAGCAGAAGAATTTTCTTGGTTTACAAGTAGTAATTAATGTTGTGCAATGCAGACAGGAGTCGCTCTTGGTGTAGAAGTTGAAGACAAGATGCCACAACATGAATATTATGAGTACTTTGGCCCAGATTACAATCTTCATGTTGCCCCAAGTAACATGGAAAATAAGAATTCACGCCAATTGCTAGATGAAATAAGGTCAAAACTTCTTGAGAATCTTTCAAGACTTCAGCATGCACCCAGTGTTCCATTTCAAGAAAGACCCCCTGATACCGAGGTTCCAGAGGTTTGTTTATGCAACCTATTTTGCTTTATTATCTCCTTTTTCTTAGTTCTATCTTCCTGTCGATCTCATTCTATTTATTAGTATGTCAATACCTCGGGTCTTTGAAATTGGCAAAAATTTATTTCAACTCTTTGTCGATGGTATTCTCTCTGACTGGTGAAATTCTATGCTTGTGTTACTTGAGATGCTCATTTGTACATCTAACACAAACACAGATAGTTTCTGGATGTGGTCTTTGAAATCGATGTCATTTATGTGCAATCCATTGCTTACTAGAATACTAGCTCACAACTTCATGTTGGTTTGAATATAATAGCTGTGTATTTAAACTACAGTAGCTATTTGATCATCAATAATTTGATGCTATCATTGCTTGTCGATATCCAGGCGGATGAAGAACAAGACGATGCAGATGAAAGATGGGACCCAGAATCTGACATGGATGTTGACGAGGATCGGTATGGTTCTATCCCCTAATTAGTTCCTTGTCATGCCCCCTCTATTATTTCAATTTTGCTAACCTATACTGATCTTACAGTAAGCCTATCCCAAGCAGAGTAAAGAGGGAAATAGTACTTGAACCCGAGCCAAAAGATCCGGTAAGCTTATCACATTATGAACTTTTAGTTTGGTCAGAACCATACAAATTGTTTTCATGTTCTTGCTGAAATCTATCAATCATTTCATTGTACCATTATACACCGAGCCTAATACTTAAACTTGCTGGTTTATTGGATGTGCTATAAAGAAAAAATAAAAATGATTGCCATTAACTTAAGTTTTTGTGTTGCCTTTAACTTTAACAAAGGTAGTAGCTAAAAACAGTGGGGTTTGTGATGCGTGAGATCCAAAGTATCAAATGGTGTGTAATGCTATTTGGTGGTTCGATTTTCTTTTGACGATTTTTTATTTACTGTCTCTGCAGGAGGTTCAGAAAGGAGCTACAGAGGAGACTAGTACATCAGTAAAGGTAAGTTAAAACACATTACTAAGTGATCTAATCTAATGTAGTCATCATCATATATAGTTATATACATGCACACAACACAACCTTCCCCGTGTCTGATGAAAAGTGCGCCCATTTTGATGTTCATTTATATTTTGCAGAGTTTGGATTTTGGTTCCATGAAAATAGATGTACCAAGCCTAAAAGTTGAAGCAGAGACTACGGTCAGCAAGCCATCAGACCCGATGTATCCAAAGTCATAGAAGGAATCTGGTTGTATGTTATTGGTAAATGTGATTTTGTTTGTTTATGGCATTTCTTTGATCGTAAGTAGCGAATGCTGGATATAAGCATTAGACAGACAGTGGTGAATTATTTATGGATAGTTGGATTGGTTTTATATTTTGTTATTTAAATCAGGAATTGAAGCGCTATTCTCTGTTTCATATGATAAGGAAATGTAGTTGAAGCATCCTCTATTATACCTTCTCCGACACCATCTTTGAAGCTATTCTGGTTCTTGTTGACGTTAACGTTGTCAATCAGATGACTCTGATACTACTTCGACGTCAAATCAAAACTATCTGATGAGACATGGAAACCATTCAATGTCATTTGAGATGGAGGTTTTGTAATGACAAGGGGTGATTTCAATGCATCACCGTAAGTATGATTGTGCACCATCCCGTTAACCTCGATTATTTTTAGATGAGGCTCTTAGAGCATTCTGATGGTTCCTGATGTTAGGGTCGATTTTGACGCGCTTATTAAATGAGATCGAACTTAAACTCGAACTCACCCCATACTTGATTATTATGAATTTGAATCGAACAATAAGAGTTCAAATAATTCATCAAGAGCTTGACTCAGTTAACATAAATACTGTAGTGTTAACCTCCAAACGACACAATCCTCTATTTTTGTAAATTTACAGACATAGCGTGTTTGGCGATAATATTCGTGGCAATTACGTGCGAACCTCTGTTCTCGTTTTGATGGTAACCTAACTAGGGAAAAAGGAAAAGAAATAGCGTAATAGAAAAGATGTAGAATAGGACTTTAATTGTTCAGACAAACCAATGAAAGCCAATGGCATTACCGCCTAACGACAAATGTTGAGTCGTCTTCTTCATACATTATAATCATATTATTATTTAAGAAAAATTGCACAAAACCACTAAAGATGTCACCAATTACAATAGTTTATTATACTATTTTTTCTTCAAAAAACTACGGTAAAAGATTATTAACAGTATAGTATTAATTTATTTATCATGTACATAGACAGTTAAAATGAAAATAATTCACTGTTTGGTATTCCATACACTTTTTTTTAAACGAACTGAATGTTCATTCGTGAAATCACGAGACAAAAATAACTCTGCACCCGAAAATTGAGCATTAGCCGTATATAGTTTACAAGTAAACAGTAAAGACAACCTTAAGACACCCTATCTTTATGGAGACCTCCAGTCAACCACGTCGGATACACCAACAACCGAAACTAAAAGCACACTAAACCAACTAAACATGTCAGATACTCCGGCAACCACTAAAATCAAAACACTAGACCCACAACACAAACAAAACAACAAGCAAACACAACCAAAAACATACCACCAATCCACCTTGTTCGGGGGGACATCCTCTCATCTGAGCTCATTCACCTCAGCGAGCACTGTTTCTCAAGTATCTCCCACGGGAGATATCCGATAATCACCCAAACTTGGATCAACAACTGGTCTTGGTATTACCTAAGAGAATATCCGAAAGAGTCCGGCAAAACGGCAGCCAAAGCACGCACACAAACCGAGCAACTCCAAAAACATGACAGATCTAGAGAGGGAAACAGATATGAGTCGAAACCACTAGATCAAAAACCTCTTCGATCTATCGACCTTGTCACAAACCGGTGGCCCAACCGAGCCACATGCGACAAGCCGGAGCCAACCCTACCACCGCTACCGCAGATCTCCACGTCAACGGAACCCCCCAGCCACCCCCGGGTCTTGTCTGTCGCCGACCGCCAAAATCAGATATGGACAAGACTAGATTTGGGTCCTGCTCAAAACCAGACACCCCTACGCCTCTCAACATAAAACTTTGATTATCTAATACATGCCCACACACAAAAAAATATTTGTCCTTTTCAATTTACTCAAGTTTTCTTTTTCATCCATTGAAATGTCTCAAATCACAATTAAATAGGAGAAAAATAAGAACTTGATTGAGTTTGAAAGATAAATTTAAGAAATTTTTTTGGATGTGTCATGAATCAAAGTTTTTAAAACAGGTATAGTAGTTTGTTGTTTGTAAATCAACTCCAATTAAGTATATTAAATTGTAATTAACTCTTATTTAAATTGTCTTCAGTGATGGTATTTTTTTGTTGGTAGCAAAAAAAATAATTTAAATGGTAAAATAGTGCCGTGTTTAGTGACATCAGTCCATATATTCAACTGAAAACAGGGTGGGACCCACATTTCATCGGTTAATTACTAATTTTCCCGCTAAACTACCCAACAACCTAATACAGAAATTCGCATGTAAACGCACCGTTTTAGGTTCGTAGAGACCCACATGTGACGTTTCTGGCGAAAAACTGAGACCAATCAACAAGGAAAGGCCACTAATTGAACACACACAGCCCCTCCCGGAGAAAAAAAAATCTCTTCCCATCAACAATCAATCTGTCTCCACATTAGCTACCTTCCAAATCAGCTTCCTTCACAGAATGGCTCTCCACTGCCCTTTTCATACCCTTTTTGTCACCTTCCCTTTTTACTCTTATTTTATTCCCATGAAGCTGGTTCATCATCCCAACCCATTTTCCTTTCTGGGTTTTCTTCAATTCCCATTTTTCACACATACCCATTTCCCTCTACCATCTGGGTTTGTGTCAATTTTCGATTTTGTTACCTCAAATTCTCTGAACCCTTGAAGGGTTTGAGTCCATGGCATCTGCTGCCAGGTTAGGGCTGCTTCCTTCTTTTGGGTTGAGTTCTGACCCCAAACATGGGTGGAGAGTGAGGGTTAGGAGTTTGGGAGATAATGATGCATCTGTGTTGTCTAGTAGCAGTGCTGTGAAAGTGAATGGGGCTTCAGTAGTTAGTGAGAGAGGGGGTGATAATGGGTCTGTAGTGGTTAATGGGGAGAAGAAGAGGGTGGTGAAGAAGAAGGATGATGATGATGTTCCAGAGAGTTTGGAACTGCTGTGGGATGATGGTTATGGGACTAACAGTGTTAAGGATTATCTTATTGCGTCCAAGGATATGATTAAGCCAGATGGCGGACCGCCCCGTTGGTTTTGCCCAGTTGAGTGTGGGAGCCCTATAAAAAGTTCTCCACTCCTTTTGTTCTTGCCTGGTAAATTTGCTCTGAACTGATGCTGTGATGGATGATTCTGAATTTGGTTTTCAATTTCGGCTTTTGTTAGATATGACTATACTTTAGTACAAAAAAATTTCCAGGACTTACAAAGCAATTTTATTCCTGGATGTTGGCTCTAAATACTTCATGGTTGAAACTTCATCACTTTGTGATGGTTTACATTTGAGGACATAAAGTTTTTATTATATTGTTGTCTTTGTTATTGATGCATACAGGGTTGGACGGTACTGGGTTGGGCCTAATTTTGCACCACAAGACTCTTGGGAAGTAAGTTTTATATTGTCATTCTTGTCTTTATCTAAGCACCTATGATTATGAGGTCATTTAATGGTCAGTTCAGAGTTCCAATCTGATTGGTGTCAACAACACAGTTATATTATACATTGTCCCTATTTCCCCCCTTTTTGCGTACAACAATTTCTGACATATTCAACTTGGCTGAATTGGATTTGCTTGAATTTTGTGATGTGAGTTTGATATTGAACAGTATTGTTTCTGAATCTACGCATGTATTGACCTTGTTGAGGACTTTTATCCTCCCTTTTCAAATTAATGGATATTGTCGGAATTGGGCATTTATTTCTGTTCAAACTAGTACAAATACATTCCATACAGTTTGATTGTTCTGGTTATATGATGATTTGAACTCGTGTATTTCCTCATTCAATACACATACCAATTGAAACAAGAATTCTAATAAAGTTCCTTTATATGCAGGGTTTTTGAAGTTCGATGTCTACATATTCCTGTTTATGACCGAACACCATTTGATGGTTTGAATCCTCAAAAATCTTTGAATAAAGTATCTTGATAGCATACAATTTCTTGTTCAATAATTTCCTGAAATTTATTGACATGAAGGACTGATCAAATGCGTTGAAGAAGCTGTAAGGCTTGAACATAGTTTATCACCGAATAAACCAATTTATTTGGTTGGCGATTCCTTTGGAGGGTGCTTGGCACTTGCTGTTGCAGCTCGTAATCCCACCATTGACCTAGTCTTGGTATTAGTCAATCCAGGTAAATTAACAGCAATGAAGTTTGCTCATCTGTTTTCCTATTATAAATTGACGAGCCTAAGAAAAGTTATGCTCATGATTATGCTGAATGAATAATGATAAATAAAAGTATTCTAGAAGCCTGATGTTTGTTTTTTACCTTGCATATTAGCTACATCATTTGGCAGGTCACAGCTGCAACCTTTATTCCCTTTCTTGGAGGCTTTGCCCGATGAATTGCATACAACAGTTCCCTATCTTCTTAGCTTTGTTATGGGTAACTGACCTCTCACGTTTATTTGTGTATATCAGTGCTTACCTGCCACTGAATTTATTAGTGTCGACTAATCTTTGTTGATAGTTTCTGCTGCTGTTGTTGTCAGTGTGAGTGCTTAAATTTTCAGCATTGATTTGCTCTGACAAGTAGTCATAATTATTTTTTGCTGTCCTCATAGTGCATCGTTTGTTGCTTGACTCATTTTTTGGTCGAGCACTGTTCAAATAGGATATATGCTACAAATAAATCATTCAACTTTCAGTTGAACTTTGTTGTTCCTGTCTTCACATTTCAAAAACCAAAAACTACGGTTAAGTTAATCAAGATGCATGCTCCATTGTTTGGGCTTGGTATTTACTTACAATCTTTAACATATACCAAATTTGCCGCATTTAATATATACTTTCAATGTAATACACATTAAAGTTGAGGAATATGGCATTACGGATATGAAAGCTTCATTATTGGGTATTATAAAGACGAATCTGCATACTCATAATTCTTAGTTGAGCCATACAAAATGTGTGTTTCCCAATGACTGAACCAATTAAAAGTTATGTGTTAGTTGTCATGCTTAACACTGTGAATTTTGGCTGCAGCTTTTGGAACCGAAATGTACCATTTAATTTTTTAATTTTATTTTCGTGGTAATCAGGTGATCCAGTGAAGATGGCTATGGTTGGTACAGGAGATAAGCTTCCTCCTACAAAAATGTTGGAACAATTGTCTAGCAATCTCACTGCTTTACTACCTCCTCTTTCTGTAAGAATGCTGCATTAAATTTGATTCTTTTTTGTGGGCACATTATATGGAATATGTTTGTTCTCAATCACTTTAGCCCATTCTAGAATATCCTCCGGTAGTAGAGTGGATCCCAGAAACACATAGATCGTACTTCTGCTGCAATATTATTTTTTTGCGGCTGGTTATGACCTACGACAAGACATTTCTAGTTCCATGGTTGTATGTCTTACATATTCTGATAAAAAGGTGTAATTTGTTGGCTAACAGTGTACTGGTTGATTTAAGTCATTACAACAAAGCTCTTCATACGAGTGCTTGTTTAAATAACTAATATGCTCCATCTTATAGATGGACACTATATTTCTAAAGTACACTCTACACCCCATTTCACACTACCCGTGACACCCTCCCGTCACCATCCGAGATGTTTGAAGTATGTAATTTAATCATGGAACAGAGATTTTGGGTGGCAAAGGTGTCTTCTTGCATGTAGTCTAAACTAAACCAAGATATGATGCTCTGTGCCCTTGGAATCATTATTTTTCATTCATAGAAGAAATTTGTTTTGAAGATTTAAATGCTAGTGGGTGGTCCTGGGGTTTTATACTGTAATTAACTTCACCCACTTCATTGACAGGGTTTATCTGATATTATACCAAAAGAGACTCTTCTTTGGAAACTGAAGCTACTCAAGTCTGGAGCTGCTTATACTAATTCCCGTCTCCATGCTGTTAAAGCTGAAGTACTTGTGCTGGCCAGGTTTTTCTCATTTTACTTTTTTTTATCGACAATAAAGGGAATTCATTTTACTTTAGATGGATTTCTTTCTTATGTTTTATGTTAGTAATTTTCCTAATTCCCGCATACCATATTTTTCTGCGATTTTTTATTAGATTTTATTATTTATGTGCTAACTTTTTAACCTTGCATTTGTTTCTCAATGTTCATATTCAAAACTCAGCATAATAAAGATGTAATTTGGATCTTCAAATGCAAGAAAATTGTTAGCATTCTGGTTGGGGAGAGGACTAGTTATGTTCATTTTGGTCCTAAAAATCCGAACATAAAATAAAACAGTGCACTTACCTACCTAACCTAAAGTCAAAAGATGTCAAATTATGACAAGTGAAAATGACAAAAATGTGTTGTATACTATCACACTTTTGCAAGGTGTTGTGTACTTTGTTAATGGTAAAAAGGTGCCGTGAACTTTGATTTTTTGTGTGTAAAATGTGTGTTTGTACAAATTTGCCCTTAAAATTAAGATTTTTTTTTAAAAGTTTTTTTTTCTGAAAATATCTTTTAACTAAAAATTGTAATTTATTTTATAAAAATCTTAGTTTTTAATTTTGATGGCAATTTCATCATTTTTGTATAAGTATACACAATTTGCACAAAAAAATCAAAATTCTCAACACTTTTTTGCCATTAACAAAGTACGAAACCCCTACTTGCAAATGTGTGATAGTACCCCTTTTGCCATTTTTCCTTAAAATAATAATGACATTCCTTCAGAAGATATTCTAAATATGGAAGACGATAATCTCTGAAGGCTTACAATTCATAGTAGCAGAATAGTGACCGAATAAACCATATAAAGTTAGAAACATGTTGACTTGCTAATTTTTTTTCTGTTCATGGCTCAAGAATCAATATAAAGTTGGAAACACCATATCATCCTTGTTTTCTATTCATGGCTCAAATAATTGGTTCGCATCAACCTTTTTAAGCGAGTAGGGGCAATTCTTAGTATTTGGTTTGGAAGAGGGTAGCAGACTCTATGCCACCAGCATGGTAGGGTTTTGGATTTTAGATTTGTAAGGAGAACAAATTTCAGAGTAGTTCGAGATCTGGAGACTTCCATTTTTGCTTTCGGCTGGAAATAGTTTCTTGTTTTTCTGGAACCTACATGATGTAGGCAATAGGACAAATGATCACTAGGAAAAAGATCGAGATTTCCATAAGCTGAGAAATCTGGAGTTCTGGTACCATGTCGAGGACCAACTTAACAGAAGCTAAACTGATGGTTGAGGGCTTAATTGTTGTTTAGTTCAAATTATGTCTCTCTTGTTAACTTGAGCCTTAGCATGCAAGTTGCTTTGACATTTGCATATCTTAATGAGATGTTACACTGATAATCTTTTTGTGTGTGAAGTGGCAAGGACAACATGATCCCTAGCGATGATGAAGCCCAAAGGCTTACGAAGTCACTGCAGAACTGCCAAGCACGTAGATTTAAGGATAATGGGCACACTCTTTTATTGGTAAGTGTGATATCTCATATAGTGTCTTATGTTTTTGAAGCAGCATCTTAACATTAAGAGTACCCATATATGATATATGTGTATAGTTTCCAGGCTACTATTTTCGTTGTTCCATTGTGGAAATTGAAATTCATCTGGCTGCAATTATTAATTTAATGATGCAGGAAGATGGCATTAATTTGCTGACTGCTATCAAAGGTACTGGCAAATATCGTCGTCGTTCCAGGAAGCATGATTATGTCTCTGACTTTGTGCCTCCAAGTACATCAGAATTCAAACGTGTACTTGATCAAGTCTTTGGGTAATTGAGCAGCATGGTTACTTTTACTGTGGTTATATAGGGTTTTATATGTGATATAAAATTTAGCTTTTGGATGTTAGACGACATAATGTTAACATAGGAAAATGTTAGAATGAGCTTCCATTATTTTTCATTCTAGCATATCAAACATGACCTATATATATGTTCTCGAGAATGTTAAGAATTCACATGACTAAAAGCCACATATCCATGTATTGCATATACTATTTCTTTGGTGAAATTTAAAATTGTATAGACTTAATAAATTAGGCTAGAGTAGGCTAGAGCTAAAGTCTTGTCTCTTATTTGGGTTACCTTGGTTGAGATTTGCATTCCTATACCGAGCCCTTACATGCATCTGTCGTTTATGATTTATGTATTCATTTTTTTATCAGCATAATTTATATATTAATAAATTAATACATACAGATCATTACGCTTTTCAAGTAGTACTGCAATGTTTTCAACTTTGGAAGATGGGACGATTGTAAAAGGCCTTTCGGGCATTCCAAGTGAAGGTCCTGTCTTATATGTTGGTTATCACATGTTGATGGGACTCGAAATCTATACACTTGTTGAAGAGTTCTTGAGGGAGAGAAATATTCTTGTCCGCGGTGCTGCACATCCAGAGTTGTTTGTAGGGAAGTCGGCAGCATCATATGGCGATTTTTCTTTTCTTAACTGGATGAGAGTATTTGGAGCTTTTCCTGTCTCGCCAAGCAATCTTTTCAAGTTGCTCTCATCAAACTCACATGTTTTGCTTTATCCTGGCGGTGCACGCGAGGCTCTCCATTTAAGGGTGTGTCAAGATCTTATTTGCTTTTATTTCCAAAATTATTAACATTGTTTTTGGAAAAGTTTTTATCAGCAATTAAAACGAGTATATTAGAGAAATAGAGAAATCAATTCCCAAGATGGGAAAAGAGAAGTCTGAGAAACAGTACAATGAAAAAAGAAAAAGAGTACAGAGAAATTTAGAGGGAAAACTGGAATAAGAAAGTTGAAACTGTCATTGCATTTTATTGGTCTGGGAAAATACTTTTGATTGCAAGTGACAAAGACCTAACCAAAAAATACTATGGCAAGGGAAGCGAAGATAAGTCAGGAGAAATGTGTTTCATTGAACACCATTTCTCCGCTCTCTTTGCTATCAATTTTTTTATAGTTGTAGCCTGTTGACTATTTGCTATACAAATTTACTTTATATTTTTTAGGTAAGATTTGCATAAAGATTAACTCTCTATGGTGATGGCGATATGATTTGTTACCAGGGTGAAGAATATAAGTTATTTTGGCCAGAACAACAAGAATTTGTGAGAATGGCTGCTCGATTTGGGGCCACGATTGTTCCATTTGCAGCTGTAGGAGAAGATGATCTACTACAAGTAAGCTTGTCCATTTTATTCTCATTTACAATTCAAGTTTATTGACATTCACATGCGATCAAGACAAATAGATTAGGATTTACCGCTTTATTCCGGATAAAAAAAGCCATTCACTTAAGATTAAGATTTAATGTTGCTTGATATCATCTAGCATAATGATATAACTAGGCCATCATAATCATTTCTTCATTTTACCCTATTTGTGATTTATTTTGGGTACATTTGTTAATTGGCTGTGTGATGACTTCACTTGAACCCTGCAGCTGGTTCTGGATTACAACGACCTTATGAAAATTCCAATTGTCAATGACATGCTGCGACAACAACGCCGCGATGCCATAAATATCAGGTACGTAGTTCTTACATACTGATATGTTCATTGTTGTAGCTTAAGCACTTTAAGGACGAAGAATGACATTATGCTATAGGGAGGGCATGAGCGGGGAGGTGGCGAACCAAGCACTGTATTTTCCGGGAGTGGTACCAAAGATACCGGGGCGCGTCTACCAGCTGTTTGGGAAGCCGATAGAAACGAGGGGGAGGGAAGATATGCTGAAAGACAGAGAGAATGCCAATGAGCTGTACCTGCAGGTGAAATCTCAAGTGGAAGCAAATATAGCGTACTTGCTGAAGAAGCGAGAGGAGGATCCTTACAGGAATATCATTGACAGAACGATGTACCGAGCTTTAGACTCTCCTCTGCATGAAGTTCCAACGTTTGAGCCCTAGGTATGTTATGTATAGGCATTTATATACACACATTCTTTGTTGATCGTCTCATCTCCATTTGAGCCTTGGAGAGAGATGTGATATACAAAATATAAAAGTTTGTGCTCTCTCATGTATAGCATATTGCTTACTCAAGTTGTAAGTGACTTAAATTCAAACATTTATCAAGTTTGCTTACTCAAACAATCAAAACACTGAACAAACAGAGTATCCTCTGTTTCAAATGGTGTAAGTTTGTTATATTCAGTTCGAGGGGGAGTGTTCAAGTACAAACCACTCTTGTGGTGCAAACTACAAACTTTATCAATTTTCAACGAAATACGGCAAGTTTCCAACATATATCATCTCATGGAAACTCGTTCGCAGTTTGTTGGAAACTCAGTCGTTGGTTAATTCATTCAATGACTGAGATGGTTCTTAGTTTGCACCATAAGAAGCTGTTTTTATTTGAACACTCCCCTCAGTTCGAGTATAGTTGGAGATAGTTATATTTACTTTTCCCAAGTATCTAGTAATCAACGTCGTTGATGCAAAAGCTCGAGGGCTCGAACCAAAGTGGGCTTGAACCTGGCTACATCAAGCTCCACATTCTGGTTCAAGTAGATAGATTTAAACGCCACCCAACCTCGTTCCCTCACCTTTGAAGGGTCCCTAAGAACCACATCATCTCTAGAGTAATTGTGAACCAAACTGCTCTCCTCTTCCCTTATCTTGTACCCCAAATACCTCAACCCCATCTCCTTCAATGGCTCCTCGTAGTAAGTCCTCGCTATCCACCCCATGCTCCCGTACGGCACCACCTGCACCACCACCGCATTCTCCGGCAGGAACACGAAATTCGCCATCCCCGCCCCGTGCACCCCCATCATCGCGTCGCACGAGTTCACAGTCTCCGCGAACTCTTGCATTTCCAAACCAGCCTCTGATACCACCACATCGAACCCAAGACCTCTTGCCACGTCAGCGACTTTGCCCGTGTTGGTCAACTCCCTCGTCCTCTTTCTCGATACGATCAACAGCCTTGGCCTTGACTTTGACTCTGACTTGTTATTTAAGCTGGTCTCTGCTATGATGTCTCTTTTCAACGAGTAGGAGTTTCGGAGGAACTCGCGAAACTCCCTCATGGAGTAGTGCGGAGACCTCGAGGGGTCGATGCCGAGCTCGCGGTGGTGCTCCAGGCCGACCTTGACGCTCGGGAAGCAATGAACTTGTTTTTGTTGTTGTTGCTTGTCGTCCATGTTTATGACCTCGTATCTGTTGGAACCGAGATCGATTAGATGACCGCTAATCAAACTCCACAACGAAAAACACAAATACAAAGCTTACCTTATTCTCTAAACTAACATTACCTAGAGAGGCCTTTTAGGAGTCGTTCGAATTTGGAGACCCATTTGGGGTTGTGATTGGTGACGAGGAATTGGACTCGGCCGTTGAATCGGCGAGAGGTGAGGAAGAGAGGGATGATTATGTCGGACAAGGCGTGGTAGTGGTTCTGAGCGTAGGCTCCGGTGGAGAACAGGACGGCCGGGACGGTGTGGTTTTTGGTGCACCGAGGAGCTTCTTTGGTTGTTATTGACCATTCTCGGACATTGCTCATTGCTGACTTGTCACCTTTGCGAGCGTAAGGTTTTAAGCTCCAAGAACTATTGTTGTTGTCTGATGATGATGATGTGATGAGGAAGACGGTGGAGGAGGATGCGTCGACCCTGACGTCACCGGAAACTTCACAGAAGTCGGATTTGCGTTCCGTGAGATGGCAACATAATGGGTTTGTTGTGGAGGTCTCGACGATTTGGCACTCTGTGGAATGTTGTGAAACAATTAATCAATGTGGAAATATTGAATTTAGAGGGGTTAATGATGAGAAGTTGATTTGTGGACTGTATTTTTGTTACCTCTGTGAATTTGGTGAGGAGCGTTTGTTTCTCCCACTAACAGAGTCTTGACACCGATTGACAAACGCAAGTTCACTGCAAATTCACACACACACATTTGTTTGATTAACAGTAATACCATAGGGATTCAATACAGTGCGAACTGGGTCGAACTGCATGGGAGCCGTTCATCCGACGAGATTTATATCAGTGCGCGACACGTGGCAGCAAATTTACATCATGGTCATTTTTGTGTTTTTACCGGGTCTATCTCTTTATATTAGTTCACACTCACTTTCGACCAGTTCGGACGATTCGTAATTTCTACCCAGTTCGTATATGATTTCACCTCTAGTAACAGAGATTACTATATGTGCAGTAGTTTAAACGATATGATGTAACTGACTCCTCTAAATATATCTATGATTCAAATGACGTTTTTAATCTCATCAGTCCAATGATTTGAAATGATTCTTAATTTTCACCATAAATGATGAACTTCACACGAATAACCATTTATCTCGTTATGACTACAAATGACTTTCATGAATCAACCCTCACATTGAAACCATCAATTAAAATACTTAAATATTAGTTTATCTTATTAGCATCATGACCGACTTTGGCCTATCGTCTCTCAGTGAGTCCTCGAGGAGATAACCCCAATGATTATTTGACTCGCACTCTCAGGGAATTGATCGTAGATTCGAATCTTGTTGGGAGGGATGACGTGGAATTTTCAGGTAGTGTAGAGAAAATGTAATTACTCAACAAAAAATCTCTCAATGAAACAATCATAATTTGAACAATTTAAAAAACATGATGATGGACGAGTCAAACCCAAAAAACCAGTATATGATAAATAAAAGAGCTCATTAATCATAAGAAAATTCATAGGGGAATATGTAGTGTGAGACTGAGCTTACCAATAGGTAGTGCAGTAGAAAAATCGTCAAGCCCAAAGCAAAAACTCAGTACAAAGAGAAAGCAAGCAACAAATGCTGCACAACCCAACTTCTTTTGCTCGCTGCGACTAAAGCCGCGCGCAACAATATAATCACAAACCATACCGGATCGATCCCTTGATCATCAACTACAACCTGCAAATAACCATAATAAAGCAATGCAGTGGAATTTATGAAGAAAGGTGTCCATATATATGTCAATTTGTTGAGCAGCAAGTTTATTGATTTCTCCAAATGATTAGTTATAGGAAAGGGAGTTGCTAAATTTGTTGGGTTGGTTTTTGACTTGTGGACATGTTTTTTTTGGTAGTAGTTGATTATTTAGTGTGGAATGGACTATAAATACATTGTTTAAGGTACAAGGAAAATAATAAAAGGAGGGAAGCGAATCATATATAATGATTGAGTCAATTAGATTAATGATCAATGGCCCTCCCCTGAATAGCAAGGTTTCTACCCTTTTTGTTTTTTTTTTTTTTTTTCATTTTATGAAAGCTACAGCCAACCAACAACGACAACAATATTGATGCCATTTTTGCTTAGCAACAATAATGTCTATAATGAATATTTATATGTCTCGATAAATCCTACACAAGTCCATGCATGACCTAGTTAATGATTGTAAAATTTTGAATATATGCCATGCGAATCAAATATCAAACACTAATGAAGTGTAGATTAATAAAGAACACACGTTTATATAGATCGGCAATGTGATATAACATAACGTCACTATCTTGTCTGAAAAATCTCGTTTTATTATAAATAAGATGACACAATTATCAGTTAACTAAAATAACTTCAAAACGTCTCACAAAATATCAGTAAAATTTGTTTTCTTATATGCTACTCATTTTTCAGTACAAAAGAGAAATATCCGTCTTTAATTTTAGGAAATTTTAAACTCAGTATAATTTCCTTCATTTCCCCTTGCAAACATAACTACAAATTTTCATATCTTTCTAAAATGCTAAGTTTCACAAAATATGTTGGTCATTTGATAAATCAAACAATTTTGGGTTCAAATTATCGGATGAAAACTCGACCGTTTGGTAAGTCTAGCAATAAATTCTTTGGTAAGTCAAATAATAAACCCTACCAATTCAGGGCCATGCCCATTTTAAGAGTAGTAGAAAACGAAGTCCATATCCTTCAAAATGAAACAAAGAGAACACAAAACATATCCACCAAAATAAAATAAAAACAACACAAAATACATGTGTTCCGTTCCGATCGACAAGGTCTAAGCTAGCAACCATAATTTACAATACTTGCATGGATTCATATTTTCTATGAAACTACAAATTCAAGCACAACCACATGATCATATTCACTTCCATGAGACTGTCATGGATAGCAATTCTGAAGAATCTGGCTCAAGTACACAAGATGCCACAGGAGACTCATCACAGTAAGCATGTTGAGCAAGGATGAGCTTGAATTGTACCTCTTCAGCTTCCTATTCACTTCTTCCACTCGACCCCGGACAATGTCATCCTCCACCGACTCTTGCAATGGCGTCTGAATAGAAGCACGAGCTGCAGTAGAGGTGATTGTCGGGCTAGTAACTGTTCGTGATGCGACTGTCTTGGTGGTTGTCGGTGTCTGCAACTCACCTACTCCTCTGCCATCTTCCTTCTGTATCTTCATCCTCTCAAACATCACCTGATCAAAATATTATGTCCCAATATAGCACAGATTGAGTTCCAACTCTCGGAGACAACACTAAGTATCATGGCATGAGAACCTAATTAATACCATTTGTATCCTGAGATCCAGACTGTCCATGAGAGAGACGCAGTCGTGAGATTGACATTGTTGTTCTAGATTGTAATGGAACGGAATGACGGATTGGTTGATGTATTGTGTTTTAAGCGGTGAATATTCTAGCATGTTACCACATCTGGAAAATCTATTCACAATGAGATTTTACCTATTGGTTTGAGTTTTCAAGTAAGTTAATTTTTAATACAGTATCACTTTCTGGTTGTGTGATTCAGTTCTACCTTGGAGTGTCAATTTTTTTGTAGGCGCTCCTGTGTGCACTTGTTAGTGTATGGAATATTGAGTTTATGAATAAATACGACTGTGATTTTGGTCGCGACGTACACTTGCTAGTGTGTGAACTGGGCTTCATAGTTAGCTTGAACCACCCATAAGAATCTAATTTACTTAAGAAAAGTGTTGATCTAGTAGTGGCATGTCAATTATCAAACTAGGGATGCTATTACCAAAAGTATCATTTGTTAATGTCATAGCATACAAGTACATGTGACATTATGGTGTAATGTTAACATATTGTTATGTATCAAACTAAAGCCTAGATAGGGGCAAGAGCCAAACCAAAACTATTTCTCATGCCTATCCATTGGATTAACCTTTTCTCGAACTATAATCTCATGACCAGAAGCAAAATTAATTTGGTTACACTACTTACATTAGAACTAATTTCTTAAACAAGTGCATTAGTATATGTATACATGCATATAGGTTACCTTAGTGGCGCGAGGCTCGATGAGGAACAAGTTGGCAAGAACAAAGAGCAGAGAAGCGGAGAGATTATAGGCCTGATACATCTCCGCCGGATTCGACAACCTCCTCCGGAGATGCCCCAGCAAAGCAGCCCCAATGCAGCAAGCCACGAGCTTGAAATAAGCAGGATACACCTTACTCTGCACCACCCCAAACTGCTGCCTCCCCAAAGCCCTCGCCAGCACATAGCCCGATACCAACGATATCCAAACCGATGTCCCCAACGCCGTCGAAAACCCCAACAAACTCACAACAGTCACAATAAGACTCATGGAGGGCAATCGAAACACCGCATTGCCCACCGCCTCCTTAGCATCGTGCGCTCCGTCTTTGACGGCCTCTTCCGCTCTGTCTTTGGCTCTGTGAAGTGCATCTCCGGCTGCATCTCTAACCCTATAAGCTCCGTCTTTGACTGTCTCTTTAGCATGATGCGCTCCGTCCTTCACGGACTCTTTGGTGTTATGAGCCGCGTCTCTAACCTTATAAATCTGGTCTTCCACACCCTCTTTAGCAATGTCCTTAGCATGATAAGCTCTGTCTTTCACAGCCTCTTTAGCATGATGAGCTCTGCCTTTCACGGCCTCTTTGGTGTTATGAGCAGCGTCTCTAACCTTGTAAATTTGGTCTTCCACAGCCTCTTTAGCATGATAAGCTCCGTCTTTGGCTTTGTCACAAACCTTGTAAGCACCGTCTTTCACAGCCTCTTCAGCTTCATCATAATAATAGGAGCCGTCCTTATTATCATTATCATTACCAGAGGCTCTTCCAAATGTAGATGCAATCTTTTGCTTGCACTTTCCATAAGCATCACAAATAAGCTCTCCGGCGCCTCGACTGTGGTCACGATGAACATCCTCGGAACTCTTCTCAAGTGGAGAAATCGAAACCTTGGTGTTGTGATGGCCGTTTTCATCGTACTCCACCACCACCACCCTGTGTCCTTCTCGGACAATCACCTTGGTGGTACTGTCCTGTTCCTCCAAGGATGATTGGGTTTGAGCTGATGTTGCTGTTGCAACCCAGATCGTTATCAGACACACGGCCAAAGTAATCTTCTTCTTCATCGTCGTCTTCATCATCTTGTCTGAGGGATTTCTGGAAAACAATAAATAGTATATGTGTTCCGAGGCATTTCACTTTTGACTTTTCTGTTTCGCCACGTTTCATGAGGTCTGGCACGTGGCATTCCCCTATCGCCACGTTATGCAATACGTGTCACTTGCGTGCTCAAAACCATATACCAACATTATCCTCTCGAAGAAACTCCAAGATTCTGATCAATACCAATTCTCCAAAGCAAAATTTGTAAGGTATAAATGTAACAATGGTTTGACACAACACAACTCAAATTACAACAATAATTTAATATTATATTTATTTCATTATATAATTCTCATTAAAGGGTTTTAGTGGCTGAAAGTGGATTTATAGGATACAAATAATAATAATAATACAACATAGTAACAATGGTAAAAAGGAACACTATTATACACCATTTTACAGCAACAACCACTCTAAGGACTAATATATAGCAGAGTTTATGCAACTAATGATGCTGCCAAGAATCCCTCTATATAGTTGTGGATTCTTCAAATAAAAACCTAATCTTCTCATTCTGCAGAACAAACTCAACATGGATATTGACCAGCGTTTACGGCGTCTCTATTGTAATTATACCATGGGCTTGTGAGAGGAGAAACCTTATTACCAACTACATACCAAGGTGAGACTTGTGGTCGGAATTTGGCTTACTTCCAGTCACGAGCCAATACAGACATATGATAATTGGACTGGACAATATAGATGCATAATCTACGACCCTTGATCCCTAGTAGCACATGTGCACTTCTTTTGATGCTCAGAGAGTTCCTGCATGTTCCAAGTCGTTGTAAATGTCAATTAGCTAGCTACAGTGTCCCACAAAAGTCAAGCATTGAGCCCGAGTCATAGTATGTATAACATAACAGGGCTGAAAAAGAAATAGGTTTCTGAAATATTATTACAAGCATTAGGCCTGGAATATAGTCGGAAATCTTATGAATAAACAATACCAATAAAATTTCATACCAATGTAAAATAAGATACAGGTGAAGTTCAATGCTACATGTACCTGAATCTGTCTTTGTAGAAATTTAACATACTCTACTGCCTCGTCCAACATGTCTGCCGTATTGGTTTGCTGCAAGCAAATAACAAGAGAACTCTCAAATCAAGGACATGAAAGATAACATGGCATGTAATATGATTACAACATCTCATCCAACACATCTTGTTATATCCCTAAAAATCTTATTGTCTGCTCAATTATTTAGAATAACACAAAAAATAAGAGAACTTCCATTTCTTTACCACTTTTGTTTCAAATTGAGTGTCTACTTTCTTTTTTGGTTAGTTAAGTTATGCATGAAGTGTTTCTAATTTCCCTAAGATAAGTTAACTGCCTTTAATTTGTTAAAACACATAGGGGACTATGGGGCAAAACACTATATAACATACCCTTAACTTTTACAAAAATGAGAAAGTGAACATTTATTTTGGATCGGAGGGGTACTTGGTCCGATGAAATGAGTATTTTGTGATCTCTTAATGTCCTGTTCCTACATACTAAAAACAAGCAAGCAGATGACATGCAACTGAAATTCTTTTCAAGCAAATATTTACTTTTGCTGGCAAATTTGCACCTTGAGGTCCATTTATAACCTAAACTTTTCCTTGAGCAACCAATTAGTTGAAAAAAATTATGAGCGCAGCAATATAGTTTTTCTACCAATCCTATGGTAGGCTGACGAAATGGATATAGTTTTTCCATTCACAGATTAACTTTCATTAGGCTACATTGGACCAATGACCAACTAGACTAGTCATTTTGGGTGAGAGTGATGTCCAATATGTATATATCAGTATATAGAAAATGAAGTTCTGCTAGGTTAATCTACCTAGATTTATGTTTTTTCTATTTTACCATCATACTATCTTCATGTTCCGACCACCACCATACCACTTTTCTACATGAAGAAAGTAAGTAACATACAAATAGGTTCCTATCCAAATTCGTAAATGCTTCTTCAGCTAAGAGCACTGTTCAAGACCAAAATATAAATCTATACCAGATCCATCACCCAACAGCTATCCCTGCCTATATAGACTAGCAACTGTATTAGATTACAAACCCAAGATAATTCAAAGTTCACATTTTCATACCTTGGAATTATTTCACTTGTCATGGCTTGACACCATAGGTATTCTTAATTGTTTTTTGTTGCTAGGAAGTAATCTAGTCATATTTTGGTAGTGCCTATTTCAGTACTTAGACATGTATCCATGTGTTGTTAATCTAATTCCCCATTAATGAAACAATGGTGACTGTGTTTCCCTATTTGTATGTCATATACTGAATTAAATTTTTGGTTTCTATTATACCCTTTCATTTCTACATTCCGGTAGTAGGGCGAAAGTCTCAGGTACTATAAATTTATGTCACAACCATTGGGATGCATGAATCTGAGGATGAGAAATTCCAGAAAAAATTGAATATTATCAACACATCAGTGGTCTGTGGCTAGTAAAGTTTTTCTCTTCCAGCTATCATGCACCACAAGCTAAAAGCAAAGAGAGACATAGCTTAAAGAGATTCCAACAAACACGTAGATATTCTTTTTTTCCCCTTTTTTATAGTAGAAAGTAGTTGGACATGGTAATGGATGGCTATAGAGCATCAAATTAACTCTGAAGGACAATTACTGAAATTTTAGAAACATTTATCCCAACTCCACGCCTAACCCAGGACACTACCTTTCTTTTTGCGAGAACAATGCTTTGTTTCTCATACCAACAGATACTAGTTAAAGAATGGTTTGGAACAGTTTAGGTTCTTTCTTCTGTTGATTAGGATCAGAATACATTGGAATACTCCATATCAGGTAACATGGTAAAAGCTAAGAGAGAGATTTCACGCTACCTTTCTCAGAAGCTGAGTGACAGTTATAATTCGTCTCAGTTTGTCCTTATTCAGTCTCTTCTCACACTAAACTAATGATTTGAACTAGTATAATGACTAGATAAATCAGCCATAAATTTTCTACTATAAATTGTTTAAATCACAACTCCACTTCTCTTGCCGTAAGATATTACATGATAATTGCATTTTGAATTTTTTAAGTAAAATGATTTGAACATAACTTCGGTCACATACATGCATCCATCTCACTCAAAACTATGCTCTATTCAATTACAGCCATAATAATTATCGTACTACTCCAATGAATGTGTATTCACTATAGAATTTTACTTAAATGGTTGCAATGGAACAAAACCCCGAAAGAGAAAAACCTAGTCCCATTAATGATAGATAACTTGGTTTCGTTCTCCCATCTTTGCTTCTCGCCAATCAAGTCTATAACTTAAGCTATAAGTTCCGAATTTGGTCACTTCTCACAGTAAATCAATAGAAGAATCATAAGCAAACGGGAGTTCAGTAACTAAGGGACTCGGGGTTCCCTACCTATTGTGAATTTTTTCTCCTGTTACAAGGTTTAATTTCCATATGACTTGTTCATGAACTTGAAGCATTGGCATGCTATTTCTAACTCTAAACTTAGGAAGGGTGATCAAACGCAACCCTTGACCTCAAGGTCACAAAGCAACAACCATCCTATCGTCTGAAGGCTCACACTACACTACAGTTACATAATCGAAAGACACAAGAAAGATAGAGCGCATATTTAACACAAAACTAATCTACATATTCGTCTATTTTAAAAGTGCATTCGCGCATATGTAACACAAAACTAATCTACATATTTGTCTACTTCAAAAGTGCATTCTACGAGGTCGTGCTGTAAGCCAACTAAGATCGAGCACTCAATAAAATTGCAAGGGAAAAAAATGAAATACCTTATCCATGTTGGGTACCAATTCTTGAAGCTTCCTTATTCGGTCACTGATCTTAGTCCTCCGTACCTAATCAAAACAAACAAAAAATCTCGCTTACAATATAACAGAAACAACGATCACAATGAAATGATTGAGAACAATGTCTAGCTAAGAAATAGCTAGCACTTGAACAGAAACTAGTAAGTGAATATCATTCTCACCCTCTCAGCAATGCTTCGGGGATGCGTAGCAAACCCTCTCTTGGCCCGAACTCGACAGGGCACAGAATCCTCCAACAGCTTCTCCATCTCCATTTCCATCAAGCTACCGCCCGAACCAGACAGCTGTCTAACAAGCTCTGTTTTCTACTCCAATCCAAACACAAGTTAAATTTCGAGCAAACCATATCCACCGATTGTACCGAAATAAAAAAAAACACAACCATCAAATCAAAGCGATTCAGAAACCAGAAAAATTACCATCTGAGACTTATAAACACCCGAAGAGCTCTGCGACTCCACCTCCCCGGCCGGAGATACATCGATGTTCGCCGACACATAGCCGTAGCTCGCCGGAGCTCCGAGATTCGAGGAGTAATCGGAGTAAGCGAGAAAATCAGCCGGAGAGCTGTTCTGGCGCAGAAACCCGGAGTCGAACAGCGCCGGATCCGCCGGAGGAGGAGGAAGAGCGGCGGAGCTCCGGGATATTTGCGGCGGAGGAGTCGCCGAGCTTCCGGCGAGCAGCTGAGTCAAGCACTGGCTCTGCTTCAGCGGATCCTCCTCTTCGTCCTCGAGGAGCGCCTCTAGCCAGGACGCCGGAGCCGAGCGGAACCGGGCGAGACCGCCGCGGCTCAGCTCGGCGCCGCCGCTTCCTCCGCCGCTACTGCCGGAAGTTGTCGGCTGCATCAAATTTCAGGAGATTTTGCTGTTTTTTTTTGTTTTTATTTTTTTAAAAAGGCTTTGCGAAAAGATAAACAAAAAAAATAAAACCGTGCCGGTGGTGGTGACACTATCGGGACCAAATATGGTTCTTTTGTCCTCACGTGATTGTCTACGTGCGAGGTTCGCTGAGCCCGGAATGATCCACCGTAGATGGTTGCGATGAGTGAGATCGACGGTGAGGGTTGGAACGGTGAGTCACCAATCTTTGCGATCACGGAATTGGAGCTGCAAAAAGGATAATGCGCACTCAAGATTGTGCGCGTGCGAGTCACTCTCCAACAAGAACTACTCGCCTCTCTGACACATTCCGTGAGCTTGTGTTGTAGAGTGGCGTGAAGCGCGTGTATGCACGTGGAGTGTAATTTGGATGCAAAGTGAACTTAAAAGTTACCCTAAATTCTGTCTTGATTACACATTTTTAAATATGAATTATTCGTTCAACTGATTATTAGGTCTTTTTCAATTAATTTTTTTTATCGACAAATTGTGTATCAATAAAATGACAATACATATCTTTTTATAGAAGGAGACTCAATAATGTCAATAGACTGCCACCGAGAGAGGTTCAACAAGGGTTGTGAGAGAGGACCAACAAATATTAAAAATAAAGGCAAGATACCACAACGTTACCTGTATAACTCAAACTCAGGTTTTTTGGACTTAAGTTCAATTGTTTAATTAATGGATCAAGCAAGTGTTAGTAAAACAATTAATTCTTATATTCAATTTTTTTTTGTCAATTGCACATGTAAGTTTTTAGAAATAGTTACATATAAAAATACATTATATATATACAGGCTCACAGATCTCCACCTGAAACCATAATTTTTATATCAAATCAAGAAAACCTTTAGTTTTTTCCTTCATAGTATAAATCAAACACTTCACAGATCCATACACATCAAATAGATATGATAATTATCATTAGCCAATCATACTCCTTTACTCTCTAGAGTCTAGCCAAGGAAGGACAATGATACATTAGCACATTCCTCATACGACGATGATTGGATTGTGTTTGATGCGATTTGCCTTGATTTCACAAAAATATATAACATACTAACAATGTTGATATCAGGTTTGAAATTCTTTAGTAAATGTTAGAATAACTTTATGCGCTCATTCATCGCTGAGTTGAAGCATTATAACATTATAGTGTTGTGACATGAGATGAGTTGAAGATAAACATTTCTTAATGTGCATTAATGTGATGTGGACTATTAGTGACTATCCATGATTGAGAATATTGTGAGGCATTCAAACAAAGGGTACAAGAAATACAACATGTTAACGAAGGTTGATGGAAGATGCGCATTACGAAGTGCATAGGAGTGAGTTGTGGGGCACCGTAACCCAGGGATTCAGGAAGTGTGATTGGAGCGAACCAAATGTTCGTCAGTCTAGCCAGAGCTCGCAGATATCATCAGACGATCCTACAGTTGAAGAGCTCGTGGTGCAAAATCGAGGTATACAAGAGGAAAATGAGCGACACAAGAAAAAAGAGTAGAAAACAAACAATTATCTCAAACTCATTTTCGTAAAGTTTGGTGACCCTCCTATGCATCCCCTTCATCATCATCCAATTCCAAATCGGAGTAGTTTGTATGGTACATTTTAATTTATATAATAATATTTTTATTTTTCATCAATATTAGATTTCTAATTTATTTACTACTCTTTTGAAAATACACATTGCCTTAATGGCAACACACTTGTATGCGTGTTGCCATGATATTTGCAGCATACATGTTGATGTACGTTGCCACTATTTTATGGCAGTTTACCATGTACGCTGCCCTTGAGTAACATCTGCACATTATGAGTAATGTCATAAGGGCAGCGTGTTGTTAGCCGTCTTTATTAAGGGCAACGTTTTTAATGTTTTGTGACAACATAACACGTATGTTGTCCTTCTGTCAAAAATTCAATTGGGGTTACGAAACTTAATTTTTAAGAGCGCGTAACTTTTTTTTCATATGTGAAAAAACCATTCATTATCACATAATTTTAACAGAATGATTATTTGTTATAAAGTTGAAAATGTATTCTATATCTTTTCAGTTAAAATATATTAAATATAAATTTTTGAAAATGGGGAAAGAAAAAGGGTGATGATTTAATACTTCAATCAGGGTTAAGTTGGGAGTAGGTTTTTGGAATTCAAAATTTTTCATACCCACTAGATTTAGAACGTATAAAAAATTATTATTATTTTGAAATTCAGGATAAAGAGTGGACAAAGAAAACCGATTCAAACATGTCTCGTTATCAAGCACATGATGCTTCATTATCTATTGAACTAAGTCTGAGAGGTAATTTGATTAATAAAATCAACCAAGCAATTCAAATACGTGTTATTGACCAATTTATGAATAAATTTCATATTCAAATACACATATGTACTTGAAAATTCAGAATACAAGAAGAAACAAAAAAAAGAGGAAAGACATAATAAATAACAAATTAAAAACATGACAATCCAAAGAGCTCAACCATTTTATGATGATTAATTTGGGGAAGAGAGGATTGCTGTATGTGGCAAAATTAAGGAGGTGGGCATGAAACATTTACAGGTAAGAGGAAGCTGGCACAGATTGAGACTTTCAATTCATGGATTGGAAATGGGGACCACTGTCCTCTCAATTCAACTTAGGGCTCAACATTTAAGACTCCTACCCTATTCTCCTTTTTGTTTTCTTTATATTGTAGGGTAGGTGGGGTGCCCTACAATCCCTTATTCCCCCTACTTCCAATTGCTAAAAAAAGGCTTATAAATCAAAGTTTGTATAAATCATTGCCCAAAATAATTGAAGCAGATATGCAAATTATTAGTAAATGTTGGCTTATGAGTCACTTGTACTGGTCAATTTTATATAAGGTCATTCATGAACATTATTATGGTAAATTTAATTACAACTTCTACAAGTTTACTCAAAACAAATTTTTGCAAGCGCTTACATAAATATTAATGTGTACAATTCATAAGCACTTACAACCTCATAATAGGTATACAATTTTATATTATTCTTATTCCAACATTTAATTATTATTAGTGTATTTCATTTTCTGACTCTTGATCTTCACACATCTTACATTTTTATCATCAAAAATTGTAGGGTAATATCTCAGATATTCAACTAACGATATTATATTTATCATATGACGTCTCTGCTATTTTAAAAACAAACTTTTCATTTACATGTATTATTACTAGCAGTTGAATGATATTTCGAATACTAATTCAGATAAGATGAATAGATTTCTTTGTGATAACGGAGATACTCTTAGAAATACCTCAAGATGCATATAATTATTTAAACAATATTATATTCATTTTTAGTGAAAATGATATGATCCAATTTTTGCAATAACATGCTATTATATAGTTTATTTATAGAACTTTACCAAACTGACTCTGTGGCCCAATGGATAAGGCGCTGGTCTACGAAACCAGAGATTCTGGGTTCGATCCCCAGCAGAGTCGAAAAGGTTTTATTTTTTTGTTTGACCAAGAGATGGTCAAAATATATAATGACATATTCAAAATGAAATAATAATTTTTTAAAGTGGATCTTGTATAATTGACACAAATATGAAACATAATAAGTCTCAGAACTTATAAAAAATTGACTTAACCAGTCATTAGACTAAATATATTGAATTAGTCCAAAACTTGTAAAATATTTTTTAAAAAAATAATTACTTAATCATCTTCATGCCAAATGATCCATTACAAATAAATAAATCAAAATTTGGCCTTTTTGTGATGAACCATGTTTTATTGGAGCTTATTCTGTAATTTCTCTTTACCACAAGTCTCTAATTTAAAATTTTTTAGAGTGGGCGCTCTATAAGAATCATTAAAAGTTCAAAACACGTTTAATGTTGTGTTTATCTTTAATTCGGTATATAAATAAAACAATATACAATAAAATTTAAGAGTGTCAAGAATCGAAATACTAATATAAATAAATAAACACGTGCAATAAACATAATATATTATACATTTGTTATGTATAGTGTATTCATTGTGTGTGTATATATATATATATATATATATATATATATATATATATATACTTGGTGTGAGAAAGGCTACCAAGAGAATCGACAATCGAAATCAAAATCAAAATGAAAATGAGATTAACAATACCAACGAGGGTTTGTGTAGTTTGTTAGAACCGAATAGCTTCGCTTGTACATGGTGAATTCGACTCTCGCCGCCAAAAGCCCTTCTTGATATTTTTCATGAATAAATTCTCGATGGGGACAATCAAATGCTCTGTTTTTGAACTTTATTAGTCCTTTATGCCCTACATATTAAATTTGTTAGCACACAAACAAACCTTTAGAAATACATAATATATGACAAGAGAAGAGTAGTTTATTGTATACCATATATATATATATATATATGGGAGTGGACACATTCTACTGAAAATCGAATTCGAACCGGAATAAAAACCGAATATGAACTGAAAAATCGAGGACCATAAGTATTGGGTTGGATTCGGGTTTGAAAGTTGAGGACCGAGTCAATTTGGTTTGGGTTCAGTTATGAGAGTGTAAAATTGTCGGTCGCCCGGTTCAGAACCGAACTGATTTATGCGGTTTTAATTAGTATTTTTTGTATTTGTGATTTAAAGTTTTTGTTTGTAAACATGTTTAATCGTGTATAATTTTGTCCATAAATTGAACAGTGTATGAAGATCACATCGATTGGATCTAACTGGGCATAACCAAAAGGTCAGTCCGGAGAACCGAATCCTCAATTTCACAATTAACCATTTAATCGGATCTAAACAGAGTCAAAACCCAAACCAAAGAACCAAACCATTTTCACAT
The DNA here is from genome assembly GCA_963920655.1 of Geranium rotundifolium. NCBI lineage: Eukaryota > Viridiplantae > Streptophyta > Magnoliopsida > Geraniales > Geraniaceae > Geranium > Geranium rotundifolium. Next base: position 7,115,772 of record OY987313.1, read on the forward strand.
ATTGGCTCCAGGTTTGAGTCTCTAAAGTGAAAAACCTGGTTGATCTGGTTCAGTTCTAATTATATATATACATAGTATATTTCATCATTTATTTTGGGATATGTATAATATCCAAAAATCAGCTCAAACCCACAATTAGGATACGAGGCAAAATATCTTATCATTCATCTGGTTTTTGAGGAAACATTTCATCGATTCTATTTCACACTCTCAATTAAGAGATCGTGAGTAAATAAAGAATGATGTAATCTTCATATTTCATCGATTCTATTTCACACTCTCAATTCATAAGTCATGAGTAAATAAAGAATGATGTATCTTTATATTGAAAGAAAAACATGTGTACCTGTATTACTCCGGTTCAAACTTCCGGCATCTGCAGCCCTACCCGAACCCAAACCTAAACCGAGGCCCAGACCCGGAGGCCAGGCTGTTAATGCTCCTCCACATGATATTGTTCGGCAATAAAGGTGGCACCCAAAACCCATAACACAATTTTTCACACAATTTGTGACACATTGGTCATTATTGTCTTGTGCATTGGCTATAAGAATTTGAAAAATGACTACACATACAATCAACATTCTTCCATTTCTCCTCTCTTTCATCATTTCACTTTCCTCTCTTCAGCTGATTGAATTTATGGTGTAAAACCGAGAGAATTATGGAAGAATATTGCTCATCCTCTCGTCTTAAACCTCAATCATTTATATCAATTGCAACTTCAGATATTTTCTATTTTTATTTCACCTCTAAAAAGCTTACACATAATAGTAACTTTATTATCTAAATATCTCATTGATTTAGGGTGAATATAATCTACATAACCAATGCATGAATCGAGAATCGAGGAGGATATAGCTCATATCCATATCTATTTTTATGCTTTCAAAAAAAATTTCTATTTAAATTTATCTATGAAAAAGTTGACGCGTTAGCAAAAATTTATCTAAAAATCACGAGGATAAGAGTAAATATAACTCGACTAATAAGTTGCTTAATAGTTACCGAAAAACAAGTTATTTGAAAAATTGGCGCACAAGAAGAATTTTGGTTATTCGAAAAGACTAATATGCCATTTCATTTATAAGTTAAATTTGTTATTTATTTGATGGTAAAATAGTTATTTCATACATAATCAAATACATGTTTGTTTGGAATTTAAACAAGGTTATTTTGTGTTTTTTACCTATAAATTATATTATATTTAGCGAAATTTACCTTATGTGTAACTAAAAAAATCTCTGGACACTGGTAAAAAAACTTTCGAAGTTTGGTATAGTGAAATTAGCTAGAAATGGTCAAACTCCAGTGTAGTGAACTATAACAATATATAAGAATGGTAAGTGAGTTGAGTTTTTATTAAACCACTCGAGTTTAATTCATTAAGTATTTGGTTCGAGTATTTTATAATTGAGTCTGAGTCGAATTTGAGTCAAATAATTTAATATTTGATAGACTCATGAGCCGACTTGTTTAACTACACATTTTATTTCTTATAATCAAAACATAATTATTATATAAAAACTAAACGAACCGAATCAAGTTGACTTGAATTTTAAACATGGGTAGTCATTTGTATGTGAACAATACCCAACGAGTATCATTTGCTTTTACCCCTTAATAAAATGACTCTTTTACCCTTATAATAAAATGTCTTGGTCTATTACATTGCCTATTGTGAGCTACAAATACTTCAATTTAACACCTATAGAAAATAACAGTACAGTTTTATCGTCACGGAAACGATAGACTGTCTAACGCACTATGACTTAGAATTGTCGTCGTCTTATTTCGGTGAGTACTTTTTTTGTTTTATGCATTGGTGAAGCACAATACCGATGGAGCAATCAATATTTTAGCTAGAAACTCTCTTATTTAATTGAATATAATTATAGGTAAGAAGTCTGTCTCACCCGAGTGTATTCTCCGTCATTAGGGATTTTTCCTCACAAAAACTCGTCTATAACGGTTCGATTGACCCAATTCCTCCTCGCGCGCGACTTCTTATATTTTGCCACTTATTCTCAAGCATTCACAGCCCATTTTCTGAGAAAACACAGCCTTACATGGAAGTAGAGTACTGTGACGATCCTGTTGAAATGGAGATGGAAGCAGAAGCGGCGCCGACGATCCAGCGGCTTGAGGAGTCGGTGGTGAACCGAATCGCGGCAGGAGAGGTGATCCAACGCCCCGTCTCCGCCGTGAAGGAGCTCGTCGAGAACAGCCTCGACGCCCACTCCTCCTTCGTCAACGTCCTCGTCAAGGACGGTGGCCTCAAGCTCATTCAAGTCTCCGACGACGGCCACGGCATTCGTGTTCGTATTCTCTCCTCTCAGCTGCACTCACTTTCTGTTTGCTTACCGAGAAAATCTGTCAACATTTAGGGCTTTGGAGCATGCACAATGCTTATTTCTCTCTTTGCCCCTGAGAATTTCATTACTGGAAAGAAAAGGGAATTTGTTTGATCCAAATTTCAATGAGTGCCATTTGTGACTATGGCTTGAACACAGACACAGTTCAATTTGTTAAGAGAAGTGTTAGTTCCTCATGTGAGTTCAAAATCCCACATCAGAAGAGTACTGAGTAGGTTTATATGCATTTTGGACCCTAAACCTGATAGGTTAGTCTTTTGGAAGAGTACTGGTAGGTTTAGTTTATATGCATTTTAGACCCTAAACCCGATAGGCTAGTCTTTTGGGTCAAATGGGGGCTCTAATGTGTATATGGGCTTTTGAATTGCAGTATGAAGACCTGCCAATACTATGTGAGAGGCACACAACCTCAAAGTTGTCAAAATTCGAGGATTTGCATTCGATAAAGTCAATGGGGTTCAGAGGCGAGGCCTTGGCAAGCATGACTTACGTGGGCCATGTTACCGTTACCACCATAACCAAAGGGAAGTTGCATGGCTACAGGTATATTTGCACCACTTCTGCTCGATGAGTTTGCCATAATAAGTGGTTACGCAAGATTTGGGATAGCTTAAGAATATTGTATCACATTTTTTACCGTCTGAATATGGTATCACATTTTACATATGCGTGTGCTCAGGGTATCGTACAGGGATGGTGTTATGGAGCATGAACCGAAGCCCTGTGCTGCTGTAAAAGGAACTCAGATTATGGTATGACCCACAATTGTTTCAGTTCACTAGGTTCTCTTTTTCCTGGGGGATAGTGTATTATTTAGGGATCATGCAGAGTTGGGGTAGTAATATTGAATGAATTCAATACTGCACACGACATTGCAAACGAAGAAAAAAATGTATGCATGAAAGAAAAGTAGCCGACTCTTTTCTGTTGATATTGTGTTTGTATAGTCATCATTGAATACTATATAAAATTATAATTACTATTTGGTCATTGTTAAATTATGAATATGTCATTGCAAAACACTTACTTTTACACACCTATGAAATTTCTTAGGTATCAGGATTTAGGAATAATTTGTGGTCTTGTATTATATCTATATCTTTGCATATTACGCTAACATTTCATCCGGTTATCTGGTTCCCAATTTTGTATAATTGCATGGATCAACAGGTTGAAAATTTATTCTATAACATGACTGCTCGGAGGAAGACACTACAAAATTCAGCTGATGATTATACGAAGATAGTGGACCTACTTAGCCGGTTTGCTATTCATCATAGAAACGTCAGTTTCTCATGTAGAAAGGTCATTCTCCTTACTTGCAAAACTTGTATATAGAATCACATATATTCTTTGGTTTGAAATGTAAGATTACTCTTCTCCATGGTTGGTAAATATATCCTTTTAACTTGATTTTGTAATCAGCATGGAGCGGCCCGAGCAGATATTCACACAGTTTCCACGTCATCAAGGCTTGATGCCATTAGATGTGTTTACGGGGTTTCAGTTGCTCGCAATCTGGTGAAAATAGAAGCTTCAGATGATGATCCATGTAGTTCAGTTTTCAAAATGGATGGTTTCATCTCTAATTCTAACTATGTAGCCAAGAAGATAATCATGGTGCTCTTTATCAATGGTATGTTATTTGTGTATGCTGGGATACAATGACTTTCCATGATAAATCATGGGATTTGATAAATAGAGCAAATTTACTGTGACAGCATGTTTTTGCTATTGCCACAGATATAGTTTTGTGAGATAGCTGGATAACACGACTTAAACTAGTGCTAATACTTTTACTATGTAGGAATGCAACTACTTAAGTTCATATTAGTATCTATCTTCTCTTGCTTATGTGTGCATTACTTATGTATATAAAACTGCATATGCAAACACATATTATTCTGTTTATTCAGTATTTCGAGTGTCCATTTCTTGCTGGCATTCTCTTTCATGAGCATAAATGGAAATCTAAGACTAATGGATTTGAGATTGTATATCTAGGCATACATCAAATTCCTTGCTAGTTAGGTTCTGAATACTGATCAGTTGGGGTTACCTCTCTCAGCCTTTTGGCTAAGATCAATGGTATATATATCACATATTATTTGGTCTATGGTATGTTAATACATGCATACCCTTTCCATTTTATGTATTCATTTCAGATAGATTGGTTGAATGCACTGTTTTGAAGAGAGCTATTGAAATTGTGTATGCTGCAACATTGCCCAAAGCATCTAAACCTTTCATATATATGTCAATTGTGATGCCACCTGAGCATGTTGATGTGAATGTGCACCCTACAAAAAAAGAGGTACATGTTTTAGTATTTCTATTTTCTTTCTAGTTTGATGTGATATGAATCAGTAGATGCTTGGAAGAAAAAAACAAGGCTGAAATGCTAGAAACTATAGATTGTAAATTGACTTTGATTTGAGATTTGTATGGGAGTTTGGAGCCTGCCTGTTATCTACTCATCTCTAAATTATATTCTTAAGTGTTTATAATCCGCTGCATTTAAGTCCAAGCCCTTGTAACCATGGGCGTTTCCGGCTGCATACAAGTTATTTACTAGTTCTTTAATTAGCAAATAAGTTTACATACAATAGTAATTTAATATGAGGGCGGGCACAAGAGTTGCAGTAGTGTCATCATCACCCAATTGTTTTTTAACACTGATCTATAATTAAATAATTGTATTCACCTCACCGTTGAAGTTCTAAATATGTAAAATGCATTTTATGGTTAATGTCAAAGAAAGTTGTTTGCATTCTCACCTAGACTAATGTAGAATTGACTAGGTATTGTACTATGTTTGTGATTACTAGATATGTCTTGCAATGAAATGATTTTATATGGCTGTTTTGTGGTGAAAGAGATTGTTATTCTTAAGGGCTTACACAGTTTTATGTTGATCTGCAGGTTAGTCTGCTGAATCAAGAAGTTATTATAGACAAGATACAGCAATTGGTTGAATCAAGATTGAGGAACTCAAATGATACGAGGACATTTGAAGACCGGGTATTCTTCGCAAACTTAATTGCTGTGACCAAAACACGATGTTTTCAAGAAATTTGTGCTTGCTGAATTCAGCCCATTTATACAGGATTTCTACTTCTTAAAGCCTTGTAACCTGACTAATTTGTGTGGTTCCTTGAGCTCTTTTTTCTTGTGTTTCTGACAGACAGTAGAACCCTCTATACCTACTCTTGTAGCTACTAGAAAGGATTGTCATCTTGACCCATCTCCTTCAGCTCCTGTAGGCACAAGCAAGGATTGTAAACATAACCCGTCTCGATCTGGTATGGCAGAACTTTTCCATTTGATCGTGTTCCATATCCTTGATTGACCTCATATTCATATCATAACTATATTAGTTTTGGTTCATATGCTAACCTGTCCAAAATGTCTATTTTGTTATTTAATAGGATCTAAACCGCAAAAAATTCGGGTGAATGAAATGGTTAGAACAGATTCTTTGGATCCAGCTGGAAGGTTGCATGCCTATGTGCAAGTCAAGTCTATTAGCAGTTCTGAAAGGAATCCTAGCTTGGCTGCTGTGAGGTAGGATCCTTGTTGAGTCCCAACTTGTGTTCTTTGCTAGTTATTAACATGAAATTTTCTTAGAGCATGATGATTTCTCTTTCCAACTTTTTTCTGGGTTGAAAAGGTAAGCGAGATGATTACGTTGTCATTTGGTATGATAGCAGTTTGGTCTTTTATACAACTTCTTTAGTACTTTCCATTTTCCTTCAGTTCATCGCTTACAGTTTTCTGGTTCCCCCCTCTTGCTCCCTTATGTTATTTGGCAGTTTCAATTTTCTTTTGGCAACATGAATGAAATGTGTCTGTACTTGGTTAATTACATTCTTAAGCGAATTTTGCCTCGTAGGTTGTTATAAGTATTTTCTATTTAGTGCTTCCTAATTATAGTTTTCCTATTGCAAGTGTTTAGGTTATTTCCTATTAGTTTTCTAGTGTTAGTTAATTTCATGGTACATGATCTATTCCCTATATAAAGGGTTGATCTCATTGTATTAGAACAAGATGTAAAATATTAATTGGGTATTTGTATTTTACATAGGTGTTCTGTTCGCCAGAGAAGGAATCCAAAGGAATCTGCAGATCTTACAAGCATTCAAGAGCTTACTGAAGATGCTGAATCAAGTTGTGATTCTGGTGAGCTCTGGGCTGTATATATTTGATTAACAACCGTGGAACCCTCTTTGATAATAGGGGATCTGTTGGATGCTTGCTGTGATAATGTTTTGTAGGTCTGCTGGAAGTCGTGAGACAATGCACATATATAGGAATGGCAGATGATGTTTTTGCATTGGTTCAGTGTAATACACGTCTATATCTTGCCAATGTGGTCAAGTTGAGGTAATACTTCAACTGTTTCGGTATGCTTAAACTTTTCATAGTAGCATGTGGGTGTATGCACAAATATAGGTAAGATGACCAAAATAGTCCTTTAGTGATCTAGAAGTATCAACTTAGTCTCTGAATAGAAAAGGCACTTTAGTCCCATAACTGCAAAGTCTAGGACAAATGGTTCCCGCCATCACTCCATGTTAACTGGGCGGTCAGTTTTGCTGACATGGAGAAAATAATTACCTAGTAGACATTAATCACATTGCTAGTAATAAATTATTAATTATTAATTTTGAAAAAGAATGAAAAGAAAAGGAGAAGGTGGTTAGTGTGTGAGAATGGAGGAAAGGGAGAGAAGAAGGAGGCAATTGGAGCTGCCCCAGTCATCATCTGCCTTGCCTTTCTCCATATATTATGTTCGGGTAGGGAATATTTTTGGATCAATTGCACTAAGCTAGGGTATTTAAGATTGAGTTTTCAAATCTGGAGTGCCTAGGTTATTTTTGAACAGCTGATGCCATTTTCCTAATGTATGAATTATCTAAGATTGGCATTGTTGTTTGGATTCAGTGTCATGTGTGCGATTCAAATAATGCTTCTCTCTCTAATGTTCTATTTGTGTTATTGTTGTTATTCTTGCATTTTGCCGGTGTTCTAAAACTATTAAGTGGGCGGAATTTTGAAATTTGTTCTCGGTGGTTCAGTTTTACCAAGTTTTCTCTAGGTCAACTCAGTCAATCCTGGTCAACTTTTTATTTAATTTTTGCATATGCTCTGAAATTGTTCTATAAATTATGCTTTTGTTTTACTTACTAATTTGTTTGAAAATATCTTATTTTACTAAAATACTGCTATTTTTGTCTTTCATGCAAGTTATATATGAATATATAATATTTATTTAATACAAAATGAGTTTTGCCGATTTCTACTCGAGTTCTTAGACCTCCTTAATTTTCACCTCGTTGAGTTCTCTCCAATCCCGAGTTTTAGAACCTTGTGTTTTGCTTGAGAGCTAGTTGTCCCTGAAGCAATATTTGACAAATGTTTGTTTTTCAGGCTTCCACTTGTTGCATTTAAAGTTAGTTTTGTACAATATTTGCAGCAAAGAGCTCATGTATCAGCAAGTTCTCAACCGGTTTACCTGTTTCAATGCTATACAACTGAGTAATCCTGCTCCCTTGCTGGAGTTGATCACATTGGCCCTGAAGGAGGAAGATATGGATTCAGAATGCAGTGAGAATGATGTCCTGAAAGAGAAAATTGCAGAAGTAATAAATCTCATCCTTTGAATTTCTTCTCGTTATAGTCTGGACTGAATATCTCGGGGCTTCTGACTGGATGCAGTAATGCAGACAATTAGGAAGTACAGGAAAAGTCCAAGGAATAGCGAAAGAAAGAAACTTCAGGCACGAACTAAAAAAATCATAATTCCATCAACCAATTTCTCTTTAATATGAAGATAAGATTGCTTGTAGGTGATAGATTCTTTCTTTTCTAGTAGGACTAGGAATCCAATGTCCAACAATAGGCACGTCTACGAATAAAATGCCGAAAACAAGCTTTTTCCCTAAAGGACCTGCAGATAATGATGGTCTGCCCATTCACTGCTGAAAGTGCTCGACTCTTGTCATGAACTTGAGCTTGTGTATTTTCTTTATTTGTTTTATGTCTTGGTTGGGTCTTTGGTGCAAGTCCATGGTTAATGCAGAGCCAAAATATCACAGTTTAAGAATTGAAAATTAGTTTTGCTCAGACCTTGAAGCTATACTGTAAGCAGCGTAGCAAACAGGGGCATTTTGGTGAAGATAGACGAGGAAGTCTTCCTGCATGCTAGTTATGCCATATTATATATGGGCTTATTTGCAGAAATGCTCTATTCCATACTCTCCTTAGGTAGGAAGCATCCAATATTACTGCTTGAGATCTCAATTCTCAGTTTTTGATACACCTGTATTTGCGTTCAAGTTGGATTAGTTTCTCTTCATCTTTTTACTCGACTTGTCTCATACAAAACTAGCCTTGTTAACTCTACATCTTATTCTCATGCATTCTGGAGCTAATAATAAAATATTGAAGGAGTGTGTGAAGTTGAACCACTCTTAGATATGTGATGCATTTCCTTCTAAATACGAGAAGCCTAATATCCCTGGTATGCTGCCAAGGCTACCTAATCTGATGTTATGATATTTTCTCTTATTTCCAGCCCTATTCAGAGTGATGATGATTGGATCTTATTATCTTTTCCTCTTCCTATTCTCAGCGCCATTTTCTTCCCTGATCTTTGTTCACTTACTCTATTTCAAATTTGAGCGGCAATTTAATTGTATGTCATTACTTATCATATCCTAACCAAGAGCCACAAACCAGCGTCCGAACGTTGTAAAATTTTCTGAGGTTTTTGGTGCTAGTATGGAGATCCTACAACATATCAGGTATAGGAGTCATTAATATATATTGCTACTTACTCCCAGGACGTGATGACAGCCTAAACATATGTTGTGTTCCTAATATTTCAACCTGAACCCCTACTTATTTCCTTATATTAGATTTTGGGATTCTATTCAGGTATTGATGAGTTCGTTCTATTGTATCAGCACAACTTTTGTGATGAAAAACTTGCTAGTATGAAGTTAGTTACTGATTCTGAATGGTTCTAATGATTTATTAATCCAATGCACATGATACAGCTTCATTTTGCCAATGAAGTAGGTTAAAATCCCATAGGTTTTGATCCAAATTTCATTTGGTCAACAATCTACACCTGTTGTCATTTTGGTGGTCGGACTAACCGTCTCCTTTTGTTTTGTAGATGAATACTAAGTTGCTCAAGCAGAAGGCTGAAATGCTAGCCGAGTACTTCTGCATTCACATTGACACACATGGGAATTTGTCTAGGCTTCCTGTCATACTTGACCAGTATACACCTGATATGGACCGTGTTCCTGAGTTTGTACTTTCTTTGGCCAATGATGTAGGTTCCAAGTTTATTTTTGGTTTTCGCTTTATTAAGATCCTTATTTCCATAGGTTTAGTTAGCTACTTTTGGTATGATGTCTATAATATGAATTATAGACAACCTCACTACCTTACCTTCTACACTGAAAAAAGTTGTACTTGAAATACACAATCTTCTGATGATTATTAATTGTTTAGAAGGAGTCGGGTTGCGTACTGACAAAATATGCAAGTCTTTCACAAATTAAAGTTTGTCAATAGGTTCTGGGAATGATTTCCACTTGTGAGATGAAAATGGCTAGAACTATACTGTATGTGAACTGATCTAATATTGTTATACAGTATTCTGAGTTTCGAATGATCACAATTATGAGAAACTCAACTGGATGCTATATGGCTGTTTGATATCTATCCTTTCTTAGCTATTCTATGCTCAGTTGTTTGTCATTGTTATTTCTGCTGGTTATTTTAGGTTAATTGGGAGGACGAAAAAAGTTGCTTTCAGGAGATATCCGCTGTTCTAGCGAACTTCTATGCTATGCATCCTCCCCTGTTGCCCAATCCATCAGGGGAAGGAGTGCAATTCTACAAGAAGAGGAAACCTGCTTGCAACCCAGAAGCTGAAGAAAATATTCCTGATGATATGGGTATACAGTGTATAACTTTTTTATGATGGATGTATTAATAAGAATTGTGGATCAAAACAATGATATAAATGGAGAATTTTTTCTAATTTATCTGCTGTGAAAGTGGGCTTTGACGGAAAACTTTTTCCCTGAGGTTCTCTGACTTTAGGTTGTATCTTGCGTTTACAGGACATGACATTCAGATGGTTGAGACAGAGTTTGAGCATGAACTACTTGATGAGGCGGAGACAGCATGGGCACAGCGCGAATGGTCAATCCAGCATGTCTTGTTTCCATCCATGAGACTCTTCTTCAAGCCACCAGCTTCAATGGCTACAAATGGAACATTTGTCGAGGTAACTTGTCTTCACTGTTTGAGTCCCAAATTGAAAGCATGTGGGTCTAATCACGATTTGATGTACATCTTGGGGCATTCACCCATTACTTTGAGTTTTTGCCTTTTGGGTTGGATCAGATTTTAATATTGGGGTATGTCTTTGACCTGCACCCCCTCTATGCCATCTCTTTGTCCCTGCCGTATTGTGAGATACATGTTTGGGCTCTACCCATTAGAGCTTGATTGTATGAGTTGGGTGGTATCAGAGCCTGATTTGTTTTTGACCTTCGCCCTTGTCATCTATTTGAATTGGGCCGAAGACGCATCTAAATGTCTTAGTTTTTGCATGCACGGTAGGGGTGTTAGAGTCTCACACCTAAAGTATACAAGGCTATGAGTTATCACAACGATTTCCTGTGTTTATAGTTTAGTCTTGAAGTGGTGTTTGGGTTCTGGACTTGGCCAAAAAGAAAGAAAATGACTTATGGACCTTGCAAAATTTACACATTCCCCAAACTTTTCCATCACGTCTTCTTGCTCATTCACCGTCTCACTGCAAATGTCTCCTTTTAGAAGAGGATTTTAACACATGCTGGGACCATTTTGATCCATATCCTTAAAACCAACATGAATGGGATCATGATGCGTCTTATAATTATTGAACAAAACATGATGGACAGACACAAGACATGGAATAAATGTTGGTTACTGTTTATTTCAGATGCTTTTTTCCCTTGTTATGATTCACCCATAATGTATTATCGGGTAGCAATTGCTATGCAACTTATCCTTTGAGCTCTGTTGCAGGTGGCTTCGTTGGAGAAGCTTTACAGAATTTTCGAAAGATGCTAATCAGGTTAACCAGTGGATCTAGTCACGTGACTGTCGGGTGAAGGAATGAATTAGCGCCACTTTACGTAAACCAGTAGGTCATTGAGCCAACCGATCACACGTCTAATGTAAAAAGTGAAGGTACTTACCTTAACCAGTGAGTTCTTGAGTGGACTATAATGTGATGGTCTCTAACAGGACAACAAGCAATGAAACTAAAAACAGAGTACTTAAAAGACCTGAAAGTCATGCCCTTGTTAATAATGATAGCATTTTATGGGATAGAAAAGTTGATTGTGGGCATCACGAGTGCACGAATCCTTGAAGGTGAATAAGAAATTTTTGTCGTTTAAACAAATCTATTAAACATATACACATCAAAGCGAAAGCATAATCCTACGAGAATATCAATGTACATGAACTATAGTTACAGAATCTTGTTTGCCATCTTTTTGGGCAAGCAAATAGTGAAGGGGAGAAATAGAGGTAAAAGACAACAAATAGAATATGCACATAAGTTACTATTCCAAAACATTTATATTTATTCACATTTCTACATGTCATATAGCTACTATAGCTTGTTGCTACTCGCATATCCTCATGATTGTCCTTTTGTATTTGTATTATCAAATTTGTACCCGGAAAGGAAAAAATAATTCACCCTCACCCGCTTCATAGTTACAACTTACTAATAGGGTGCTTGCACGAAAGGTTTCTAACAAAACCTCTCGCTTCGGTTTCACGAGCAATTTTGTCATTTTTGTAAGAGCGCATACATTTTTAAATGAGAAGCAAATTTTATAACACAGTTTTGTCAATAACAAATGACACAACACTTTCGTGCATGTCAATCATTTCTTATAAAACACGATCAGGAAAAAGGTTAATGAACTTTTAGAACTAATTTAAAATGAAAATGATTTAAAGGTATTTGGTTTATGTCTGTCTAGTATGTCTCTGCCTTAAAATATTCTCACCCGATTATATACTTCGATTTGTTTATTTAAACTGTAATTCATTGAATCACATTACTTGTGGTTTGACCGGTTTGAATTAAATTTACTCACTCTCAGATACAATCAATAATAACTAAGAAGAACAATTTTGAGACAAAAAGGAGTATCAGAGTGTAAAACTATATGGGTATCTATTTTCATAACCAAACACATATATATATATATATGAAGATCACAAGTCCTCAACAAGTATTAGACTCAAACCCACTTCTCTATCTCTCGCCCATATTATACAAAACAATGGATTTGTCACCATATATAATCCACATTGGAGTCCTCTACGTAACACTGTCCCTCACATACTTCCTCTACAGACACAAATCACCCCCAAAACACCAACACGGCACCACCAACCTCCCGCCGGGCAGCAGAGGGTGGCCTCTCGTCGGCGAGACCCTCGCGTTCGTCATCGCCTCCCGAAGGGGAAACCCCCAAAAATTCATCGACGACCGAATGAGGAAGTACTCGCCGGACGTGTTCCGGACGTCCCTCTTCGGGGAGGACATGGCGGTGCTCTGCGGCAGCGCCGGCAACAAGTTGCTGTTCTTCGGACAGGGCAAGTACGTCACTTCTTGGTGGCCTCGCTCCCTCAAGAACGCTCTCATGGAGCCCTCCGCCGCCGAGAAGAAGGCCATGCAAGCTCAAGCTCAAGCTCAGGCTCGGGCTCGGGTAGTTGTTGAAGAGACGAGAGAGGAAGCGAAGTCACGAGAGGCGCAACAGCAAGAGCAAGCCAACAAGGTCAGGAGCTTCTTGCCGGAGTTCTTGAAGCCTGAATCGCTTCAACACTATGTCCCCATTATGGATTCTATGTCAAGGTGAGGCTCTCTTGCATTATTTGTTTGTTATTGTTAATATTAATGTTTTACTCATTTATGTTGGTTGAGAGGTATAACATAACATAGCAGGGTGCCCAAGAATAATCAAACCGAATCGTAGAGAACCGAATTTGTTCGATTTAAAATTGAACTAAATCGAAATTTTATCGGTTTGGTTTCGGTTTATGAAATGAGATCTTACAAAAAATTGGATCGAACCGAAAGTCGGTCGTTTTGACACGTGGCTCATTTTTAGTTATTAATGCAGGCCTAAAAATATCAGGTCAACAAAAAGCAAGTCAATATCGACCCAAAATATGAGAATTTTGTGAAAATCGGTTCAAACAAAATTCAATAAAAAAATTGATGTGTTCAAAACTGAACTAAATTTTATCGTTTTGGTTTTGATTGTTTTAAACCGAACTATGAACAACCCTTTAATATGTAGTTTATTGTTAGTAGACCCGCACATCAGACTGAACACGTGAATCACAAGTCTTCTAACTACTCTTTTCACATCTTAAACGAATCAGACTTTAACGTAGCATTATTAATAAAATATTTACAATCATTATAATACTTTGTACGTAACATAGTACGAAGATATACTTAAATTAATAAACAATACAATGCTGTAAAAAATTCAACTCATCCAATTTGATCCCTACATAACCTCTTCGACCGACCAGTGCTTAATACTGTCACATTACAGTGTTGAATTAGTACGTCAATAAACTTTTTCTGACAAAGGTTTAGTAATTATATAAATATAAAGAAAAAAGTCACACTCAACTCATCTATTAACTAATGAAAAATTCCCTGACCTCGTCGTTTTTGTGAAAAGGGAACATTTGGATGCAGATTGGTCGACACAAAAGGACGTGAAGGTGTTTCCCCTAGCGAAGAAGTACACATTTGCCTTGGCGTGTAGGCTGTTCATGAGCATCAAGGACTCTCAAGAAGTGGCCAAATTCGCAGAGCCCTTCGCGCTGGTGACCGCGGGGCTCTTCTCCGTGCCCTTGAACTTCCCGGGCACGACCTTTCATCGGGCCATCATCGGGGGGAGGCGCATACGGGAAGAGCTCGTGGGGATAGTCAAGAAGAGGAAGGTGGAGCTGTTGGAGGGCAAAGCCCCCGTGGATTTGCTTACTAGGATGCTCCAGGCCGCGGCCGAGCACGGCGGGAGCATGAATGAGACTGATATTGCCAACAAGATCATAGGCTTCTTCATCGCTAGCCACGACACTGCGAGCACCGCCATCACTTTTATCATCAAGTACCTCGCTCAGTACCCCGAGGTCTATCAGAAAGTCCTGGAAGGTAATTATACCAAGTCACCGAGATTTTGTGTAATAAACATGAGGTCGTAGTTGGATTGCAATATTTAAACATGTGGTTATCATATGTCTGGTCAAAAAATTACTGGTCTGTTATCATATGCAAGTGTCTAGGACTGTTTGCGGTTTAATGTTGAGCTGATTTAGTTTGGTTTTGAACCAAGCCGATCAGTTGGGTTTAAGAAAATAAAAACTGAATCGACGAAAATCGGTTTGTTTCGGTTTTGAATTGTTGGTTTTAGTTCAGTTTGGTTCTATTTGTTATGAATCGAATTTCATGAAATTCTCACATTTTAGACCATTTTTCCTTATTATTTGTCTTATCAGTTTTCAGTTGAATTTACTTTGAACTGATTTTCATGAAATTTTCACATTTTGGGCCGTTTTTGACTAGTTTATTGTTGGTCCAATATTGTTAGCCTCCATTAATAAGGATCGATGACTTAAAATAAGTCACGCGTCCCATATCAATCGGTTTTCAGCTCAGTTCAATTTTTCATCGGTTCTCATTATATAAATTGAAAATAAATTGATGAGGTTTCGATTCAGTTCGGTTTTGAGCCGAATCAATTTAGTTTTTCTGGGTTCGGTTGTTTTTCGGCCCGGTTCAATCTGATGTACATGTGCCAGTTGAGTGTCATGTGTTTGTGTGTGAAGTAAGGTGTTGTTATTATATTGCAGAACAAAAGGAGATAGCAGAGAGCAAAGGAGGAGGAGAGTTTCTGAAATGGGAAGATATTAAGAAGATGAAGTACTCATGGAACGTGGCATGTGAGGTAATGAGGGTTGCTCCTCCAGCTCAAGGTGCTTTCAGAGAAGCCATCACTGACTTCACTTATGGTGGCTATACTATTCCCAAGGGTTGGAAGGTACTTTCTCTTCTCCACATATTCAAAATAACACTATGTTTATAAGGATACGTGTGCTAAAAACAAGGAAATTTGGAAAAAGATACCTCCTAATATGACAATTTTGTAAAAGGATATGTGTATTTTTATGAAAATAACAAAATTATCCTTGAAATTAATAATTAACACTTCTATAACATAATTTTAACTAAAAAATTTATATTACAAAACTTGTTTATACAAATTTTATAAAAAAAAAAGATAAAAAATATTTTGACAAAAATATTATTTAATTTTAAGGGTAATTTCGTCATTTTTTTAATAAAAAATGCACATTTTACAAAAAAAATTGCAAACTGCACAACACATTTTTGCCACTAACAAACAAACCTCATTTGATCCATGTAAACCCATTCACAGGCATATTGGACGGTGCACACATCTCACAAAGACCCGAAATACTTCCCCGATCCGGAGAAGTTCGACCCTTCTAGGTTCGAGGGAAGCGGGCCGGCGCCTTTCAGCTTCGTGCCATTCGGGGGAGGACCAAGAATGTGCCCGGGGAAAGAGTACGCTCGATTGGAAATACTTGTTTGCATGCACAACATAGTCAATAGGTTCAAACTCGAGACGATGAACCCTAATGAGAAGATCATTTTCAACCCTTCTCCCATTCCCATCAATGGCCTTCCAATTAGGCTCATACCTCATTAAGAAGAGTTCATCACAAAAATTGCACCTATATGTAATGGTTTATGTATAAATGATCCAATGTTCGTTCTATGTTTTGTTTGTTTGTTGAATTAGTTTCATTGCCTTTTTGTTTTAAATATGTAAACACGAGTAAATGCTATTATTGCCAATAAAATTTTCTTCTATCTTCGTAGTTCATGGAATCACATGTTTATAGAGTTGTTTACGGTTCTGTTTTGAATCAAACCAACTAAAAACTGAACTGAATTGATCGGTTCGGTTCTAAAGAAATAAAAACCCGAAATTGAAATAGGGCGTTTGTAATTCAGTTTGATTTGGGTTTTTAATGAACCGAATGCTATGAAATCTCACGTTTGAGGACGTTTGTCTTATTATTTGACTTATCAGTTTTCGATTCAATTTTCTTTAAACTAAATTTCATGGAATTCTCAAATTTCATGAAATTCGCACAGAGACATCATGCAAGAGAGAGACAGTACTCAACAAGTTGCTCTTAACTTTTTTTTGCCTTCGAGTACGACTTATAGTATTCAATCGTCGGGATGTCAATACAAATCTCAGTCTCAAGGATCGATATCCCCGCATGTTCAAGAACACTAATCCCAACCCAACCATACATATCATTTTAAGTGTAACATTGTTTTGTTCAGAATCAAGTACCATATAAGGGTTATCAACATAATGAATCCGACAATGGTCAGTGTGAGGCAAAACAAAATATGAAAACAAGACAATATAAAGCATTGCTTCATAAACATTTTCTTTCAAACTCACAATGCTTATTAGTTACATGCTCATTAACAAAATAATCAAAGTAAAATGATTTTATACAGTAGACCAGACCTGGAACTTATGGTAGACTCCAAATCTAAATATCTGTCAACAACAATTAAATTGTTAATTAGAACAATCAGTATAATAACTAAAGTCATGTAGCACCAGCACTGTTTATAAAAATTAAAAGTTGCATCATAATCATAATCAGTTATCCAATTAAAAGTTGCATTTTATGGGCAATTAAGTATCCAATTAGTAGAGGTAGAGAAAAGCACATACATTGCAATAGTTAATTTAAGTATATCCTTCATGATTTCTTTTGACTGCAGACAAAAATAATTACTCGAAATTGAAGTAAAGAGCCACTAATCATAAGGTTATGGAGGCCAAAACCAAAAATTTAAAGGGACTGTAATGTAAACGAACAATTTCACAGAGACGGAGCCGTAGGGTTAATGAATCTTGATTAGTTGAATTTTTTCACCATCAATTTTATTTAGTTGAAACACGACATCTCCGTAGAATGTGTAGTGCGAAATAAAAGAATGTGACTGAACTAATAGAACCTTGAAAATGTCCGATGTAAAACATTTATGCCATGTGTCGCGCGACTGAAACAATATCGTCACTGAATACCAATAAATTACCCTCGTGGGCTCAAACACGAAGTAAATGTTTACCATGCAATAAACGAAACAATACACAAAAAAATTGAACATGGTGAAACATAAACTCAAATATTATCCAATAACAGAGTTGACTTCCACAATCTACGTAAAAGAGAGAGTGTTGAGATACATAAAAGAAAAAAAAAACCCAAATCCCAAATGATGGAACGAGTTTTGTTTAATTAATCATAAAGTTTGGCTAAAAAATAAAGATCCATCAATTGACGAGCTCTATATCTGTAAAAGGTGTCCCTGCATGAATTTGAAGAGCCGCATCCCCAACAACCTACCATTTTATACATAACATAGACATGCAATTACATTTCTACTCTAATATTCAATAATATAATTAAATAAATATTAAACGAACCGGCTGGCTATCAATTTTTTTTATAGGTCGCACGCTACATCAAGAGAGAAAACTCAGGCATATATTGGAAACCTTTGAATACAGAAAGGAGCTCGTATCAAATAAAGCATATTCCATCCGCTCGAGAATAAATGTAAATGTTTGGAATAAAGATTAGCGAAATTATATATCATGTTCCAATCAGCTAACCATGATCTCCTGTGTTACCTCTAACTTGTAGAGAGGTATTTGTAATTTATGTCTGATTCACGATCTCCAGAAACTACAGACTTGTTTTTAAAAGTCATATTCAGGAAATTAGTATTTCCAAATTAGAGTTTTCTTATTGTTAGTTTTAGGTGTAGTTAGTTTCATATTGTATTAAAGAAGAAGAAGAAGAATTATGAATAAAAGTATTTTTAGCAATGTCATTTTGTCTTTCTCAGCTACAAAATGTTTTAGAAATGAGAATTTTCACCCTAAACTGTTGAGAAAATTACAACAAGGGGTAATTATAGATCAGTATACCCACCGAAACGTCATTCCAGAATTGGTACCCCAAGTTTTGTTATGTTACACTTAGGTTAGATTCCGTTAGATCTAACTAATGTGGATTGTAAAAAGTCCAAAATGCCCTTATTGTGTAAGTTTTGAATGCATAATTATCAGTAATTGTGAAATTACTATTCTACCCTCACTTGATCAATAATATAAGCTTATGGTGTCAGGGTATATTAGTCTTTTAAAATAAATAAATAAATGAATTCAAAATGTCTTGTGAAATGTCTAATTTGCCCTCCTTTTTGACCTCCCCAACTATTATCTATTTCTTCTTCTTTCTCACTCAATGAATCAATGGAATTGACAAAACCCAATGGGTTGTTCCTCGTCACAAAATTCAATCTAAAGATTCAAATTGACAGACAGAAAGAAAAATTACAAAGTAAAAAAATAATTTGTTCCTGGTCATGTTCGTTTTTCTCGTCGACGACCTTTACAGATTGGCGCCGGCAAGCCTCCCGGTGCCCTAGCTCGCGCCGCCGGAGTAGCGCCCATAATCGGTTCCTCTACAGTCTCCGACCCCAAATTCCTCACAGACACAAAACGTAAATTAATTTGAGAGTTCACTGTCTTCGTTCTCGAGCTCCCCAAGATCCAGTTTGAAGCACTAATGGCCTCAACCTCAACGCCCAAAACCCTCAAAAAAATCTTCAAGCCTAAGGCATCATTTTCAGAATATCCTTCAATCACCAGCACGCCCATTTTAGGGTTTTTTCGACGACCGAGCCCAAATCGAGAATTGGTACCTGAGAGCTCTGCATCGGAGCGGCGGCGGATTGGAGCTGTGTTTTCCGATCTGGTCTCGCCATAAAGAGCGGAGAAGGACGACGCCGACAAGAGGTGCCACCGTCCCGAGCTCGCACCGGACGACTCCAGTGATCTGGTATGGTCTCGCCGTCGTCGGCGAGCGATTCTTACTTCGGCGACGACTCGTTAATGTGGTGTCTCTCCCACATCTTGTCCTCGTGGCCTCGCTCAAGGTCAGCGACGAGCAGGTCGAAGGCGACGAGCTCGTGGCGGTGGTTGGAGGAGAAGGAGAATCCAGAGCAGACGTCGGCGGCCACGAATCGGCGGGTTCTGTTTGTCGCGAAGAAGACGAAGACATGGGAAACGTCTCCACCACCTCCATGGCCACCTGAAGCTCCGGTCGTGGCCTTCGACACCGATTCGTGGCCGCCACCTCTGGTCTGGCTTCGGTGAGCTACGAAGGAAGAGAGAGGGACTCACAACTAGGGTTGGGGATGAGGTTGAAGGAAGAGAGAGGGAGTGGAGGGAAAATTTGTAATTTCATAATTATTTTCAAAACTTTTAATTGTTTTATCTATATATTTGAAAAGTCAAATTTACCCCAAATTCATCACTTTAATTGATTATTTAATTAGGGGTAAAATAGTCATTTCATAATTACCCCAATTAATACATAAGATTAAAAAAATTATTTCAGGGGCATTTTGAGTATTAGAAATAAATTTAACAGTATTGTTGTTAGATTTAATTGAATTTGAACTAAAGTGTTAACGTTTTAAACTTGGGGGACCGAGAAATTTTTTTTCAAATTTGGGGTACCAATCCTGAAATGAGGTTTCAACGGGTGTATTGATCTGTAATCACCCCTTGCAACAATAATGCACTAGCTTGTGGCAAACAATAGATTATTTCGATCTCGAACACTAAAAGGGCCTTATCACAATGAAACGTTGAGATGAATGGATACCTTAGCCGTGGATCGCCAGGAATGTACTGTAACCCCGGCGAGATGAGGTGTGATTATAACATTTTTGAAGTTCAGAATTGGATCGTCGGGATCAAATGGCTCGGTCCAGGCAACGTCAATTCCTAAACCTCCCAAGTGACCCGACTCGAGGTTATCAAAAACAGCCTTGTACTCCAACAGACCACCTCGAGCTATATTCACCAACAGGGCACCCTGAAAACACACATACATATGAACTAAAGTTGATGATTAATACCAACCTTATATACATATTATTGCAAACAACAAAATATGTGATACTGAAGAAGCAGCAATTTAAGGAAATACAAACCTTTTTCATTGAAGATATAAATGACTTGTCCACAATACCAACCTAGAAGTGAATTATAGAAACTGTTAGTACTAATGCCTAATTTCAGAAAATATTAGATGTCTATCGATGAAACTCTGCAAACAACAATCCGTGAAAATGAGTCGGGCCTTACTGTTTCGCTATTCAAACTCAAGCAGCAAACAACAATGTCAGCATTGCTCGCAAACTTGTGAACATCATCGTGTCCACATCTCTGGTCAACGAGGTCATCAGCAACGCCATTTTGAACAAGAGACCCTGACACCATAAACATATTCATGAATAAGACAGAAACATTGGAACAAATTTGCTTTTCCGAGCTGTGACTTCATAATTACATACCATTTGATTGAGAAGCCCATTTCCGTTTTGTAGCAATGATCTTTACGCCAAAAGGCCGCAAGCGCTTCGCCAACTCAATCCCAATATTTCCATACCCCAGAATAAATACCTGCATGAACAACGAGAACATGCACTATATCTTCATTAAATATGCAGTGAACTGTTTTCGTTTTCAGGACAATTTTTATGTTTCATTGTATTGAGAGCAATCTTGTACCTTATGGATGTGGGATATAGAAATAACATACGGGTTTTAATTTCATTTGTACGTAGGTTGATAGGATTTTACATGTCTAGTCTAGGAATGTGAATGTTTC
This sequence comes from Geranium rotundifolium, assembly GCA_963920655.1. NCBI lineage: Eukaryota > Viridiplantae > Streptophyta > Magnoliopsida > Geraniales > Geraniaceae > Geranium > Geranium rotundifolium. The sequence continues at coordinate 7,137,080 of OY987313.1, forward strand.
AACAGTTTAATCATCGGCAAACTCATAGAGATTGTGCAAGACAGCAGGGATATTGACATGATAACAGAGAAACAGATATTTGTTCCAACGTGCCAATCGAATTTGAATAAAGTAAAACTAACCGTTCTCCCAAGTAATGTTTCGCCAACCGGAACCCCGAGCCTTTTCTCCTTTATAGATATTTGCATTTCATTCTGAAACAAGAAACAAGCTATTTACTTACAAACACACACACACAACTTATTCAAAACTTGTTGTTCCAAAAATAAGTTTCACTTTGGTTTTTGTCAGAGTTAAGGATCGGTAGAGTTGGTGTTCTATGTTTTCCACCACATCCCCGTGCGCCACCCTTTCTAAGAAACGTAACTAACCCTCCTCGGAAGGGTTATGAACACTTATTTTGAAACAGAACGAGCATATATTGGAAATTTTATCAAAATTCTCTGGTCGGCAATGAAGCAGATCCATTATTTCCGGACATTGTTACACCAAGTTGTGACAGCAGTTGATTCAAAAAGGCAATGTACCTGCTTCCGGAGAAGTCCCAACGTCAAATAAATGGCCATCTCTGCACATGATGCTGCATTTCCAGTTACACTACCTGGAATCCTCGCAACTTTGATTCCAAACTTTGTAGCAGCTTCGATATCAACACCTTCATTCATATAAGTGACAGAATCAGACAGTATATAACACAAGGCCTAGAATTTATATACAGTAAATCATGAAAGAGCGTGAGAGTAACCTTCCAGGCCAACACCATACTGCAATAGAAGCTTCATCTGTTTCGCACGAGAAATAAGACCCGAATCGAACTTCTTGTTCTTCACTACACAGAGATGGTACTTTTCTATAACATCAGGCACAGCATCAAGAGGGACATCATCTACCTACAAATGTTGAAGAAAGTAGCACTCTAAAAACAAGACTAGGTAATTCCATCAGCTAAAAATGTCCACTGAAAAATGAAAACCACACAACTGAGCAGGCATGAATACCTGGATAAAAGGGTAATTTTGCAAGTATTCTCTAGTGTATTCTTGAGAGGCAGGAAAATCAAACCCACAGAAGAGAACATTAGTAGTCTTCATGTATTGTTGCCTTTCCTGTAACACAGTAACAAACTAGAGCTTCAAAATCACATCCCCAATAGTGCAGCTACTTGGTAGATACATGCAGATCCACAATGTTCAATCAATAATGCTCCTATATCTTTGCACATAACAAGTAATCAAATCACTAAAACTACATAGCATAGGAAGAATATTACAAGAGTACCTTGAGACTTGAACAAAATAGCAAAATCACACTATGATTTACTATGAATTTTGGAGGAAAATGGGCATCCCAAGTTTCTCCTCCAAATTTTGTGAACTATAAATGACACACTATGATCACAGCCTTGTTACAGATATAAGATCAAGGTACAGAGGTGAAGCAGTAACCAATTCTCTTGGAAAAGAAGATTTATCAGTAAATTGAAAATTGGGAAATAGATGAGATGGTACTTACACAGAGTGGAGAGCAAATCAGTGGGTTGAGTACACTGGTGGATGGATGTGTGGTGGTCATTATATTGGTAAATTTTCAATAATTTGGAGGGGTATTTTAGTAATAAATATAAAAATAATGGAGATCTAATGGTAACTCTAGAAATAAAATTTACCGACAAATTATTGGTGGATGAATGTGTGGTGGTTATTGTATTGGTAAATTTTATTTCTAGAGTTACCATTAGATCTTCATTATTGTTATATTGTACAAAACTTGCAAATGAATGAATGGTGTGATCGCAATGGTCATTTTGGGAAAGCGGATAGTCTTATAACATTCTCAAGGCTTGACTCTTGACTGTAACTTTAATCATCAATAAATCAAACAAGGCATGTTCACAATTATTTATTTACAGGGAACTAATGATCATTAGAAGGTGGGAATATAGATGAAGAATACAACGTCGTATATAGTGTTGGGCACTGGTCTCGGGGAATGTATTCTACAAAAGTGAATAAATGGTCGGGTTGATGTGTGTATTAACTTGTGATTGAGTCAATTTGAGTTTTGATTTTGGAACGCTTAAATTCGACCTAGAATAATATGAAATACGTTTACATAATTTAGAATACGAGCTCTAAATGAACAAGAGATGAATGAGAAATTGAAATCCAAGGATGACCACTTAAAATTGTATTGTTGAAAAATTGGGTTATGCACTTGAAGTGCTTCTCATAACTAGTGCACTCCTATTGCTTTCTTAAAAGTTCTATATAGAAAGATTACTAGTCTTTCACAAGGTATATATAGTATCATGCCTCCATAGACTTGTAAGAAAATTTAGAGGAAAAACTCTCTCGTGTAAGGGGTGCAAATAATTGGCCGACAATCGGGTTACAAACTTAAACTTGTCGGCGACGCAAGTGCTGCAGAAAATTTAGAGGCCATATTTTTTCTTAGGCCCACAAAAATTTCTCAACAAAGTCACTTATAGACCAAAAATAATATTTCCAAGATTGTTAAATCGGAAACAAATATTTTCTAATGAATTATGTTTTGATTATAAACGTGGTCAAATGTCATTAATGAGTAATTTCTCTTAGTTAAAAATTAATTACGAAATAAAAGAGTCATATTCCCAACGAAGAAAGTTCGTAAGATTTTCATTCCTATTTGTTCGAGGTTTTGGAATTTCTTTTCCTGTATATTCTAAGCCTTTGCTAGAGCCGAAAACACACAACGAAAAATAGCATAGCCTTCTCTCTCTCAAATTTGTTCCTCTTCGATTACTCTCTGCATCACGGTTAGACTTCGTTCGTCATTGTATTTTAGAGCGAGTTGCCCATACGAGACAATAATCGTCTTAAGAAAAATGGATTACCGTGCCTCGACTAAAATCACTTCCGTCTCGTTCATCCGCCCAATACCATATCTCAAGTCAAGTTATATTTGTTATTATTCTATTGTATTATCATATCAATAAAAAAAGTATTATTTTTCGATCTATTTGTTTCGTTCGATTTTATTTCATTATTGCAAGAATAAATGTATACTTTAATTGTTCACTTTACGTTTATGCACCAACCCGTACCTAATAATATCCACTTTTTTCCATAATTTATAATAAGCTTTTGTGATTCTAATTACTTTTGTGTTGATTCACATAATTAAACTTTTTGTGCATTTGATTGTCTCAAAATAAATTTCTCACACTTTGCTTTTGATTGCTTACAAATTGCGTATCAATTGCAATAAGTTACATGTACTATTATGTTTTGCAACTTGTAGTTTTGAATTGTGTCTCTGCGGTGTCAATTCCGATGTCATCCCCTTCAGCTCTGACAAGAAATTGGTCAGAGAAAAAGAGTAAATAGACTTAACGACACGCTCTTAAAATAAATTTAACCGAAATTTTATATGAAATCTTAGCTATCAGTAATATATACAAAAGTTGTAATGTTTATCATAATTTTACATAATTTCTCATTTATTTTATTTTTCAAATCCCAGCCGTCGTAATCAATTCAAATAGAGGTTTCCTATTTTTAATTTATTCTTCTAAATTTTAATTGAAGATATATTTCTGTTTGGAGGCAAACAGACATGCCCACAAAAGGTGTGAGTGAGCAGTTAACATCGTTTTATTTTTAATGTTTTTCTAAAAGAAAATTTAATACTAAAATTAGTTTTTATTCTTTATTTAAAAATTCATATTTTTAAAAAGTAAATTTTTAAATACATGTGTATTTTCGTTATTTCAAATTAAAAAGAACAAAATTAAAAAAAAAATAATAGTACAAAACTTGTGGTAACTTAAAAGACTTCACAAAATGTGTTTCCATTTAATGGAATTTAAGTTAGCTACACACTTCTGCAGCCGTATTCCATAAAAAGGATATCTGTCTCTTACGGTCATAGTTAGCAAAGTTGAGATCGTGTATATCTATATGAAGGTATATGGAATAATTCCCTAAATAAAAGAGAAATTTTCACATAACTCCTTTTAACTATAATCGAGTTTCACATAACCCCGTTAACTTTGAAAAGTTTCAATTTACTTTTTTCAGTTAACTTTTCTGAAAATTCGGTCGATTTTTGTGAAATGACGAAAATACTCTTGCATTAAAAAATTAAAATAAAATAAAAAAATGATTTTGAACTTTTTTTCTTACATTTTTACAAAAAAAAAAAGAATTAAAACAATTTTTTAGTATTCATATTTTTAAGAAAATATTTTTTTATAAAAATAAAAAATGATCTTTAAAAATCATTTTTATAAATTTTAATATTTTATAAGAAAACTTTTTTAAAAACTATTTTTACTACTAACATAATTTTATTATTTATTTTCTACAATAAAAACATTATATAAAAAAGTTCATAATCATTTTTATTAATTTATTATATTTTTTTAATACAAGAGTATTTTTGTCATTTCACAAAAATTGACAGAATTTTCAAAAAAGTTAACGGAAAAGGTAAAGGGAAATTTTTTCAAATTTTAGAAAGTTAATAAGAGGTTGTGTAGAATTTTCTCTAAATAAAATAAAGGGTAATTATTGTTCAATACAAGCTGAATGAGAGTTTATAAATTCATTATGATGTATTTTTTATCAATTTATTCTAGGGTCAAGTAAATTGAATGAAAAAAGTATTACTAGACCTTCAATTTTTAATAAATGTCAAAAATATCCTTGTATAAATAAAAATTATTATTTTTATGAAAAAATTACAAAAATTGTTTTTTTTAAACAATGATTTTATTTTAAAATTTATACTAATATTAAAATATTTTAACCACGCTCAGTCTCAATTTCAACAACAAATTGTATATCATAAAAACAAAGTAAAGGATGATTCATTACTGAAAAGCACAAAACCATCTCTTAAATTGCAATGCCAAACCGAGAAAATAATAAAACCCATTTCATGCATATAGATAATATACTTGCAAATTCTGTTCAAACAAATTAAAATACAATCGAGGCGTTTTTTAGTAGCTATGTGAGGCATAAGCCTTGAGGCGTAGTGATATAAATCCAAAAATAATCATACAATATTATTTCAAACATATAATTGAGATTGAGGCAGAATCAGTATAAATTGTATGAATTGAAGTATCTTAAAAAAAGCTGAACATGGTGAAACATATATCTCAAATATTGTCCAATAACATAGTTGACTTCCATAGTCTATGTAAAAGAGAGTGTTGTGATACATAAAAAAATACAAAGAAAAAAAACCCAAATCCCAATTGATGGAATGAGTTTTATTTAATTAATCATAAAGTTTGGCTAAGAAATAAAGATCCATCAATTGACGAGCTCTATATCGGTAAAAGGTGTTCCTGCATGAATTTGAAGAGCCGCGTCGCCAACAACCTATCATTTTATACATAACATAAACATGCAATTACATTTCTACTTTAATATAATCAAATAAATATTAAACGAACAGGCTTGCTAAAAGGCATTCTCCAATCATTTTCAAGTAATATATGGTATCAGAATGAAATACTCAATGAAACAACATTGACCAGAACTTATAAAGCCCATAAGTACGCTGAGATGAATGAATACCTTAGCCATGGATCTGTAGGAATGTACTGTAACCCCGGCCAGATGAGGTGTGATTATAACATTTTTGAACTTCAGAATTGGATCATTGGGATCAAATGGCTCGGTCCAAGCAACATCAATTCCTAAGCCTCCCAAGTGACCCGACTCGAGGTTATCAAAAACAGCCTTGTACTCCATGAGACCACCTCGAGCTATATTCACCAACAGGGCACCCTGAAAAGGTTCTTTGTTAGGCGCTTTAATTAGTACTCCTAAATTTGCTGCTTGTAACTAATGGAAGAGCACTAACATCTTACTTTATATATTTATACATATTATTGCAAACAACAAAATATGTGATACTGAATAAGCAGCTAGTTAAGGGAATGCAAACCTTTTTCATTGAAGATATGAATGACTTGTCCACAATACCAACCTAGAAGTGAATTATAGAAGCTGTTAGTACTAATGCCTAATGACAGAAAATATTAGATGTCCATCGATGAAACTCTGCAAACAACAATCCGTGAAAATGAGTCGGGTCTTACTGTTTCGCTATTCAAACTCAAGCAGCAAACAACAATGTCAGCATTGCTCGCAAACTTGTGAACATCATCATGGCCACCTCTCTGGTCAACGAGGTCATCAGCAACGCCATTTTGAACAAGAGACCCTGACACCATAAACATATTCATGAATAAAACAAAAACATTGGAACAAATTTGCTTTTCTGAGTTGTGACTTCTTACATACCATTCGTTTGAGAAGCCCATTTCCGTTTTGTAGCGATGATCTTTACACCAAATGGCCGCAAGCGCTTCGCCAACTCAGTCCCAATATTTCCATATCCCAGAATAAATACCTGCATGAATGATTGTTCGGAGCTTGTGATTTTTACAATATTATTGACCATGTAGCCTGTTTGTCGCCTCTTCCTACAATCTCTGGTCCATGTGCAGATGTATTTCCTATATAGAGGAATTAAGTAAAACTAACCGTCTTTCCAAGTAATGTTTCGCCAATCGGATCCCCGAGCGTTTGCTCCTTTATAGCTATTTGCATTTCATTCTGAAACAAGAAAGAAGCTATTTATCTACAAACAAGGTAGGACACAATTTATTCAAAAATTATTGCCTATACTATCATAAATAATAGAGAAAAGTACTGATAAATATCCCAACTATACACCATTTCCACTTAACTACACCTAACTAAGAGTTTGGTCATTCAGCTACACCCAACTTATTTTTTTGGACACTGTTAACAATTTTGGATGGAAAATATTGCTTTTGAAAGTGAAATGACAAAAATGAACTCGGAGGAGAAAAAAGAAGTTTATTGGTTCGGGATTACTAGATGAGACAATCAGCATACCTGCTTCCGGAGAAGGCCCAACATCAGATAAATGGCCATTTCTGCACATGAAGCTGCATTTCCAGATACACTACCTGGAATCCTTGCAACTTTGATTCCAAACTCTGTAGCAGCTTCGATGTCAACGCCTTCATATAAGTGGCATATCAGTAGTATCAGACAATATAATACAAGGTCTAGAATATACAGTAAATTAAGATCATGAGAGTAACCTTCCAGGCCAACACCATACTGCATTAAAAGCTTCATCTGTTTAGCCCGAGAAATAAGACTCGAATCGAACTTCTTGTTCTTCACTACACAGAGATGGTACTTTTCTATAACATCAGGCACAGCATCAAGAAGGACATCATCTACCTGCAAAATTCCATTGAAATGAAAACCACACAACTGAACATGTGTACATGGATGCATGAATTAGTACCTGAATAAAGGGGTAATCCTGCAAGTACTCTCTAGTGTACTGTTGAGAGGCGGGAAAATCAAACCCACAAAAGAGAACATTGGTAGTGTGCATCTTGCTTTCCCTGTAAGCGTATTATTAAGTGATTGGAGATGAAACATTCAATCTAAGACCGTAGAGGATGCAGCTATTTGGTTGATAATCACCATACAAATTTCAATCCAGAAATTTTGTATAAACTCGAAAGTTTGAAAGAAAAGTAGTTTATCATGATAAAAGTTGATTCTAAAATGAAGAAAATGGACTACTTAAATAGTACCATCTTAACCTAAACTTAGAATAGGAAATAATAAAACCTAATCCAAAAAGTAGAATAACATCAAAACCTAACCCAAACCTAATAAAAAAGGAGACAAATATCAAAGCCTAATTAACTCCAAAACCTAATTAGAATAGGAAATAATAAAATTTGTAATTAATTAAAGCTTAAATTTCAAAGACTTGTTAGGGCTCTTAAAAGCTGTTTTCACAGTCTCAAACTCATCATATTTGAAATAGTTTCCTCTAGGACTGATTCTGAGCTCGTATGAAAAAGTTAAAGCTATTTGAATTTGAACTGTTTGTTTGAGCTTCTTCATCCGATTTCTCAGGTCCATTCCTGCCTTTATTCGTCTCTGGGCGGCCCATAAAATTTTCAAATACTCACCCTCATCAACCAGTGTTATGAAACTCCCGATTTCTCCTCGAGAACTCGAGCTTTAAAACTCGATCTCGGCAGTTCAGTTCCTACTCCATCAAAATTGGTCAGATTCTACTTTCATACTCTACATATGCCCCGAAACTGTTCTATAATTTGTGCTTTGTTTTAGCTTATAAAGTTGGTTGAAAGTATATCTATGAATATCTTGCAGATGCATACCCACACTGTTCCATCAATAGTCCTATATTCTGCAGTTGGGAAATTACCAAATCACCCACCCCCACATAGCAAAAGCACCTTCAAACCTGAACAAAACAGCACAACCACAGCCCTCTGGATAATATGAATGAACATACATGCCCAGATTGTCTCTAGCCTACAATTTTGGAAGAAACTAAAATCCTTCATTTTCTGCCCTATAAATGAGCACAGCCTTGTTATAGAACACAAGATCAATTTACAGATGGATTTCACATGGAAACAAAAAAAAAACAGTCGACTCAATAACCGATTCTCTATTGGAAATTGAAGTTGTAATGAGAATTGAGAATAGCAATTGAGATGAGATGAGATGGTACGTACACAGAGTGGAGAGGGTCGATCAACTTGAGGCGGTGTTGCTCAGTGTTGGTGGGTGGATGTGTGGTTTGGTTTGTGGTCACTATATGTCTTTATTACCATTCATTTAACTTTATTTGAAATTCAAGATGTCCCAATCAATCCAATAAATGAGCCTTCTTGTTTTGATTTTGTTCTTTTTATATTTTAAGGAAAGATATGTTTTTGTTGGGAGACAAACAGAAAAAAACCACATGATGTGACTACTTGTGAGGGAGCAGTTGTTGATTGTAGTTTAATTGAGGGAAAGGCTCACCTAATTCTCAAAATTACACTTTGCCCACTTTATCACAGCATTGGTACGTTTTACTTTTGTCTCATCTATATTAAAAAAAATTTAAATTAAGTCAGTTAATTGGGTTTTATATACACTTTACTCTAATACCGTTAAAATTTGGATGAAAATCTGATTTTTTAAAAAAAAGACAAATATAACCATGAATTGATTTGAAATTAATTGAGTTGGTTTGACTTGGACCGAAAATAATTAATTTTTAGACTAGAAAATTGGACCGATTTTGTATTAAATTATATAATAATAATTAAGTAATTAATAATATATTGAAACTTTTGAATGTCATAACTCTCATACGAGAGCTCCGTTTCGGGCTTGTATTATATCAAATTGAAGAAAATCGGAAGATCAACAATTTATAAAATAAAAAGTTGTTGTCTAAATATTTTTAATAATTAATTATATAATTTTTTAATAATTAGATTCGTATGACATTAATAACTATGTATTCAAAATAAAAAATAATATAATATAAATGATTAGTTAAAACGATATTAGTAATTAACTGAAAATTTCGAATCTCATAACTCTCTCGTACGAATTCCGTTTCGAGCTTATAGTATATCAAATCGAAGAGAATCATAAAATAATTAAATTTTGAAGAAAGAAATTGTGTCGATATATTATTAATAATTATTAACACTCAAAGTTGTTGATCTTTCGATTCCCTTCGATCTGATATGTTATGAGCTCGAAACAGAGTTCGCATGAAAACGAGTTTATCAAAATCTCCCTGAATTCCCAGGACTCCTTTTATCTTTTGGCATAGTGCAACCAACCATAAACAATGACAATATCAGTATGATTGTAACAATGCTATTATGTGTTATTTAAGTACCTTACAAAAAGCTGAACATGGTGAAACATATATATCTTAAATATTGTCCGATATGTAAAAGAGAGAAGGGTTGAGATACATAGAGAAAAATACAATGAAAAAACCCAAATCCCAAATGATGGAATGAGTTTTATTTAATTAATCATAAAGTTTGGCTAAAAAATAAAGATCCATCAATTGACGAGCTCTATATCGGTAAAAGGTGTTCCTGCATGAATTTGAAGAGCCACATCTCCAACAACCTACCATTTTATACATAACATGTAGTTAAATAAATAATAATCGAGCGGACTAATATTAAGTTTTCTTAAAAGAGAAAATCAGTCGTAAATTAGAAACATTTGAATACAAAAAGAGCTCATATACCAAACAAAGCATATTCCATCAATTACAAAATAAATTTAAATGTTTGGAGTAAAGATTAGCAAAATTATATATATGTGTTTCAATCAACTAATTATGATCTCACATGACACCTCTAACTCGTACAAAATATATGTAACTTATGTCTGATTCACTATTTTCAGAGACTGCATACATATTTTAAAACGTCATATTTAGGAAATTAGTTTTTTCAAATTGAATTTTTGTATTATTAGTGTTTAGATTATATTTCTTATTATTTTTTTGGTATTAGCTAGTTTCATATTGTATCAAAATTCAAAGAAGAAGAATTATAATTAAGTATTGTTAACAATGTCATTTCATATTTCTTAGTTGCAAAATGTTTTAGAATCGAGGAATTTTGCCCTCAACTGTTGAGAAAATTGCAACAATATCACACTAGTTTGTGGAAAAAGATAGAACATTTTGATCTAGAACACTAAAAGGAACTTATCGCAACGAAATATCTAATGAATCAACATCGACCAAAACCTATAAAACCCATAAATACGTTGAGATCGATGAATGAATATATATACCTTAGCCATGGATTTGTAGGAATGTACTGTACCCCCGCCGAGATGAGGTGTGATTACAACATTTTTGAAGTTCAGAATTGGATCATTGGGATCAAATGGCTCGGTCCAGGCAACGTCAATTCCTAAACCTCCCAAGTGACCTGACTCGAGGTTATCGAAAACAGCCTTGTCCTCCAACAGACCGCCTCGAGCTATATTCACCAACAGGGCACCCTGAAAATACACATACATATGAACTAAAGTTGATAATTAATACCAACCTTATATACATATTATTGCAAACAACAAAATATGTGATACTGAAGAAGCAGCAATTTAAGGAAATACAAACCTTTTTCATTGAAGATATGAATGACTTGTCCACAATACCAACCTAGAAGTGAATTACAGAAACTGTTAGTACTATTTTCTGGTCTATGAATTTTGCAAGTCAGTGTTCATCAATGAGGTCAGTTTCATGTCTATGTCTATCGATGAAACACCGCTAACAACAATCCGAGCACATGAACTACAATCCGTGAAAAGGAGTCAAGCCTTACCGTTTCGCTATTCAAATTCAAGCAGCAAACAACAATGTCAGCATTGTTCGCAAACTTGTGAGCATCATCATGGCCACCTCTCTGGTCAACGAGGTCATCAGCAACGCCATTTTGAACAAGAGACCCTGACACCATAAACATGTTCAGGAATAAAACAAGAACATTGGAACAGAATTGCTTTTCTGAGTTGTGAGTTCTTGATTACATACCATTTGATTGAGAAGGCCATTTCCGTTTTGTAGCAATGATCTTTACACCAAATGGCTGCAAGCGCTTCGCCAACTCAATCCCAATATTTCCATATCCCAGAATATATACCTGCATCAACAACAACAACATGCACCATATTTTCATCGTCTGGTCCATCTGCAGATGTATTTCCTATAAAGAGGAATTAAGTAAAACTAACGGTTTTTCCAAGTAATGTTTCGCCAATCGGACCCCCGAGCCTTTTCTCCTTTATAGATATTTGCATTTCATTCTGAAACCAAACAAGAAACAAGCTATTTATCTACAAACACAATAGGACGCAATTTATTCAAAAATTGTTGTCTGTACTATCATAAATTAAATAATACTCTCTTTGCTCCAAAGTAAATTTCACTTTGATTTTTAGTAAAAATTAAAGATTGGTAGAGTCAGTGTTCTGTTCTTTTTCCACCATGTCCTAGTGTGCTAGCATTTCTATGAAATTTAACTAACTCATACAAAGACCCTTTTTTTTCGAAACAAGCATAATTCACTTCCTCAAAAGGAAAGTGAGCACTTATTTTGGAGCATCCATTTTAGGGAATATCGACGCTAATTTACCTGCTTCCGGAGAAGTCCCAACATGAGATAAATGGCCATTTCTGCACACGATACTGCATTTCCAGTTAGGCTACTTGGAATCCTGGCAACTTTGATTCCAAACTTTGTAGCAGCATCGATATCAACACCTTCATTCATATAAGTGACATAATCAGACAATATAATACAAGGTCTAGACTTTTATACAGTAAAACATGAAAGAGCATGAGAGTAACCTTCCAGGCCAACACCGTACTGCATTAAAAGCTTCATCTGTTTAGCCCGAGAAATAAGACTCGAATCGAACTTCTTGTTCTTCACTACACAAAGATGGTACTTTTCTATGACATCAGGCACGGCATCAAGAGGGACATCATCTACCTACAAAATTGAAGACTAGACAATTCCATCAACTAAAAACACAAAACTGAACATGTATATTCATGCATGGATTGAAAAGCGAAACCTGGATAATAGGGTAATTGTGCAAGTATTCTCTAGTGTACTGTTGAGAGGCAGGAAAATCAAACCCACAAAAGAGAACATTAGTAGTCTTCATGTTGCCTTTCCTGTAACATAGTAACAAACTAGAGCTTCAAAATCGTATCTGGTCGCATATTATCAAGTGATTGGAGATGAAACGTTCAAAGATGGGTTTGTTAACATCTAAGATTAAAGAGGAGCACAATACCCTCAAGTGCAGCTACTTGGTAGATACAGTACAGCTCCAAAATGTTCAATCAAAGTAAGCAAATTACTAAAAATATATAGCAGAGGAAGAATATTACAAGAGCACCTTGAGACTTGAACAAAATAGCTCAATCACAGTCCTCTCCTCTGGCGCTTTCTCTCTCTCACACACGCAAAGACTATCCAGTGAAATCAATAACCCACTCTTGGAAATGAAGTGGTATCAGTAAATTGAAATTGAAAATTGAGAATAGCAATTGGTAGATGAAAATTGGGAAAGAGATGAGATGAGATGGTACGTACACAAAAAGTGGAGAGCACGGGTCTCTTGTTTTGATTTTATTCTCTTAAAATTTGAGGAAAGATATGGTTTTGTTTGGAGGAAAACAGGTGTGTGAGAGTTTGACTTGTGAGCGAGCATAAATAATAGTTTACACAATTATTGTTGAACAACTCAGTCCCAGTTACAAATAGAAATAGGTGTGTTTACAGAAACAGCACAAGCATCACATTTACTACATAAGAGCAAAGTAAAGTATGATTCATTACTGAAAAGCACAATTTCAGATAACAAAACCCATTTCATGCAGACGGATAATATCTTTAAGTCGCCGCAATTTATGTTAACAAATTCAATCCATGCCAATCCTGCACTTCATCTAAATTCAATTAATACTTTATAAATTAATCATCACTTGTTAGCAATGGCATGTCTATTACAAACCCATGAACCAATACAGACAATATAAACAAACAAACAAATATAATCATAATCAGCTGAATAGTAGTGTACAAGTAAACTTACAGACTTAACAGCTACATGCCTTTGTATCTAAATCTACCGTTCCATAACCATAACCATAACCATGCACAGACAAATATTATCATCACTCGGAATCTTTACAAGTTTGAGAAAATTACAATCACTAAGTTATGTATGCACATTCAAGATCATCATCTGTATGTGTCCTACTCAAAAGTGGCAATTATGAATGAACATAAACCTGCAACACATTTATGCCTTCTGCAACCATGGTACTCACAGATCAGACTGAAGAAATAGGCACAAGATGGGGTCAGCAAAATCAAGTTATATAGTTAAACACAACTACATAAGGCGCCAATTTTGTATACTATCTAATTATCTTAACCTTAAAATATTCTTATATGCTGCATCTTCTATACCAAGCCACACCCGGTTGTGGTTTTCAAAAAAATTGTACAAAATGGGAGAAATAATCCATAAATTAATAGTCTCCTAAATAAGATGCAACTACAACCCCATGAAAATCATACTTCAGTTATGCTAAAGATACCCTCAAACAACTGGATGTGACTCTCTGTTAAGGAACCATACAAAGAGAAGGCATTCATCCTGGAATCTCAAAAATGGTGGCCCTTTACACTTTTACGAGGTCTGTCATTTTGTATGCAACCGGCTGTTTTCAGACCTTGGGCCCCTAGAGCACAAGCAAGTTACCATAACGCCAAGGCTTGCCCTCATCTTGGCATCTCAAGATTTTCCATATTTCTCAACATAAGCCTGTACATAAGAGTAGTAATTGTCAAATACCAGTGACCAACTACGTTCAAAACTGATACCCAATTATGTTGAACCCATAACAAACTTTCATATAAGCAAAACACTGACCTCAACAAGCTTTGCTATCTTCGATTGAGAAAAAGAAAGATATTGCTTCACGGATTCTACATTAGATGGGATTTGTTGGGGTTGTATGGTGCTGAGAACCTTGCCAACAGTTTTTTTAACTATGGCATTATGTGCATCCTTGCTAAGACGGCCCTCTTGCCAAGTCGGTCTCAACAATTCCTTTACCATATCAATAAGGGCAGAACGAAGATGTTTCAGTGCTTTTAAGTCTTTGGCCATATCTATGTCTCTCTTACTCTCCATCTCCACTTCTTTACTTCGTACATTCCGATCCACTTTTGAATCTTTCTTGTGCCTTTCCCCATCACTCTGATTCGTAGTTTCACAATCAGTATCAATTTTATTTGTAATTGGAGTTTCATGCGTCCAGAGAGGGGCCAATGGGTTCTCCTCTCCAGCCAATGTCCCGCTTTGCTGGTCAGCTTCACTAGTTCCCACTCCTTCTACCCCATTTGATAGCAAATCTTTTTCATGCTTGTAACAATCCCGATCCGATATATTCTCATTTAAACCAGCACGAGAAGATAAAGAAGATTTCTGATACATAGGATGCAGTGAGGTATTGCCAAAGGATGCATCTTCATCATTGGTACAGACTCTGCTACTAGATACATCTCCTACATTGTTTTCCTCAATGCTATCACGAAGAGGGTCATAGAGGCTCCCCGTTGATGAAATACTTGAACCAATAAAGAACGACGGTCGAAACGGTACTGATGGCTCCCAATTATATTTAGGAATTCTTGACTTAAAATGACCCCGTTGCAGAGGATCGCGAGAAGCTTTGGTTGGTAATAAGCATTCTGGTTTTGGAGTCTGAAGAGATGTATGCATAAATTGACTTAGATTATAGGCCCGCTCCTTAGAAGTGCTTGCATTAGAGAAAATTGCACGGTGATTGGCGCTCGATGACATAATAGATCCATAATCGGGAAATAAGTTGTTTCTAGGCAAATGGGAACTACCTCTGTTCACAAGTGAAGCATGGCTTTGGATTTTTTCAGTGGGGAATATATGTCTCATACTCTCTCTGTCTACGTCCTTGAATGAGGAACTACATCCTGGACCATCTCGCAATGATGCTAGTAGTTGGTGATCCAGGGCATTGCCCAGCGTTGAATACCTTCTCTCAATCGATGGCAATTTGTGTACAGCATCAGGCTGACATCTTATGCTTTCACCGTGCTCTGATGGCAGTGTTCTTTCCAAAACAAAGGGAGAAGAACATGCAGCATAATTTACAGCTGAAGAAGCTAGTGATCTTTCACTAACATCTTTTGAACCTGATATTGTAGAAAACTCATATTAGGAAATATCACTGAGGGTAAGATTTGACTACCACTTCAAAATAAAGTAATTATACCTTCAGCAAGATCCATTTTTCTGTCACAATCTACAACTGCTAATTCTCCCTCATTCTTCTGAATATTATCTACGTGATCTTTCTTATGAAGAAACCGACACGAATTCCCTTTGATGCACCACCCTTTAGCAAAAAAGTCACATATTACTGCTGGGCGCTTGTTTCCATTTTTAGACTCGATGCCGGGAGATAGACTTCTAGTCTTCATCGCGGGATCTGAAGATCTGGAAACACTATAATTCAACATAAGCTGATGCAAACAATCAAATGTTTGACCATGAAAAATAACTGTAAGCATTGTTAGCAAACATTTTCAACTGTTCGAGAATATATGGAACCAGCATAATCACACCTTGATGTCATTTGTCCCTTATCCTTCTCCAGCAGCATATCTGTTTTACTAATCTCTTCCTCAGAATTTGAATCCCCATTAGGCACCTGAGAATGCTGATTTTTTACTGGGATCATAACAGTCACCAAATTAGTGGCGCCTTCTAGATTTGAAGTGGCATCCATCATGTCACTACCAGAAGCATGAGTCTTGCCATCAGAATACAGATTTCCGCATTCTTTAGTTGTTTCATTTGCTGGAAGGGCACTGGAATTACTTATACAAGTTGCAGATTCCTGAATTCCATCCCTCTTGGCAGTAACAAGATGCTTTCGTAGTCTTGGGTACTCAGAACTATCATCTTCCAGGCATGATTCCTTTTGTGCAGTCCGTGGCAAATCGAGAGGGTCGGAAATTTTCGAATTTCCGCTATGTTCCTCCTCACGGATGATTTTTGATGGTTGACTCACTTCAGATTTTTCTGGAGTAGATGCTCCTGATTCCGAGTATCCGTCTTGCGCTTTAGACTCCATCAGTGACTAACATCTACACGAGAGAGGAACTATGTCATGAAAACCAAGCATCTTCTCAAAAACAAATGTTTATGGAACTATAGAAAATCAATGAGTTCCTACAAACTCCCAGAAACTACCAATACAACACGAATCATTTTGCTACAAAAATTATAATCAGATAACAGAACTTGTCAACTAACAAGCATGCTACTAAAATTCAAAATTGGCAAAGTGGTAGAGGAGGACCTCTCTATTAACATTATGTAATACATGACTATGAACAAGATTTCCACAAACAATAAAATGCAGAAATATGACAGTAAATACGGAGGTTCGCCACATTGTACATAGCAGAGATCAGCATTCTAACGTTTTGTACGGCACTTTGCAGGTAATAAGGAAAGGAACTAACAATGAGTATGATGATTATGATTGAATTATAGAAACTGGTCTTGATCGCACGCCTCCAACTGAGCTGGTAAATAATTGTTTTTCTCTTGATCATCATATATCTTTCTTTCCCCCAATACAATGTGTATATGAGACCATAAGTTAGTGAAAATTTGTTGCTTATATAATTCAAATTCTCAATCTAAGTTAGTAAAAAAGCTGTTCCCTTATCTTAAAAGGGAAACAACACTACACGTACACCCAAGTTTAGCTTTCTCCTTACAGCTCACCCAAGTTCCCCTTTTTCTCTGGTTGGCAAGAAATGCGCTTATTTCTAAAGGAGCGGGGGCCTCCCCATCCATCACCTTTCTCAAGATCAAACATTTGAGTTTACCAATTAATCTGGCTTATGGTCTAGATAGGGACAGGCTTCAACAAACGAGTCAGGCTTGGAATCAATCTCCGCTTTGGCACACTCCCGTAACGTTTCAGAACCACCTCTAATCTGCTTGGTTCTGTTGTCCGGCTATCGTCCTACTTTTGGCGCTCTCTGGGTTTTCTTTTGTTTTGGGGGTTGGCACCCTTGGGCTCTTGGCCGTTTTTTTAGTAGCTTTACTCTAGTTATCTTAGTTTTTATTGCTTTCTATTTGCATTACTCTTCAATGCAATGAAGTTCCGTTGGCTTATCAAAAAAAGAATTCCCCTTCTTTCACCAGGTCCCGAAATGAGAGAAAGGGGAATTTGGGTGTACCCATGTCAGAAAGACAGAGTTTGGGTGTCCTTATGTATAAATGGGTGCTGAAGTTGAAGATACACACATCCTGAACTGATAAAATGCTATCTTTGTCTCACTCTGACTGTCCTCTAGTTATATGGGTCTTGATCATATACCCCAACTGGTAAAAACTCCTCTCCCTCCTTGCATTCCAACAACTCACATCATCAGCATTCAGTAGCTGACATGCACATGGCAACAAAACTACTTCCACAGATCAAAACAGGCTCTAGGTCAAAATGTCAATGCATTGTAAAATTCCCAATCCAATACATAACCAAATCCATGAAAAAATAGCAAAACGAAAATTCAGAGCTCGGAGCGAAGATTTGCACATAAACGGAAGGGCCGGGAGCGAAATTCGCAAGTAGTGTACCTGATGAACGAGAGTCGCTTCAGGTAACCTAGCGGCGGTGGCGGAGTTGGGAAATAGAAGGCGGCGAGGGTTGAGGAGGAGGGCGTTTATGGCGGCGGAAAGGGCGGAGGTGGCGGCGGCTCTGGTTAACGTCGGCGAGGCGAGGGTGGACCAAAGTTGGGATCGATCGACCGACCCTAAGAGCGTTCACAGAGCTGAGGGACGGAGAGGGAGAGAGAGAGCGATGTGGTTTTGATTCTCCTTCTCCTCCGTTCCAACGATGATGGGCTTCACTTCTTAATTTGAGCCTAAATTAGCCCATTCAATTTGAGTTTTATTTTATTAGCCCATTCACTCCTCTTTTTTTTAATTTATATGTTATCTAAAAAGAAACTTTCCTATAATCAGTACCCTAATTGGATGCGGTGGCTTGTACCTATTTTTTAAAGTTTGTTTCGTCACAATTAGGCGAAGTCTCGCGGCGTCGATTTTTAATGGGTGTCGACGTCTGCGTGGGACTGGCGGCGACGTCAGCGTGGTGCGGCGGTAGGAGCAAAATTCTTGTGAAGATAGATCTGGGTTTGATGGATGTGTGGTCGGGTGGTAGATCGGGTTTTGATGGAGCCGAGGTCGGATGGTTTGGGGATGGGCTGAGATGGGTGAGGATGGAGTTGCAGATGAGTCACGCTTGGGTTGCGACGGCGGAGCATGGAGGGTCGGGGGGTTTTGCTTTTGGTTGGTTGGTAGGTCGGTACTGGGAGGGAACCGAACTTATATGGCGTCGGTGGGCAGACTCATGCAAGCATACCGAACTAGGGGGCTCGGCTTGCTCAAGATTCAATACGTGTCTTATTGGGATCGATATTGGAAGGAAACGGGGAGTTCCTGGTGTCGATAGGTTGATCCGGTTAAACCCAATGAGCTGAGAGGATTTGAATTTCGCGATGGTCATATTGATCGCATGGTTAATCGAGAAGGCTGGTTTAAGTCGGTCTGCGGCAAGATCACGGGGTTTCTCCATTCGTATGAGTTGGAGGTCGTAGCTCTGCATGATTCTAACTGGTTCTAGTCGATTAGTCTCTGGGGCTATCAGATATGCATGTGTAAAGCATCCCGTAGCAAGATCACGGGGTTTCTCCATCCGTATGAGTTGGAGGCCGTGGCTCTACATGATGCTAAACGGGTCGAGCTGAACAACTTTGGAGGAATCATTAGCGAACGGTATTGCATACTATCCATTATCGGAACTTTTGTGATTTGTTTTGCTCGTAATCAAATGGCTTACGAATTGACCATATTTGTTTTAACTAACAGTAACTGGGATTATGGTGAGAGGTCAGTCCCACCATCTGCACCTTCAGCTGACCGGCTTGATGTCGAGTTAGTTGCAATTTAATTAATAAAATTCGATTATTCCTTCAAAAAAAAACTTTCCTATTATGTTATCGTTATATTACAAATTTAGGGATAGTGACATATGGATACACTTAACTATGTTATTTTTTAAAATTATTATCTCAACTTCAAAATATTTATTTAAACTACTTAAGAGCTGAGGGACCGGTAGTGAACCGTAATTGAATTTGAACTCGGTTCAAATTCATAACAAAAAATTGAATTTGGAGAACTACCGGTCGGATGTAAACCGTGCATAATTGAAATAAAAAAACAGTGGTATTTTAGGCATTTCAGGAGTAAGTTGTCAATAAAAATAGTCAGGGTACTAAAAAGAGAGAAAATTTGTTAGGGTATGAAAGTGTCATTTCGCTATAGTTAAGTGTAACAAAGTGTCATTATCACTAAACGTGATGGTTAGTCTTTTGAGTAAGGCCAAGTTGTCCTTAACACGAATCCCAGTGGGTCGCTTGCTCGAGAGCATGTGTGGGTAGACCAAACTTAGGTCAAGGTTATGTTAGATTTTTTTGCTCTTTATCGCTAACCCGAAGAAATGTATCATTTTTAAATTGAGCTACATATCGTATTCATAGTTGCGCTCCACGTTAGAAGGTGGACTTGTATACATGAGACATAACAGACAACGTATTCATTGTGGACCAGAGACTGGAGGCGACTAACGAGTCATATGGCATGAGTTTATGTTCCAAACTTGTAGACTTCGTTACTAAAAGAAACAAGAAAATATCAATTATGGTTGATTTTTAGCTGAATGACGTTTAATGCTTTGCAGGTGTTGCAAGGACAGTTAAGAGATCTTCGACTTTCTCGTTACATGTTCGGGTCGATTCTTACTCCTCAATTTCTAAGGAGAGATAAGAATCAGGTGTTTTTGAAGCTGGGGGTTATAGATGGTCAGTCTTGATTTGATCTCCTTGAACTAGGAGCTTCAATCCCTCGTTTTGTTTTGGTGTCGTAAATATAAAAGTTTTTGTTAAAATTTTTGCAGGTTACTCTTTTGGTTCCTACAATGACTTGGGGTTTAGATTTGTTCATCGAACTCAGAAAATTCCGTAAATCATCAAATGACTTTATATATAAGGATACATTAATTGTTGAAGTAGAATTCACAGAAATTAAGGTAAGATATGTTTAGAATTGTTTTGTTTGTAATTATCATATGTCATGTATGAGCGAATAATATTTGAATTTAGTTTTTATTTGTAACATTTTGTTCTTTCTAGTCATTACGTTTGCATTACTTATAGTTCAATTTGTTTTCCGTCGATAAATCAGTGAATAGTTTGTTATTCAATTGGATGAGTCGGGTCGATATGGTTATGGTTGAATTATAATATTAAGCTTCATGTTAGGAGTAAATTATAATGAAAATTTTGCGAAGTTTTCATAAATTTTGAGCTGGCTGTAAAAGTATTTGGAATGTACTAATTTGGCATTCAAGTTATGTATAATCATTATCATTATCAATTTTGGTCCTTCATGTTTTAAACCCAATCAACTTAGAATTTAATTTAATTAATGATTAGCTGCTTTAAGTACAATTTGCAATGCACTTGGACTTGGACTTGGTAACTTCAACCATTCATATACATTTTTCTTTCATACTCTCACCTTCTAAATTAACCTTTTTTTTTCTTTCTCGTGTATATTATTATGCTAGTATAAGCTCAAAGATAAAGCAAACGTCCTAATTTCGACAAATAAACCATTAATTAATCAGTATTTTAGAATTGAGAGCAATTTTGAAAAGCAAATATCATTGAAGCTGACAAATATATTTCTCTCGGATTGTAAACATATTGTTAGTGATAAATGAATTAAATTAAATTAAATTCAAGTTTGTCAAAATTACATATTCTTCAATTTTGTTAATCCAACCGAGATAGAGTTCTGATTATAGTACCTCATTTTCATTATTGTGCCAAGCTATTAATTAAGTTATGGTAATTAACCCAAACCAAAAAGATTACTCATGATTCAGATGCATATTTAAAACAGAGAAAGTAGATAGTACTCATAATTCACATGATACACCCTCTTAACATGAAGCAACAAATATGATAAAATTTCAGATTAAAGCTTATGTCATGTATTCAATATCAGGAAACAAAATCTATATCGCCATCAGATGGTGTTTAAACCAAGAATTTGACAAGAGTATCATTCCTTAATGACGCTTATTCCTATCACCGACACTATATTATCAGTAAATGAGTTTGAATAATCAGAATGCATCTTTTATTCGAAAACCAAGAAGCCAATGATACTGGCAAGATGATGATGATGATATTGTACACTACCAAACCAGCTGCAAACCCTCCAAAGAATAGTGGCATTGTCATGAAACAATCTCACATTCTTCTTCTTCAGCAGGTCCACGACGACGATCTCTTAATAACCGGCTTCATCTGCTTGTCCTCTTCCAGTGAAATCATTCCCAGGTGGGACGGATCTTCCAGCAACATTTTCGCTACCAAATAACCTGCAATCGACCATGTCTGATACTTTCTTGCCTGCTTCCCGATATATCGCCCGAGCTTCCCATCATAATATTCAGGCCAGCTGTCTTTCAGCAGGCGCGCCTCGGCCAGATCGATTGCGCGTCTTGCTATTTGCGGCCGTCCAGTTTTGATGCAGGCAGCAGTTAGCATCCACAGCAGCACTATTGCTCACAATAGAAAATAGAAAAGATCAATCAAAATTTTGGCAGATCCAATCCAACGCAATTTTAAAAGGAGACAAACCTGGCCAAGATCCTCCGTTATGGTAACTCCATCTGGTGTTTTTGGGATCACAACCGGTCACAATTCGCCATTCGTGACTTTCTATTGCAGGGTAACATATTTTGAGAGGCATTTCCCCAACCAGCTCCTCCCAACGGGCTTCAATAAGATCCATAATAGCCATAGATTGTTCAGGAGTTGCAAGAGAAGACAGAATTGCAATACAATTGCCCAGGACAAACCACCGAAAGTCCATCCTTGCGGGGCTTACGTTGCCAATGAAGTAGCCGCCGCGTGTGGGCATGAAGTCAAATACCCACTCGGGGATTGAGTCGGGAATAACATTAAACTTGTTCACTGCAGTGTGGGAGTATTCCTCGGTTTTGTACCGGTATATATCATTAAGCTGTTGGAAGTCAAGCCAGAAATAACTTCTCATGTGATAACTCAAGGCATGCAACCGCTTCACTATTCTCTCAACAAATTCCTTTCCTTCAGCATCATGTTTCAGCATTGACAAAGCACTCCTCAAAGCCATGAAGAAAAGTGCTTGGATTTCTATTGGATAACCATAAATACCCTGCAACACAGTACATTCACTTAGTTTGATACATGTATTTAACTTCACATTTTCAGACTTCAAACGCAACAAAACAAGAATAGAGTGCGACTTGTTTCACTTTCCTTCACTTTAGAGCTTATATGTTATAAATGTCAAATTATAACCTATAAAGGCATACTAACTAACACACCAAATAAATCATCAAGTTAAGAGCGTTATGTTAAACAACACTAGATGCAGCCGAATGAGAATAGAGGACAACAACGGTCTTGCGAGGGTAAGACATAATTTTTATAGATCTGGAAGGACAAAGGAGTAACCATACTGCCAGTTGAGTGATGTGATGGAAATTGGAATAGGAACTGACAGTAAGTTAGTTATTGAGTAAGTCTGAGACGGAGAGACCTCTATAGATCTCAGATATTTAATAATGTGATACAGCATTAGTGAAAGTGAAAGACAGTTTAAAATCGTAGACATATAATGAATATATAGAATCATTCATTTTTGTCGTATATGGGTAAGTTCATCAAACACATATAGTCATATAGAAAGTTGCACTACACGTGTAAAACTTACTGCCTCTTAAACTGAATGGTTTCAGAATCAAAAGCCAGAAAACGTGAGCAATCAATGACCAAAGATCAATTCTACCAAGTTCTAAAAATGTTTCACAACTATACATTAGGTAGTATGACTAGAGCAAACACGTAATTAAATGCTCACTCGGCATTCAAAATCTATAACCCAATAATAAACAATATCCAATGAGAGACTATTACAAGATAGTAAGATTAGCTTACCATTCTTCGATCAATCATGGAGCAGCCATCAGCACATAGCAGTGTTGGAAATGTATCAAATCCCTCAGACAGACACAGAGACAATATAAGTCTCATTCCCTTCTGGCATTCAGGTGTTTCAGACAAAGTCAAGTCTCCTGTAGACTTTGTATATGCACGGAGAAGAATAATCCACCAGAAGCCAGAATCAACTGGAGCAACTCTTCCAATCGCACTCTCACCAAAATCTGCAACTATTGTGTCTGTTTTACGGACAGGATCATGGAGAACTTTGAAGCTAGCTGGCATCGCACCCTCCCCAAGCTTGAACCGATCTACTCTCTTCTCCCAGCCCTGAAGCTGTAAAGTCTTCAAAAGGAAGTTCTTGACGATATCGGGTTCACCGTTCATCAGAAAAGCCAAAGCACTGGGCACAAAATCTCGAACAAAAACCTGGCAAGATATCAAATATTTCAGTTTTTTGAATTGGCTTCAAACACAATCACTATGTTACAATCATCCCGGACTTCGAAACAACTCAGACCAAAAGTTATAATTGTAGAAAAAATCCCTGATATACATTTTCAAGATTTGATACATACTCCAAACTCATCATGGTTTAATTAAAGCTTCGCTTACAACTTCAACATCCTCATCTACGACTACACAACTATAATGGGTTTTAAATGGATAGAATAATATACCTGATCATAATTTAAAACTTCTTCCGAAGCATGATCATATGCTGCAATAGTGCCCACGGGTTGTCCCCGAAAATGCACCAGAGACCGGCGAAGAGCTTCCCATGCTTCTGCAATCATGGGGTGAGGCTCAAAAGAGTTCCGAGTTGACGATGCTGGGGTGTCAAAACCTGATCTCCCACTAGGCGAGTGGGTGCTCTCATAGATATCCAAGCCAGCTCTGCCCAAACCAATTGACAACTCACTCAGTGAGCGCTCGTCGTATGATCTTTGCCTATCAATGTTGAGCCTAGGCTTGTTTAGAAGACGACCGATTTCAAAATCATCCATTTCCGAGATGGAGCAATGTGAGCTCACATTCCTCATACCTCCACTTCCCTCCATTTCTCTTTCACTCGTCCAACAATTAACAAAAGCACTCTGTATCACAGTAAGAGTGATCTACACAGCTTCTGAACAAAGGAAAACGATATATTGTTACTTAGAAAATCAACTAAATAAACACAACTGTTTCAGACCTGAAACGGGAATTATACACCGTTGAGATTGAAGAGAAAATATTCACTTCACTGATGGATCTTAATTCTGTACAATAAGTGATGCTTTATACAGGGGATTATCCTAAACATAAAAAACAAAATCCTAATAGCAAATAATTCTAACACATAAAAACTAAAAATTCCATTTTTATATCAAAATTTATCCCACCCTTTCATCAATATGTAATTTTTCAGCAGCAAATTCACCTCCAGATGAATCTGTGGGTGTCCACAACCCAGATACATTGGACAATACTAATTAATAAATTACACATACAAACAAAATAATTGAAAAGTCAAAACGTTATCTACAAATCTCCATAAAATAAAACTACATTCTGCTAACAAAGAATCCGACAAATTCAAAGAAAACCACCAAAAACCAAAAAAAAACCCAGAAAATAACAGCAGCAGATCAAGATCTGCCAGACACGGAGACACGAAAATGCGGAAAGAATCAAAAACCGAAAAGTTCGAGGTGCGGCTCAGAAAGATCCGATCTGAAGCATCTCCTTCTCCGCGCACAGACACGGACTGAGAGTGAGTGAGTGAATGAATGAATATGAACAAATCCAAGGCTTACCTCAGCGGAGCAAGAACGGCGGAGGAGGCGACCTCCGGCGGCGGAATCAGCGGCGGAATCAGCGGCGGAGCTCCGGCGTTGTCGCCGGAAAATGGCGAGCGAAGACAGAGAGACCGGAAATGGGAAAGAGAGGAGGAGAGAGAGAGAAAAGGAGGGCATGTGCAAGAGATTTGGTATTTATACCCAAATTCTGAGTCCGTGCATTATTTGCTTCACAGGTATCACAGAAACATGAGATTCTTATGCTAAAAGGGCAATAGATTATAATTTTAATCTTGATTAGTTTGTTTTAATAAATTTCTATTAACAGTCGTGCCAAATATGTGTCATTTTCTCAACGGATTTTAATAAATCTTTTTGGGAAAAATGGTTTCTTTTTTGGATTAGATCCAAATGGTAATAAGTGTAATAAATGGTATTGGTAATAAGTGTGTGGACAAATCAACGCTGACCAGTGGGACCCTTTTTTGTTTCAATGTGAAAACTGAATATTTTATATTAAAAAGGCCATAAATTGGAAAAGTAATTTAAGGGCTTGCAGTGGTCTTTGTTCGGCTGTTTATCAGTTGCTTGCGTTGATTGCTTGTATTTAAAGTATGGATTGCAGTGTTGTTTGTGGAAGTTTAGTTAATGTCGTTTGTGTACGCTTAGTCTATGAGTGTAAAGATTATCCCGCCCGTTTTGAATGAATGAAACGTTTGATTCAAAAAAAATCTAGTCTACATTTATATCCACGATTATTGCTTCCATATATTATATCCTTATGCTTTCACCACTTGGGAAGATTTTGTTAGATAATATGTTAGTCCATAAACGTAAATTGAATAATTAAATTGAACAATCATGCAAGATGGAAACAACTAAATCATATGATACAAGCACTATTAAAATAATACTCATACAATAAGAATAATAGTGTAAATATTATAGAACTTGGAACTGGTACAAGACCGGTTGATAGAGACATAATTGAATATCATCGAGTCACGGTAATCCGTTTTTAAGACAATTATTGTTCCGTATGGGCAACTTGCTCCTAGGATAAAACGACGATCGAAGTCGAACTCTAACTCTAACCGGACTATAGAAAGTAATCGAGGAGAAATGAATTTGACAAATATTTGACGATTAGGGTTTTTAGAGAGTTTTAGCTCTAGCGATTTTTCTCTGCTTATAGAAGAAAAATAATCACTCATTATTAAAAAATATATTTTCAATGAAAGTATAATTCTACTAAGAAAATATATCTTTTAGGGAAATAATACTCTTAAGGAAATAATATAAAACTTGGAAGATAAGAAATGAGATAACTTACCAAATAATTGTTTTAAGAAAGTAGAATTTTCCATAATATTATTTATTAATGGTTTTTCCACGTTTTATCTTTTTCTTGAATTTAAAATTAAATTCAAATCTTTATTGTTGGGTCATAATTATGAGCTCAACTAAACGTGGCGGGCTTTGGGTTCAATTTCTCATTAACCCATTTACCCATCTTGAACTTTTGATATAACGTTGGAAATATCTTGCTTCATATATATGTAAACATATTTCACATAATTCTATGAAAAGTTTTGGTATTCTGAATCAAGACTCACGTTGACGTAGTCACAAATTAATACACTTATTAACTTAGTCATTTTGTACTTAATTGTACAATTTGTCCAACAGATTTTTGTTGTTAGTTGTTGATTTTAGGATCCATGATTACGCAGTGGAATGTTTTTTTTCCGGTTCTTTGATATTTGATTGATTGCATGATTTTTGTCTATTGGTGAGCTGAGTGATAAGATGTCACTGAGAAGATTGTTATTATGCATGAATTGATTGGGTGTACATGATTAGTTACATAGGCGTTGCATGAACTTGTGTGAATGTTTTCGTGTGTGAATAGTGTTTGCTTATGAACTTGTTGATTTTGAGCTATTGGTGTATTTTGAAGTCTTATCTCGCATTTTGCTTAGTCAATTGAGTTTGAAACTAGAAGTAAGATTTCATGAAACGAAGTGGAATGAGAGACTAATGATCACTTGGGAAAAAAATTTATAGGTCGTCTTTGAAATGTTTGAGCTAAAATGCATACCTTTGTCACGTTGAAATCTTTAATGCTCTTTTTGAGCCAAATTGTCTTTTTCACAAAACCCAACACTACATGTCAGTATGCTAATTTCTTTCTTTTATCCAAAAATTGAATTTATTTCCTTTGCATCACGAGCTTAGTTGCTTCTCAAGTGTTAAGACTCTTATGAGCTATTAGACTATTATATAGGATCGATGTTGCACATTTTTTGCATTTGGCTAACCTGCTTGTTCTAAACCAAAAATGGGTTTACCTATTGTATACTCATATGTAGTGTTGTAAATGGCGGTCACCATGGTCGCCATAACGCCGAAAACCACACAGGCGCCACGTTGTGGCGTTATAAGCCGGTCTTGTACTGATCTGGGATGATTTTAGATGAATTTGAGCCGGTTTTGTTCAAACTAATTAATTTTTTTAAAAAAAATTGAAAATATTATATTACGTAGCATACTATGTATTTTTATTATATATGTAAATTAATTTGTATTAAAAAAATAAAATTACGAAAATGAAAATCCGCCATGGTCACGAAGGCCTCTGTTCATTATCATAACGTCACGCGACATCTACAACCTTGCTTATATGTAATTTTATCTCAAGTGTTTGAAAAGAAAAAGAAAATAAGGAAAACTTTTGAGAGAATAGAAAACCTGAAGTGAAAAAACATTCCAAGTCTTGAAGCAATGAGTTGAAAGACTTTGAGCATTGGTTTGGAAAGTCAAGAATGCAAGTTTTTGAAAGCACGTGAGATAATGCAAAATAAGAGCTAAATTTAAAATGTAAAAAGAGATGGGACTGTGAGTAAGGAGAGTTGGGAAATATTTTTAGGATAAAACAACTTAAGAGAGAGCTTTAAATTTCGGGAGTTTTGTAAAGTTTGAAGCAATTAAGTGGTGGTGCACCAGACCAGCCGTTTTATTTCTCTAAAATTTATACTTTAGTATAAGCCTAACATTACAAGACAAAACAAAGCTCTACAGTTGGATTCATCCCATACGTTCGGACTGATACGATTAGTGGAGAGAAGATCGATCTAATATCATATGAATTCATAAATTTAAGTGAAAAGTGATCGGTACGTGTGAATGGTGCACGATGTACAATTTTGAAACTTGAGTAAAAAGAGAACAATCTTTATTCCCACACATTGATATTTAAATAATTCATAGGGTTTATGTGTCTTCTTGTGTACACTTGGTTATGCTTATACTAGTAATTATGAGAAAATCTTATTTTCAATATGAAACAAATTTTGTGTTAAATTTCAACATTCTCAATGATGGTCTGCGGGTCTCTCCACTACCGTTAAGTGACGACCCAATGCCACAACCTTTACCCCTTTTCCCAAATATATAAAGATCACATTTTGTATCAATATGACACTTTATAATTGAACTAGTGTATTACACTTTTGTCGCATCTTTAAGTCATATTATCTCATTCATTACTTGATTAATTTTCATAACTGTATAGCTTAAGTTCTATTTCTCGAAAAGGCGAACACAACAAATATACACATGATACAATTTAATTACTATAATCGATCAAAATGATCGCTGAAAAATCATATCTAAACATCGTTTTCAACAATTTTTTTAAATTATATCTTACCTTTTTATAGTTATGATATCGCAAACGAATTTGTTACTCACTGGACTAGTTGAGCAAGAACATGTAACTATTGATTGACTTACTCACAAATTCGAGTATGTAATAAGTACTGACTTCACTTCTCAATTGGATTCAAAATACCTTAAAATCAATGTTTTACTCATCGAGAGAAAGTTGATATTTTTCTTCCAAATTAAACATTACATTTTCTTATAATTTATCTACTTGTTCTTATTCACTCAATCTTTTATCATAATAAAATAATCTAGGGTAAATTCCACATGACCCCCCTTAACTATACCCGTGTATCACATGACCCCCCTTAACTACAAAATCAATATGTGAGATGCGTTAACTATACAAAAATCCCACTTTACCTTTTTTTGTCGACTTTTTTCAAAATTCTGTTAAGTTTTTGTAAAATGACGAAAATACATTTCTATCTAAAAAATTAAAATATATAAATAAAAATGATTTTGAACTTTTTTTCTAATTTTCTCGTTGTACAAAATTAAGAATAAACTTTTGTTAATAGTAAAAATAATTTTTAAAAAGTTTTTTTTACAAAAAAAATTTAAAATTTAAAAATTACTTTTAAACATCGTTTTTTATTTTTATTAATTTTTATAAATAATTGTTTTTAAATAAAAAATTAATACTAAAATATTATTTTTATTCTTTATTTTGTACAACGAGAAAATAGAAAAAAAAAGTTCAAAATCATTTTTATTTATTTATTTTCATTTTTCAGATATAAGAGTATTTTCGTCATTTCACAAAAACATAATAGAATTTTGAAAAAAGTCAACAAAAAAAGGTAAAGTGGGATATTTGGATAGTTAAGACACCTCACAGATTGATTTTGTAGTTAAGGGGGGTCATGTGGAATTTACCCAATAATCTATAGGGCGAAAGGAAAATGCCAAATTTACCAGTTAGTCAAAAAGTCGGTTCAATATATTAGTTATAAAGTCAGTTTAATATATTACTTATAGAATAAAAGGACACCATAGAACACCAAGTCGTTGTAGTATAGTGGTAAGTATTCCCGCCTGTCACGCGGGTGACCCGGGTTCGATCCCCGGCAACGGCGTTTTTTTTATTTCACACTTTTCAGATTTGTCCTTCTTCTACCTGTTAATTTCAGAAAATTCCCCCCCCCCCCAATTTATTCGGTATTTTCAAACTCGTCCCTCTCTTTTTGGCTCTTCTTTTCAAATCGAATTTCGAATTCGTGCCTTTTCCTCCTCCGCAGTTACGCTCCTCCGCCGTCTCGCTCCCTCTCTCCTCCGTCGCCGGAAAATCCTCTCCGGCCAAGAATTTCCGGTCTGTTTCGAGCTTTTGGTTCAGGTCAATGACTCCTCCGCTTCCTTTTATGGGGTTGTCGTTTTATTGGCTCGGAATCGAAGTTCGAAGTTCGAATTTCTCATGCCAGCCCAGTTCATTTCAAGTTTTTTCTTGAAGATTTGCGATTTCTGGGTGATGAAACCCTGCATTTAGGTTATGGTTTTGATGGCTGCTACTGCTGGGTGTCAGAATCGATTTTCTTTATTGGATCTTAAACAAATGTTGAGTTTTTTTTGTTGTAATTCCAAACTCAAATTTCACTGTCAGTTCAGTTCAGTTTATTGAAGAATTTTTTAGCTTCGGAATTGTAGATACATAGCATTCAGAGCATTCAGGCTTATATCTTAGGACTGCTGTTGATTAGTCTCGGATTTAATCATCAAAATTAGGTCTTTTAGTATGTTTGGAGATAAAATTAGTAGCAAAATACAACATTATATATGTTTGAAAAATGATTTCATGGGTTTATATTGTTTGGGTTGTGGACAGAAAGCATTTCCCCCAATTCCAATTAGGTTAAAAGGACAAAAGAAGGCCTCAAAACTGCAATGGAGGTTTTCTAAATGGTTGAATATTCATTTTTATTGGTCTACATAGTAGGCTTTTACATCACTGTTACTTTATAGGAATGAGCTTTGAAACTTTCATTCTTTGTCTTGGCGAGACAAGGTGTCTTGGTTTTATTCAAGTTGCTCATCTAAAATTATACTAAAATGATTTTTTGGCTTTTTTGCGCCTATAAAGATTATATTTTGACACCATTGGATTATGGATTACACCTTGTGTATTTGATTGTTAGTTGGCGTGTGAACAAACAAAATGCATCTCTATCTTTTTTTACCTCATCTATCTTACGTTATTGTTGTTTTCTTGTTGGCTTTGTATGAATATGCCATTATATTTTGCGGGCTTATATTAACTGTGGGTGATTGTAAGCATTTGTGGGTTTGTATCTGTCATAATAAGGCTGGCTTGAATTCCAAATTATTTAATATCTGGCCAGTACTTTCATTTGTGGGTTTGTATTTTATGTTCTGTTTATGATTTTTGTTTCATTTAGATCACTTGGTGGTTCAAATGGTTATTCAAATTTCTAATTTTAGTCCTTGATGGGTTTTCTGTGTTTCAAGCTTGTCCAACAGGTCTTGGAAATTGAGTTCAGTAAGGCATTCAGTGCGTGGAGACATGACCAAATGCAGCAGAAAAATACAGAAAGGGAACTGGAAGATAGTCAAACCAATCATACTGTAACACAGCTATAGTGTGACCTCAAACCTCCAAATAGCACAATCATGGAAGTTACAATTTCAAGAATAGTCGGAGACATAGAAGATATTCACCACCAATCCAACCCCGCAAAACTAAATATACACCAATTAGTGTTTATCTCTGAATCAACACTTTTAGATATACAAACCCTCTTAGATGATGCCCTCAACACCAATGATTCAGAATTCTTGGATCGCCTCTATGAAGAGCTTGCATCAAAGAACCTCTCACCGTCATCTCTTATACGACCCATTGCCTCCACCATGGATTCTGCTCCCCTGGGCACTGCCCTCTTAGCATCACGAGTATTCCTCTCTTTACTTCTTGTCCCAAATGCTCCTGTTTTCACGCTGTTCACTCCTATGGCATTTCTCTCTCTTCTTCAGTCCATTCGTCGATACCTCAAAAACCGACAACGAAGTCCACATGATCCTGATGAACAGAGCCGGAGCTCAAAGGCACCGACTAACAAGAAGCGGAAGGGAGGGGGGCAGGGACGACGGTCACGAAATGTTGCCCAAGGTTCAGGAAGTCGATATCATGAGAGTGAGGATAGTGAGTTTGACGTGAGAGTTTTATTTTGTCTGCTTGAACGTCTGGAGCTTGTTCTGGGTTTGGTTCATTTAGATAGATTTCCTGATAATTTAAAGTCATTGATTCAAACTGTGGCTGATATTCCTGTGATGGCTCTTGAGTTAGGAAACAATATGGGCCATTATAACAAATTGACTGATTTGTGTTGGCGGTTGTTTAGTGAAGTACTGAAGCCTGACCATGGTGACCCGCAAAATACAGCCGCTGAGCTGTTGAAGTCTTTATCCCCATTGATTTTCTTAGTTAAATCACATGCACAGACATTTGCATTGGGGTTTGTAACAAAAAGAATGATGGGTATAGCAAAAGATTTTGGTGGTGTCAAGAAGGCGATAATGAACCTTCCCAGGTATTTGGTCCTCCAAGCGCCAGAAAAGGCAGAGCCTCGTGCTTCAGCTGTGGAGTCAATTGTGGAGATTGTAAGAGCAATGGAAATCGAGGAACAAAGTGGATTTGCAGAGTATGCAGTGAAAATGACCCAAGGAAAGGCCAAACTCAGACTGTTAGCAGTTGATCTGATCCCCATGCTTATGATGTTACTGCGAGATACATCGCTGGTGAATCCAGAAGACATGAAAGGTTCATGTGAATTTAGGTGTCTGGAGGCTTTGATACATCGCTGTTCAGATGCGAGTGTTGTGATTCGAGCACGGGCTTTATCAAACCTGGCTCACTTGGTTGGAAGTCTGTCTGGTGATGATCGTCGGCAAGCCATGTTGAAAGAAGCTATGGGGCTTGTCAAGGTGGAATCTCATGAGCAGGAGGGCATGATGAATGACCTTTTGAGGAAAAGGTGCACGGATGAAAAGGCAGCTGTCAGGAAGGCAGCTCTTCTTCTAGTTACCAAATTGACAGCTCTTCTTGGTGGATCTGTTGATGGAGTTCTGTTGAAAACAATGGGCATGGCATGTTCAGATCCTCTTATCAGCATAAGAAAAGCAGCAATTTCAGCACTTTCAGAGGTTAGTTTACCACTTCTGTTTTGTCAGACTATTTCCTTACCCAACTAATACTATTTTCAATATGAGTTTACATCACATCAATTTTCTTATAAACTCAAAGAAAAATTAACTATATGCATTTGTGAGAGATGCTTTGTATATATATCCAATGTCTGCCAACCTGAAGAGACCAGCTTTATGCTTCAACCAACTTGAACCCTGGATCAACTTTACCAAAAACTCTTCCTGGATGCTGATTTATTTACTGTGATGTATTTATTAAAAAAGTTGTTTAATATATTTGAAATTCTGACTCCAGTTGATGTAGTATTCATTTATATCTGGCTCAAAATACATATTCCATTTGCTTAGCTGGATCCATTCCTTTATTTTGTTTAGGTTGATCGATTCCTCTATATTGTTTAACTTGTTCTACCTGATAAACTTCCTCTGTAGACCTTCAGAGTGTTTTCAGATGAAGCAGTGACTATTGAGTGGCTACATTCAGTTCCACGTTTAATTACCGATAATGAAGCTAGCATTCAAGAAGACTGTGAGAACTTGTTTCTAGAGCTTGTCTTGAATTGGGTAGCTAAAGCTGGATCTGGTAGTTTACATCATAAAGGATCTGCAAATGTTGGGCCTTTTGAGGCCAAAAATATTGCAAAGGAGATTGAGCTGTTAGTTCCTGAAGGAGTGTTGTGTCTTCTGAAAGAAATCTGCAATGGGGAGGTGGCACCTTGGGTGAAGAAAATTTGCACAAACCTCGGCAAGAAAAAGCGCTTGAAACCAGAGGTTGCTGTTGCTCTTCAGAATATTATCAGGACATCTGAATCTCTCTGGCTAAGTCATTCCCTGCCAATAAAGAAGTGGACAGCCCCACCTGGTGCTTGGTTTCTTCTTTCAGAAGTGTCAACATATCTTTCAAAAGCAGTGGACTGGGAGTTTCTCCATCATCATTGGCAGCTTCTTGATAAGGATGAAGTTAGAGCTGAAAGCAAGGGTCCAAATGCTCAAGGAGATGTGCACGAGGAGGAAGAGAACATAGAATCTAATTCTGTTAATTGGGCAGGGGATCGTGTATTCCTTCTGCAGACAATCTCTAATGTCTCGGTAGAGCTTCCGGCCGAACCTGCAGCAGATTTAGCTCATAACTTGCTTACACGAATTGAAGAGTTCAACATGCATTCAACAGAGGTACATAGCTTGCTTTTTTATTTAATCTTCAGTCAACTTTTCGGGTCTTGACCAGCATTAACATATCGACTAATTAAATAGAACAATGATAATAGGTTATATGCCATGAGCTCGAGCTGGAGGATAAGATACACAGATGAATCAGCTTAGATATATCAAGAAATTACACCAGAAAAAAATGGAACTTACCATCTCAAATTGCTTTTAGACTATGAATTGGGTTCTTTGTTTAAGGTAGTTTTTGACGTTGATTACATAGATGAATTGCTATAAAAATGCCTTTTAAATCTTCTTGCCGGAAAATAAAAACATTCTTCCAAATCCAATTCATAAATCTCTAATGAGGGTGACTTATTAACTTCAGTAAAAACACATAAACAGCCAGACACGTAGGGAAATACTCTTAACAAATTTTGTATTTTTGTCTAGTTATAGCACACATCTCATTCCTTTTTCAAATGTGGAAGATGCCATTTTGTGGGCCTGGAAGGATGGATTGGAGATTTCATCCATCTTCCCCATTTATTTTCCCAACTAAATGGAGAGGGTGGTTTACTTTTATATCTCTAAATATATACATTTTACAGAAGGCCTCTAAATAATATTGAGGGAGCATATTTCATGTCAGAAGCCTACATCAAGTGTAGCTAAAATGAGCACAGTAAGGAAAATATAGATGCCATTGCAGAAAGATAATAGCTGTAGAAAGAGTCTAGTTTTTGGAGATGATAGACATTCACATAAAG
This sequence comes from Geranium rotundifolium, assembly GCA_963920655.1. Taxonomy (NCBI): domain Eukaryota; kingdom Viridiplantae; phylum Streptophyta; class Magnoliopsida; order Geraniales; family Geraniaceae; genus Geranium; species Geranium rotundifolium. The sequence continues at coordinate 7,172,296 of OY987313.1, forward strand.
GACTTCATTTATATCCTTTCTTCCTAATTTGTAATTACTGACCTGTAAATGTGACCCGATGGCTTTTATTTTGGCAGGTCAATGCCCATGTAAAAGCTCTAAGAACATTGTGCAGGAGAAAAGCTTTGAGTTCCAAGGAGGCTGATACACTTGTCGTGAAATGGGTTCACCAGCTTCTCTCTAAAGCTTCTCAAATTATAGAGAAATACATATCATGTAATTCAGAAGAAAATAAACACGACAGCTTCTTTACACCACCCAGAAGTAGGAGTGGAAAGGAAAAGAGATCAGCAACCATGTCAAGATCACTGTCTCAATCAGTCACTGCAGTTTATACTATTGGGTGTTTAGTTCTAGTTTGTCCTTCTGCTAATATGGGCACCATCATTCCAATATTACATACCATCATTACTTCTGGGAACTCAGATCCAAAATTGAATAAACTACCAGGAGCCACTGTGTCTCTAAAGCAGACGGCACCTTCTCTCTACACACATGCCTGGTTAACTATGGGGAAGATTTGCCTTGCAGACGGAAAGGTTGCAAAGAGATACATTCCTCTATTTGTGCAGGTTTGTTCACTGATTTAACATCATTTTAGATCTAAGATTTTAAATTGATTCAACAAAGAGCTCAATATCACATTGTCCTTGTAGTTATTCACCACCTAGATGACTATAAATATCATGCATTTCTTAATGCAGTATTCTTGTTTATATTTAAGCTTTTGATTTCTCTGAATTTCACTTTGTAATTGTTTGTAGGAGCTTGAAAAGAGTGATTTAGCATCCCTTCGCAATAACCTTGTAGTGATGATGGCAGATTTTTGTGTTCACCACACTGCTCTGGTTGATTGGTGAGGCAGCTATAAATTATCAGAAAAGACATTACGTATTCTGTGTTGAGGCCAACTCTTGCATAAACTGAATCCTCTTTGCTCTTTCTAACCAAATAATGTTGATGCCAACAGTTACATTGCAAATATCACTAAGTGTCTCCGTGATCCGTGTGAACTTGTGAGGAGGCAGACATTTGTATTGCTCTCAAGATTGTTACAGGCGTGTTTCTCTTTTCATGGAAACTATTTTCATTTGAAAAAAATTATGGCTTCGAAAGTAACCTTTCTTACACTCACTTCTGTATGCAGAGAGACTACGTGAAGTGGAGGGGTGTACTCTTTCTCCGTTTCCTTTTGTCTCTTGTTGATGAATCTGAAAAGATAAGACAACTTGGAGATTTTCTCTTTGGGAATATTTTAAAAGGTTTCTTGGCTTTCACAGTTTCACATATCATCTGATTTCAAATTTCACGAAGTTCATGTATACTCATCTTCAAGGGATTTGAATATTTTGTACTGTTTGTATGCAGTTAAGGCACCGCTTCTTGCTTACAACAGTTTCATAGAAGCCGTTTTTGTTCTGAACGACTGTCATGCTCATGCCCACCATGGACATAGTGATTCACAGACTTCAAGAGCTGAGAGCAAACTCTTTTCTATCAGGTAGACTGCTTTAAACTCAGAAACAATGAAACTATTTTACATAAGATACTGGTGTCTCATATAAGTCACGCTATATTCAGGGGTAATGACGAAAGGAGTAGATCGAAAAGAATGCATATCTATGCTTCTTTGCTTAAACAAATGGCTCCAGAGCACCTCTTAGCTACTTTTGCAAAATTATGCGCGGAGATTCTTGCTGCAGCATCTGATGGCATGCTCAATATTGAAGATATTACAGGGCAGTCTGTCTTGCAGGTACTAATTAACTCGTATGCGTATTTGACTTTTGTGTGGCTATTCATCTGCCAAATATACTTTTCTTTTAGTATGCGTGCTTGCAGTACAATTTCCCATATTGACGTGTTCATACCTGTATGGCTAAGCTACTCCACAATTATTTCAAGGGAAAATGACAATTTATTACACCTAACTACAACTGTTTCACACTTTGCTACCTAATACCCTAACTTGTATTTTGGGACATTTTGATGCTATGTCTTGTCCCAAAATGGCATTGTTAAGTGTAGTAAAATGTTCCAAAATACAAGTGAGGTAGCAAAGTGTGAAACAATTATAGTTAGGTGTAGTAAAATGTCATTTTCCCTTATTTCAACCGTATTTAGTCATTTTTCAACCAGAAAATGAAAATGATTTGACAATAGCTCACTTTTCAAATGTACCAAGTTGTTGAATTGAAATGATTTTGCAGGATGCTTTCCAGATATTATCTTGTAAAGAGATTCGAATCCAATCCAACCGTCTGTCCTCATCCGACCCATCAGAAATGGACGAAGAAGCTGGCGATGGAGCAACAGCCGCTGCTGCTGCAAAAGGAAGAGCAATCACTCAAGTAGTGAGAAAGAGCCTTATACAGAACACAGTGCCCATCTTCATCGAGCTGAAACGGCTCCTGGAGGGAAAGAACAGTCCCCTCACAGGCTCTCTCATGGAGTGCCTACGAATCATTCTCAAGGACTACAAGAACGAGATCGATGACATACTGGTCGCGGACAAGCAGCTCCAGAAGGAACTCATCTACGATATGCAGAAATACGAAGCAGCAAAGGTGAAATCAACCGCTGCAGAGGCTGTTGCTGCAATGCAGAAACCGAGTAGCTGTCGCACGCCTATTATGAATTCTATGGCGAAGTCGCGAGGCGATTCAAAGCTGGCTTCAGCAATGGCAGAAGTGGCGGCTCAAGCCACGGTCCGGTCTGTGCTGAGGGAAGTGAACGCTGGAACGTTGACGCCGCCACTTAGCTCGATCAGGCCGAAGCTCAAGTCTGCCATTGGTGGAGCCAGTCAAGGCGACAGGCCTTCTCATGTGTTGGAGTCTTTAAGGAGAAGACAGTGCTTCGATTCTGACGATGAAAGCTGACTGTGACTGTAATTTGGTTAAACATATTAACCAACCCTTGTAGATTTTGTTCATAGGCATGAGAAGCAAGCTTTCCTCATTGTAGTTCTACAGTTTTATTGAACATCATTACTGTTTTGGATCAATGCACAAGGATTACTGAGACTCAGGTGTTTGAGTTTGGTTGTTAGTGAAGTGGTAGCTCACTGTTGGGAGGATAGGAAGTTTGAACATAAACATCTTCCATGTGAATTGAGTAAGAGTATCTGTAGTGAATATTGGAATAAGATAGATATTTATCAAGGTACCCATCGTGAAAAATAAACCAGCAAAATATATTGATGCGTTCGCATCTACGTTTGTTATTTGATATATTTTTACCCGCATTTTACACTTTCAAACTTTCTTTGTGTTTATATTCGATGTTTATATCTCACAATGTCTTTAATGTGTGTTGTTCTATTTTGTAGGTTTTAGGGTGAAAAGTTGAGAAATTAAGTAGAAATCGCCTAAGAGATTACTGAAGTAATTTTCTCATACAAATTCAGTTTCAAGCTGATTATATGTTAATAATAAATTAGTTTGAGGATCTACATTTTTGAAGAATGAATCGAAAGTTCTGTCTGACTCCGTGTACTCTTGAAACGGCGTCGTGCCCCTACCCCATGTACAGTGCCGGATTTGCGATTTTTTCCCTTTTGAACCCCTTTTATTAAGTCAATCCCTAACTCATTCACATATATCCTTTCACCTCCCACAACTCCAAAACACGCCTACTCACTCTTGGGTTTCAACCCCCATTATTGATATTATTTTTCTAAATAACATTTATATCTTTAATATGAGTAATAAAGGCTCTTTAATTGAGGGGTTTTCTGGGTGGTGCGAGTGAAATGGTTGGCTAGATGCGATCATTGAATCGGATTGTCAAATTACACTATCCAAGATAATTATTCAATCATGATTTAAATGGATTTAAGAAGTCTTTCCAAGTATTGTGGTATTCAATCGTGATTCAAAAATACTTTACAATCTTGTAGTATTTAATCATGACTTTAAAAATACTTTTAAAGTCTCGTGGTATTCAATCATAACTTTAAAAAATACTTTTAAAATCTAAATGTATTTTAAAAGTCAATGACTTTGAATAATTGTGAAAGTCTTAGTAGGCATAACAAACTCTTTTCGAATTATCATCTTCAATCATGAGATTTGCAAAATTATTCCATTAAAATCAACAAAACTCTCTATAAACTTGAAAGAGTCTGGTGAATTTTAAGAATTTATAAACTTTTAAAAGTTATTCAAAATTCATTAAAATCCTAATTGAATATACTAATTGGATTTGAATCTCTCTATTTTTTACATTTTTATTAAATAAGTTATTTAAATAATTATATACACACAATTAGAATATGAATTAGATCCTTCAAAAAAAGAAAGAATATGAATTAGATTATATAAAAATAATAATAATTATAAATATTTAGGATATAAAAATATATAAGTTTAATATTCCTTACTTTCATGTTCTTCAAAAGTAATAAAAATACCCACAAAAGTATCCGTTGGTATGAATTATTTTAATTATTGCATTTTTTTTTAAAATAGCCTAAATCTGTCTAGATCTGCCTAATTCTGCCTAGACCCGCCTAGCCGACTTAATCTGCCTGATTATGTGAAATCGGGCTGGTGTTCTAAAAATCCATGCCTAGGCGGCCGCCTGGCCCGATTATTAGAACACTGAGCAAAACACACCATTTGTAAGGCTGGCTATGAATTTCACAGCTATTGTGTTTCAAGTGTCAACAAAAATTATATTCTCGCCTGCAAAACAAGTCTAGAGATACAAGACTTCGTTCCCTTTTGTTTTTATTTTATGTCTATAGTCTTCATAGATACTATATTGTTCATGCAAAACCTCTACCCATGCTAATACACGTTTAAATATATTTTGAGTTTTGAAATATATTTTCAGGAGTAATTTTGAAATTTTGAGTTTTCGGTCTTGTTAACAGATTTATACTAACATTGAAAAAGTTATAAGTTAACAAAGAGCTTTTGCAATAAAAATATCGTCAAAAAATTATTTGCAAAACTGTAACAATATAATTATTTTTTTACAATTTTCCGTCTGAAAATAAACTTTAGTTATGTACCCGATTAATTTGGAGGCAAGGAAGCCTTCAATATTCATTTAATCACTTTAAGTTCAAAACATTCATAATCTACATTCTCACTAATTATATATATATATATATATATATATATATATATATATATATATATATATATATATATATATAACTTATCCTAATCGATCATGCAATCACTCTAACTCATTAATTTTTTGTACAACTTGTAGCTCATCATATCATTTCTTGCTTTCGGTACATGAAAGTGTATATATTGGCATAGCCACAATGGAAAAAGAAAAGGAGCACATACTATAGGTTTCATCATAGAAACATGGCAATGGCATTGCTAATTATCAACAATTCTATATCTAATCATGAAAGATAATATATGCTTTTGACCATTTCAATTAGATTAGTTAAATTGAATAGTGGAATTTATAATATTTATATGAAAAGCCTTCCTCTTCTCCCAAGCTATAGTGGAGAGTGTCAAACCCAAAAATCAGCTAAAATTGAGGTGTTAATGATGGTGGTTATGAAGAATATCTTTTATACCCAACCTATTAATCTCTTGGGTCCCTTATTAATCCTTATACTTTACCAATTTTATTAGTGTTAAGGTTTTAGTAAATGCCCTCATGTATAATAAAGAGAAAAGGTAGTTGTGGTTCCTATGATTGGAGAACAAAATCAATTCTTATGAGGACAAAAAAAAATATTTTTGAATAATTACATAATTTCATTCCATATAATAGTTAGATTCGAACCCACAATTTTTTATCAGAAATTATGTGTTTCAAATTGTTGTAGTGTTTTTTTAGTGACAGAACAACAATATTATTAATCAAAAGAGTATGTATGATTATTTTTCGACATCAACTAAATTTTGTGTAGATTACGGGGAATTGAATTCAAATGAAAAATATTATAAAATATAGATCACGATAGTGACATATAAAAGATCAGATCATTTTAAAATTTAAGCTGATAACTGTTAATTTAAATTTATTGTTTAACATGTTCTATTAATTTACGTACTTTTTGATGTATATTTTGTGGACACCCCACTAACATTTATATTGTGTGAGGCTCTGCACAACTTGATTCAAGTTAACACATACATAGACGTCGGTGAAAACGAAGCAATTTCAAATATTATGTCATAATCTTAATTAATATAATATATCGTATATTGATGCATATACATTCACGCTGGTTTCTTAATTTACATGTTCTCGATTTTGATTTGCTGAAATTATGCACACTAAAATGTTGCAATAGATGAATACTTTGATTCTTGGCTCGAAAACCCTTATAGTTTCATTTAAATGTTGGTATGAATATCATAATCAAACAAGTGAAAATACTCCTTAAAAGCCAAGAAAAATAAGAGGTTGTTGCATAGTACAAAATCAGTATTAGATGCTTATTTTAAGTGATACTTAATGACAGAGAGTGAACTAGCAACTAGCTCAACTACCTCAAAAGTCCTCAGTCACCAACCAATTATAAAAACTAATTTCAGTTCAGAAATTTAACCTTTTTTTGAGAAAAAAAAACAAACAAAATGAGCTGCGTGGCCCCATTAATTCAACTTGTGTCACAAATTAAGTTAACAAATTTTAGTGGTAAATACCATATCTGTTATTGTAACTATTTGAGCCTCACATTATTAATTATTTCACCTCTTATGAAAAAGGTGGAGAAAGACTAAAGGAACTATACAAACAATTATTAAGTCAAATTGTTAGTTTTTAGTATAAGATGTTAAATTTAAATGTGGTGGATGTACTGTCTATTCAAAAACAGAATTTCAATAATATATTTACCTACTTTCTTGTCCCAAAATGAAATGTGTGGGACATGTGAAAAATAAAAGAACAAAATAGTTAAATGTTTTTTAGACTACAATGATCAAATTAGCCTTTAAACTGAAAATATATACTTGCAAGAACCAACAATTTAATCCCCCAAATAAATGACCATATATTTAGTTGAAGAGTTAGATTGATCATTTTTATAAATGAATAAATAAATAGTCTTATGTAGAAATAAGTACATAATTATTATGGTTGTAAATCTTTATCCCAACATAATAAGATCTTAAAAGTCACATGGGACAGTGTAATCCTTACTCATATATTCTGTCACCACATCACATGAATTACAGCAAACCTACCATTTATTTATGTTAATTTGGTACCAAACTAAATAATTGACATGTATTTAATAGCATTACAAGGAAAAATAAACCATAGTTGCAGCCCAAAACTTAACATCACTGTCTCTTTCCAACTTCTATTATCAAAATATAAAATCATTACAAACAACAACACTATAACAAACAAACAATAAGCCATTTTTTTCCATATTCAAGATATCCACCTAAAAATTTATCAGAAAATCAATATATATTATTAAACTGATTTAATGATATATAATTATTCTCCATTCACTTGCATGTCATGCCAAAGAAAATTCACGTTTTATGATATTCTGTACACCAGACATGAGTCAGTGACTCAAAAAGTCACGACGACTTAGATGAATATGGTTGAAATAGATCACAATATAAATTATTATAAATAACAACATAATAACAAACACTCATGTCCAAATTCAAGATATCAGTCTAAAAATTCGTCATAAGATTAACATATTATTAAAATAATTTAATTATATTAGTTTCCGCTTTCTTATTTGTTGTGTCAAAGAGAATTCATGTCAGTCAGACTCGAATAGTAATGATGGCTTCGATGAACGTGGTTGAAATGGATCAAACTCAAACTCAGCTAGAATTTTAAAACTCTGCCCAACTGAACACTCAAATTTATATGTAAAAGTCTCAAAGTATTATTTATGAGATACAACTTTCCGATCACCGGGGAACTTAAGTACAAAAAAGAAAGACCGTAAACTTAAGTACCTTAATTTTTTGGGGACAAATTAACACAACCGGTGAATCGATCGAATCGAATCGATCACCGGTGGTAATAGTTGTGGTGGGAACGACGATTGATGAGGCCGTAATTGGAGGCTGTTGTTGACGATCTCGGGAGGTAGATGATTGATTCGGAGACGGCACAAGCATTCTTGCAAGAAGTGTAGAGATTCACGAAACCAAACCTGTCGCTCAATGTCCTAGAGACCTTGCTACTCCAATCGTTGTTGTTGTTGTTGTTGTTGTTGGTACCACTTTCTCTATCTCGATCTCGATCTCGATCTTGCTTTGAGCATTCCACGAGAGCGGCAAAGAAGGGGTCTTCCCTTTGGTTCTTGATCGTCTTCTTGCTCCCGATCGAGGCCGGTTTGGAGGGAGGCAGTGGAAGGAGAGGGATCAACGAGTAGGCGCCGCCGTCGTCGAATCTCTTGGAGGGTTGTTTCTTGGGGACTCCGGGGAGTTTTTCCCAAGAAAATGGGACGCTGGAGATTATCGAGCCGGGGCTGGGGGGACAGGAGGAGGAGGAGGACTCGTCGAGGAAATAGGACGAGCACGACGAGAAGGACGAGAACGAGGACGAGGATGGAGTCCGGCAGCCGGCCGGAGAGGGGGTGGTTTGGGGTGAGGACTCCATTGACAAAGAGAGGAAAATGATGGCTCTCTCTATATTGTAATGTGTTGTGGTGGTATGCACTATAATTTGTGGGGCTATCTATATATATAAGATGAGAAAGAGGCATTGGTTTGGTTGGAATATTCAACCCTAATCAAATTTGATAGGGTATCCAATTTAAAATATTTGAATCTGTTAATTAAGTTGAATAATAATTGAAACCACAGTTTGACGTTTTAATTGGGTTGAGTTCTGAATTTCGATTTAAAGGTGAACTCGTATAATAAACAAAGGGATAATGACACTTTGATACAACTAACTTTAGCGAAATGATACTTTCATACTCTACATATTTTTCTCTTTTTAGTATCCCAACAATTTTTTTGTGACAATCTAACTCTAAAATGTCTAAAATACCTAAATTACCCTTGGTGTAAGAAACTATATATTTAATTGGTTCAATTTTTTTATCTCTGATTTAGTTTGATTTGTACTTAAGATGCAAATACAATTATGCCCAAAAATGTAAAATTAAATTTGAACCATTTCAAATATGGTTTGATAAATCATATTGGACTAGTTTTATTTTGATTTCTTAAATCAGGGGTATTTTAGTCATTTTAACATAGTTTGTCACAAAAAATTTGTCAGGGTATTAAAAAAGAGACAAAAATAGTTAGGGTATGAAAGTGTCATTTCGCTATAGTTAAGTGTAACAAAGTGTCATTATCCCATAAACAAATTAAGTTCAAATCTAACATTATTATATTTTAGAAACTTGCTTGCTGATTCAATTTAAATGAAAATGAGATTGGTAGGAGGCATATTCGATTTTCTTTCTTGAGCCGAGATAGAATTTCATTTAAGATTAATCGAGAAAAGTGATCGTGCGCCATCCTGTTTTTGCAATTTGTAACTATGAACATGGGCAGTTAAAAAATAAGTATCGGTACGATCATTTATTTGCAAACCACGTGCATTTTTTAAAAAATGGCGTAATTACCTTTAGAAGTATTACAAATTAATATTATATTTTAAAAATATACTAATTATTTCCAACTCGAGCTTGCCAGTTTTCCTATTCACTGATTGACTATCTAAAAAGTAATTTCTAAAAATAATTCTCGATTTGTTTTCCTATTTCGGTGTAATTTCTGATTTCCTTCTCTCTTATTTTGTGTCATCGAGTTACAGGCTGGTGATGGTCGACTAAAGAATAAAAAATCAACAAATTCATTTTATGAATTTGATTGTTAATTTTTTTTATGCATTCTCCTCATTTAAAAAAAAAATCATGTGTTTTACCAAAAAAGAGTGATAAGCTTATGGCTAAATTACAAAAATCGAATAATATACTTTCTTTTAATTTAACTCTTGATTTTACAGAGTGATACTAAGAAAATTGAAAGGATAAGAAAATTTGATATTGGGTGTTGGTGGAGAGGATATATATGGAGCTGAAATCGGGTCGAATCATTTTCATTGATTGCTATGTTAACTTTATAAGCAACATGCATGGTTGATTCTTTTTTTTCTTGGGACCCAAACAGTCGGCTAATAATATTTGCGGAAGAAACAAAGTAATTAGAGTTGGGGCAGCCTTAGGTTACAAGCATCACTCATTAATATGTAGAACAATATATGGAACGCTAATTATTGCACACTGCAAGTGCACAAAATTTTAACATTTCATCCTATGCATGCCTTTCTCACCAACAAAAATTATGATATTTACTTTCTAAATAATACGAAACCAATTTCACATAATCGGTGTTCTAAAATTTTTTGCCTAACCTGATTTTTAGAATACTAATTCAAGCCCGCAGATGAATATAGCCAACTCTTCCAATCGGTTATGTCGAAGCTGAGATCCAAATCATATGTTGCCGAAGTGTTCGGTCCAGCTGGATCGCGACTTCCCAAAGCTGATTCACCATTAACTGGTGCTCATATTCGATGTCGCCTTGTTCGCATGGTGGACGCGGATAGACTCATTGAATTTGATGTCTTGTCCATATTCAAATATTGATATCAAATAATCCATGTCTTAGTCGGTTTTAAAATAAAGGGGAAACGAATCTCCTAACATTGCTCAGAAAATAATTCTGCACTTTGAATTTGGTTATGAGTCTTGTGATTGATGGGTAAATTCGTTAGAGGAAACACTTGTCTCTGAATTCATGGGAGAAAACACTGATTTCCAAATAAGTTTTATTTTACTCAAATATTTGATCTTTTATTCAGTGAAACCTGTATTTATGACAAATCGAACTAATAACCTAATAAAAAACATTAAAAGAACTCTAACTCAATCTATTACGAGTACTAACAAGTTTCAAACGGGGTTTGTCTAATAGAAACAATATTCACATCGACCGAGCAATGTGCTGGCAAACATAATTAAATGTGGATAAAAATGAAGGTTGCTCGTGTCATCATGACATCAATCGTTATTTTATTTCTGAAGATATAAAATTATACTTTAAAAAAGATCATTCATGAATATTTCAAGCTTTTCATACAAATATGAACGATATTATCAACGATATAATAAAATTAAATTATTTTGTTGTGAATTAATACACTTAAAAGTATATAGATGTCAAAAATGAGGTTTTTTATACACCATTATTACCCCTAGATTTAAAAATAATTTAGTGAAGTGGAGTGGAGTGGAGGGGTCCAAAATGAAATGATGAGTCGTCGTGAGAGAGTGCAATGTGTGTCTCACAATAATGAGAAATGTTTCACAAACACTACTTTTATCTTTAATTTTGATACTTATGATTTTCTACTTTTCGAAACACCACACATGCCTCCTCCTCCTATTACTCAATGCCCTATTTATTGACTACAATGGTCCATGTAAGTTCCAATTCTCGTAAACACAAAATTAGATGTCTAGTTCCTCTCAGAAACAAAATTGATGAATACAATTATAAATGCCAATACTTTTTTATTTTCTAAACTTATCTTTTTCTACTATGCTATTATTTGTAAGTGAAAACTATGGTGGCCAAACCAAAATAATAATGAAAAATTAAAAAAGAATAAGATAGACAACTCAATATATAGTCATGGAGTGACTTCTCAGGCAATGTTTAATCAATGACTATTTTTAATGAATTATTTATTATTCTCGATTAATTTTATAAGAATTTTTTTATTTGACTAATGTTTGTAACATTTTTTAAAACACCACTTTCAAGTAAAAGAAAGTTTGTAAGTTGTAAACATTACACGATTTGTTAAGACTTGATTTCGTAATTTTCTATGCTTATTGTTCATAAAGTAATTAGTGTAGAGTCAACTACTGGTATACTTCATTGAACATGTTTTATAATTATAAAACTCATAAAGTAAATATATATATATATATAATATAATTGAACTATTTACCTTAATTTGATAAAAAAAGAATAGATCCAAAATTACTAGTATGTAACTCTTTTTGGGTTATATGTTCTAGTTCATTTTATTTTATCGATAAATTGTATTAAGATTTGAGCTCGACTGTACTATGATGAATTAAGATAACACCAAATTTGTAATTCTTAAAAATTCTTAAAGTGTTGGTTTAATTAATTAATCAAGCAAGTATTGGTTTGTATCTTCATTTAAAATTATGATAGAAGTATTTTAGTTAAGTTTGACCAAGTGATTAAGAGCTTACCGGTTCCATGGTTTGTGTCTCACACCAAAAACTGGACCACCCACTTCCCAATTTGGTTTTATTGAATCAAATCGTAACCAACAAGATGAACCATAATTAAGATTATGGTTGGGTTAACTTAACTCATCCTCACCTAAATTGTCTCAATTGTTTTCAGAATGAGTAACACATTTTCATTTCTTTTTTTATCGTTTTCATGTTTGCTAACTATCCACATCATCACTCATTAATTTATAGTCGTCCCAGAATTATTTTAGCATAACATCCAAATTAACTATATATCAATCAAGTTTCTTCGAAATAATAAATGGAGAATTGAGTAACACGACACTTTTTCTATAAGCCGAAAACAACATTTAACTATCCAACTTTTATTAATAATCATTATAGTTAATTGTACCTTTTTTTTGCATAAAATTACTGAATAAAAATTTTCCTTTAATTAATATAGTTAACTATAGCGTTTTTGTATTGTTCAGTAATAAACATTACAATCGTGTTAAGACCTTTGTGCTTAAATCCAAGCGAATACAAAATCACACCTACAGGCTACAACAACACTCAATCACATGTTATTCCCCAACACAATCCATACTGTCACAAATAATTCACTGTTAAGGGTCCATAACACGACATTATTAGCCTTTCTACAGCTAACATTCTATATAAATGACTAAAACCCGATGGAAGGAAACACAGTACTCTAAAAATTCTATACCTCCCGACCGGCTTAATATATCATACATCAGGAAACTTTTAGAACAGGCATTACAGACACAAGGAAATCAAACAAACTATATTTTCTAACTCTTACGTCTTCATTAACCCGTGCTGTATTACTTCAAAAACAAATACCAGCTTAAACGGATTGTGGCATAAAAGAATCAACTTTCTGTCCCCGACGCTTAATTCAGCTTCAGGTCCATATGTTTTGAGAAGAATCTGCATGCCCCGCTCACTGTCTTCAGCCAACTTTTATGATGGGGGGGGGGGGGGGGGGGGGGGTGCTTCACCGGGAAAACAGAAATTTATTCATAAACTCGCTTCCTCTTCAGGAAGGTCGGTAATATGATGAGAGTCCCAATAAGGAAAAACATGGACAATGTCTTAAAACCATATAGATCCCTTACTGAGTGGAGGTCTCCAAGAGCAAGCCCGGCCTGGTGACAGCAAGTACTGGAGAGTTACATTTCAACATAACAACAATACGTGGAGCCACTATATTCATGAAAACAAATGTAAAATTGGCTAATCACGGAATTCAGAGAAAATAAGCTAAAACTAGTCTCCCACCATGTCCCTATTTAACACTTCACTTGTGTTTATACCCAGAAATTGTATACTGAAACCTTTTTCTAGAAGTGATAGAAGTACTACAAATTTGTCAAGCCAAAAGCCAGCCTGGCTCATTAAGTTGAGAAAAAACAAAAACACCCACAAAGTGCTGAGACAAGACATCCAATCAAAGCCTCAAAAACTTAAATAAAAAGTAACCACGCCTCATAATTACTACTCCATGTCAAACAACAAAGACAAGGGCAGAAATTGCCACGACGACTAGCAATTCACATGCTTATCATGCATATAGTATGGCAAAGACATACAGCAAAAAAGAAAGATACAAATGAAATTTAAGTAGTCATATAATGCTGAAACGTGCAAGAACCAAAAAGAAAGTTTGAAAGGATGACAAATTATATTCAACCAAAACAATCTGCAGTACCATGATGGAATCATTTTATAAAGACCAAAAGGAAAGAGGAAAGCAAAATGAAATATTCATGCAAAATCAACATTGACGGTACGTTGTAACAAGAAGGAAAAGGTTACCCTGACTGTAATGTAGGAGGCTGGAATAAGACCAATCAAAGTTGCTGAAAAGAAAATATGGAATGGTATATCCACAATTGGAGATGCCAAATTGATGAACAGGTTGGGTAATGTTGGTGTTATCCTCAAAAAGAGCATATAATTTAGCAGCTTTTCCCTGCGCTTTGCAATCTGAATCCACAGAAATGAATATTAGAATAATGCTATAGAAATGATAGGGTAGACAAGTAGGATAAAACATGAGTTTAACACATGCAAATGAAACTGAGTAAAATAAGTACCTCTGCCTGGAAAAATCTCAACTTATCAGGCCATAACCAAGTGACTAAAGGCCTGCCAATTAATTTTGACAGAAAAAAGCATGACGATGCTCCAGCCGTGGCATTGAAGACGACTAAGACAAGGCCTCTAATAACTCCAAAAAGAGCTCCAGCTAGCAGTGACATGAAAATGGTTCCAGGAATCATAAATGTCTGCATAAAGATGTAGGTAGAACAATAGCCCAGGATGAATTGTGCTGGATACTCGTTTGCATATGATCCAAGATTGTCTCTGGAGCAAGGAAACACATAAAATTTAGAGAAAGTGAAGATGAGTAGACTAAATTACTGGATGAAAACAATTATCTACAGCTATAAAACCCATGGATAAGAAAGCAAAAGTACAGTAGACCACATGACAGAAACAGCATGCAGAGTGTGCAGATAAAAATCTTACTGATAAGAATAATGACTAAGAACTCAAGCTTATAGCCCAAATATCCTTACATTAGGCATACTGAAGATCAAAAGGAGTACATATTACACTCAACTTTAATATGTACACCATGCATCCACGACAATCAAATTAGTGAGGTAATTGATTGAGCAATATACACTGTTAATTTGTCAATAACCAGCAAGTGATATATGGCTATAATCTCAAGATATAAAATTGCTCATATAGGGGATATGAGAATTAGACGCAAAGGCGCTGCATGTTCGACAAATTATCAACGTGAGTCGCAATTGTAGACAGAAGCTGTGATGTGAGAGGGTCCATGAAAAGAAGAGATTTACTCCCTTGAAATTCACCCAAAATTGCTCTAATATCTCTACAATACAATGCTCTTAATTACACTCACTTTACATGTATACATCTATACATATTCAATCAATTCTATAACTTCTCTATGCATAATTGGTTATAGTTATTGTTCCAAGGAAACCCAAGTTTACTAAAAAGAAGGCACTCAGAAATGCATCAAACATTTATGACTACAACCAGGTTTTAGAAACACCATACATGGACTCCCTCCATAAAACACCAATTTCACGACTTTCTTATCTTCAATCCTTCTAAACAGTAAGGCTCCTTCAATTCAGAAGATGGACTGCAAGTATTGTAGAGATAGAGAGTAGAAATAAATCCGACACTTTTTTGCACACACCATGTCGCAACTATCTGTTCCAAACCGCAACTAAACATTTACATGAACTATGCTCGAGTTGCACCTATAATTACCTCCTCCACTCCACTCCCATCTTATCTAGTGCTATGTCTTTTAGTTGCTCCATTATCATGCATTTTCATCTATCTAACAAAGCACTATAACAAACTTCGCACTCATAAATGATTTCTTCCAGAGGCCAAAAATTTACCAACCATCTCACAAGAAAATCAAACCGAACCCGCAAAAGTTCATAACTGAAACTTTGACTTACAAGAACATCCTGATTCCTACCCCATATACTCAAATCTTGAAATCATTTGTAAGAAGCAATTCAGAACACCCACATAAATCCGTATCAAATAACACCAAACTCCAACAAAACAGATTTTTTTTGTGGATAATCGCAAAAACTATCGACTCAGTAGCAACAGGACACACAAAAGGCAAAAAGAGCAACGACCCAGAACATACTTGAGCAGCCTGAGATCGGAGATCGAGCGAGGCAGCTTGATTTTACCATACTGCGAAGCGGGCATGGTGAGGTAGACACAGAACAAGCCACTGGCAAAGACGAAGAACACAGAGAGAGCGGCGGCGAGCTCCCACCGGGAGAGAGGGAAGCGGTCGAGTTTGGAGCGCTTGGCGGCGGACGAATCGTCGTCTCCGGCGTTCTCTTCGTCCCGGGTCAACCTGCTACCGCCATCGCCGGTCAGGTTCCGTGGAGCCGCCATGGTCAGGTAGCTAGAGCTGTAAGAGGTGTACCAGGGAGAGGGTTCAGAGTTCATTGTTAGGGATCGAACTGGGTAGTGCTCACATCGCCGTCATGGTTTGGGATCGGAAATGGGTGTGAATCGGCGATTGAAGAGCAGGTTAAAAAATTGGGGATGCGCGCAAAAACCCTAAATTGGAGAAAGTGTTTTCAATGAGAAGAGTGAAGAAGACAGAGATTTTGGGGGTTAGGTACGAACGAGCTCAGCTGCGTCTCTCAGCTTTTTCTTATTTCGGGTTTTACAATGTTAGTTAACGTGTTTCTTACTCGTTTCATGTTAATTCACAACTTGTTTTAGGAGTGATAATATATTGTTTTCGAACACACATTATATTTTTATTATTTGGACAAGTATTTTTACAAATTAGACGAGTATTTTCATAACTCGAACAAGCATTGTCATAACTCATATAAGTATTTTCACAAATCCGGCATGTGGAATTATCGTTACATTTTTATCTTTAGAGTTTAGTCGTTGTTTCATATTATTGTAATCAACTCGATCTCTCGTTAGGTCATGTTTCCCTTCTTGTTACAATATCAACTATCATTACAATTCATTACACTTTTACTTTAAGTGTTGAATCACTCTTTCTGTTGTGCTCAAGATTCGTTGAAACACACACCAAGTTGAATCAAGCTTAGGATATGTTGAGAGGAATTGCTAAAGATTAGTTGTCTATCGATATTGCGGGTAGTCAGAGTGCATCCTTAGAGAGGACATGCATTACTATCAATATGTTTTATTTGAATACTGACATTTTGTTATACTTAACTATTATGAAATGATATTTTCATACTCTAACTAGTTTCCTCTCTTTTTAGGAACTTGGCGGGGTTGCTCTCGCAAGAGGCGATGCCACCGACGATATCGACGCGGGAGAGGGAGGCACCACCACGAGAGAAGGAGGATGGATCTGAGGAAATCGAAGGTTGAGCATGAGCAAAATCAACAACCCTTTTCGCCAAAGTGTCTTCGTAATCGTCCAAATCGCCGACCCTTTTCGCCCAAATCTTCCAAATCACCGAGCTTTTTTGGAGTCAAGCTCTGATAGTCGTAGCCACTCTTCGACGGTGAAAAAGAGACGCTAATTCTTAGTTCCATCAAGAATTAGTGATGTTAGTTCTATCAATAATAGTTCATTATATTATTTTAATTTATTAAAAATAAATATATTTTTATTTTGAACCGGTTCAATTTTGGGTTTTAATTTAAACTGATTTAATGGATCGGGCTGAAATTGATACTGCTCAAATTGAATTGGTTCAACTAGGAGTACTTTATGTATTTTAAGTATTTTAGAGGTAGGTTTTCAAAAAAAAAATTAGTGTACTAAAAAGGAGTATTTTAGAGGTAGGTTTTCAAAAAAAAAATTAGTGTACTGAAAAGGAGAAAATTAATTAAGTATGAAAATGCCATTTTTGAATAGTTATGTGTAATAAAGTGTTATCATCTCATTTTATTCATCTCTTTTATGTTTGGAAAATAAACTAGATAACTAAGTGAATAAGTAAATTATGTATGATTACTCCACAGCAATCAAAAACCATTATTGTGTTACAAACTAATAATTTATTCAGTCTTTCGATATACAAAATATAGGTATAAGATTAAGTCCTCACTTGAACCCAATATGTGATTCTGATGAACCTAAATTTAATAAAATTTATTTATTATTAACTATATGTTTTAATTTTATTTATTTGAGTTCTTAGTTTTATTGTAAGACAGTTTCTACTCTAACAACTCTACACACGCATATTGAATTGTGTATTTTTATTCTCATACCCTAATAAATTAGGTTTTTAATATGTAATTTATTATTAGTTTGTATTTATCGTTCTTTTATTCAAAAGCTAGCTTATGGTTAAATTCAATTTAATGTTGAAGTTGAAATTTTGAAAACTTAACTTGCTTATTATGAATTTACTTTTCTTTGTATATTTAATATACATAGGTATAGCCGTATAGCATGCTAGAGTATAAAATGAAGGCATGCCATTGCTATAACAAACAAAATAAGAAAGCAAAAAAAAGAGCATCCAATAGGCAATGAGTAAAAGAAATAGTGATTTACACAATTTTTAAAAATGTGGTAATTATATATGTTGGTTAGTGCGACAATTTGTACCGACCATAGCATGCATGTAAATTAGGTGAATTTAATGCGTTGGGCTCGTTTCGATTTATTTTGGAGCTGAACATTTTTATACAATATTATTATATTCATTCATGTCTGACTCAACAAAACATGAGCAAGTCTAGGGGGGAAACAAGTTGAGCCGAGCCTCATTTTGACAAGGCTCGGCTCGTGAAAAAAGTGTTCTGCTCGAGTTCGGTTCGGGCTCGAACTAGCTTATACAACTAAGCTCGAGTTCGGCTCAAAATAAAATAGACGAATTCGGCTCGAAATAAAATAGACAAGCTCGGCTCGAAATAAAATAGACGAGCTCGAGCTCGAGCTCGGCTCGGCTCGGCTCGATTTGGTTCGCTTAAATTTAAATACAAATATTAATTAAAAATTAAATAAATAATAAATAATTCATTAAAGAATAAATGAGCCAACTTGAAATTGGTTCGACTTGATTCGGCCTGTCTAATTATATTATAAGTATTTTATAAATGTATAATTCAATAAATATTAAACAAGCCGACTCGCGAACCTATCAAGCATTTAAAGGTTAGGTTCGAGCTCGGCTCGTTTATTAAACGAGTTCAATTTCGAGCTCGATTATAACGAGTCCGAACCGAATATTTAACGAGCCGAGCTCGAGCGGCTCGTTTACATCCCTGTGAGCAACCCTAATTAATATCTATTTTTAGATTATCAATACTGATTAGCTTAATTTGTTAAATAAGAATCTTGTTTTTATCTATTGGTTATATGCAGCTTTTGGGCCAACCGGTTAGGATAAAACGTGATTCGAGTCTGGTTGGGTCAAACCAAGAACTAACCGCCAATTTCGATCGGTTTTGACCAAACTGACTGAGCTGGTCTGGTTTTGGTTCTCTCTCTCAGAGAATTGAATATGGTCGGTCGGGTTGGTTTTGAGCGTGAGAGTTGATTCTTGACCCGTGAACAACTCTACATATTTCTATTTCTCGTCCATAAAATGCTTCCCCTTAGACCCAATGCTTCAACAACGACCGGAAGACATCTTCCTATCACGCGACTATGCTCGGCGTCCATGATAATCATGACGCTTCATCTAACGCTCCGTCCATATTTATCTTTAGTTAGCCAAGGGAAGGAGGAGACCAGTTCACTGAAACCGACACAATCACCTAGACCATATTTGAGCCATCTCTATAACCATCTAACCAATCTGGTATGAACCAACGAACATTGAACCACATTTCTTCCATATTGAAATAAAAATTTCAACTTACGAGGCAAATTCAGGGCTCATAGGCAACGCCAATATGACGAGCTATGATTGGTCTGTCAAAAGTGTATTCTCTTGATGCTTGAATGATTCATGTCATATTCAACGAAACTTTCGATCTCGCCTTGAGTAACCTTTTTCATCCTTATCTATGCTCTCTTGTATTAAGAAGGAATGCCTAAAGTGTCGCATGATAGGTCCTTTAATTTCTAAGTCATGAGTGGTCATGGGCTAGCCTTCGAGGATGTCACACAACCATGTTTTGTAGGTTGTCACAACCTCGACTGGATCGTGTCAGAGCATGTCATCCTAGTTGTGACATGAGTTTTGTCTCTGACACTCCAAGTTGTTGACACGGGCCAGTGTCATGGTTGTCTAATGGATTGTCACATCTATGACAATTAAGGTTATGCCATTTAAATTGTACGTGCATTTCTAAGGTTGTGGGTTTGAAATAAAAATTCTCGAGAGATGTCGAATTTCTTCTATCAAGATGAACACTGAGTTTAAAATAACCATATGTAAAATTTGTTTCTCGAGAGTGGGAACATATTTAACGTGAGAGAAATTATTTTCATGATGATCCAACTTTTTTTATTTACCTAATATTATATTTGAAATAAATAGTTTATTTTGAATACATGTTAATAACCCATACATATTAAGTGAAGTTTTTATATTTTATTCAACTTGTGTGATCAACCGGGCATAGAAGGAAGTGATGTCGCAACTTAAGATTCACGAAAAAGCTTGTGTAATAGGATCTATCGCAAAGGCGAAAACAGAGAGAAATTGAATGTCACGCCTTAAATGTCACAGTTGTAACAACTTAGATTGCTGGCATGTGACATTCACCCAAATCAGGTGCATTAACCCGAGAGCAAAGTCATTTTATTAGGGTTGTTCATTTTTACCTAGCACCTCCCGACGTCCTAAGCCGACCCAAACTCAATTGAGCCGAGACCAAAAAAATTATGTGGAAAATGGGTTGGATCGACTCAACTCGACAGAGGCCGAGTTGAGTATCCGGTGACATCTACAAAACCACTGAATCACCCGAATCACCCAACACCCAATTAGGAAAACGGGCAACACTTTTATCCCTATTAGAGTTCAATTAAAGGTTTCAATTACAATTATAATTTGGGATTGACGATTTCAAATTCGAATTAATTTTAATTGTAAGTTAAAGTTTCTAAATTTGGGAGTTTTGGGTTAGGGTTTGGTTTGGATTTCGGGTTAACTCTGATATCAATTGTAACAGTCTAAATTGTTTGGGCCCATCGAGTGAATTGAATTGTACCCGACTCAACCCGACCACCCAACAACTCTCCCAAGTCGAGTCTTGGATCTCGATTTTTAGACTCTAGACTTGTCAGGTGAACCCAAACTCAATCGGGTCTACCCAACTCAACCCATGAACACCCCTGGCCCGAATTGTCACAACCGTGACATTAGCCCGTTTACTGCTCTACTTTTTAATTTTGTAAAAATTAATCATGTATCTTTGTTTATACCAAATCGGATAGTAAAATATTATATTCATTTCTTAAATAAACCTAAAATAATAGAAATCAAATTCGAATTTGCTTTTGTGAGATACGTTGGTAAATATATTCCTATTCGTTGTGGTTGCATGGCAAAGATTGCGTGGCACGCAGCTCCTCTCCCTATATAAACCGCCACACCTCTTTCGCTTCCATTTCACGCTCTCTACGTCTCTTGACCTCACTTTCTTCTCCAATCAAACCCTAGCCTCCGATCGAGGTCAGTAATTTCTCAAATCTCTCTCGCAGATTAGCCTAATAATCTCCTTCTCTGCGTTTTGTATATCTTTGATTGCATCATCTGGACACGATTTTGTTTGCTCTGGTTCAGATTCTGCATTGGGTTTTAGGGTTTATGTATCTAGTGACCTTTTCTGCTATTTCTGGGTTTTTTTGGCTTTGATGTGCATCGATCGTCTTATTTATTATGGTGTGGCTGAGTAGTTTGATATGGGATTGGGATATGGTGTGGCTGAGTAGTTTGATATGGGATTGGGATGATTTGCTTCTAGCTCTCTCAGTTCATGAGAAATTCAAGTGTGAGACTTTTGAGTTCTGTTTGTTTCTAGTCATTTCACAGATCTCAGTTGGTGGTTTAGTGACCTTGTTAGTGATAAAGTTTCTGTTTTACCCATAGATCATTGTTAGTGATAAAGTTTCTGTTTTACCCATAGAGATCCTGCAATGGCATCGAAGCGGATTACTAAGGAGTTGAAGGACCTGCAGAAGGATCCTCCTGCTTCATGCAGTGCTGGTTTGTTCATTAAACATCTCATTGTATCTACATGAACTGTCATATTTATCCTATTTGGCTTATCATCTGCTCTGTTACTAAGTGTGATTGACATTGTGCTACTGATTTCTGTTTGCTTTGTGAAGGCAGTAGTATTTGATGCAATGTTACTTTTCTCTAAGTATTTTTGTTGCTATAAATCTGTTTATTCTTGGAATTGCATTCTCAAATGTCAAATGCCATGTAACATACTCAGATGAGATTGCCTTTTTCTTTTCAATGCTATCAATTTAATAAAAATGCCTCAGTGATCTGATCAATAGGAACTGTCTTTTCATGAGCATGGTACTTCCACCCAAGAAAGTTGGAACTTAGAACCATTATTTGCCGGAAAAAATTAACTTTATATGTGTATTAATTTAAGATGGACAAATGTTTACTAATCCTGTAGAAACCTAACTATATTGTATGTTATGTTCAGTAAAAAAATAACCCTTTTATTTATGATTTGCTGGACACAGATGGAATTATGATCTCCAAAGAATTGTTTTTATTTTATTTGTATCTCATTATCTTAGAAATCCCAAGTAAGTTCTAATTTTTTATAATATTATGTTTGAGGTGTTTTCAGTGATTGACACGCATTCGGAATATTTACTAGAATTTTTCTTAGGATATTTGTTGAAGATATAAATGCATTGTAATTTGTAATATCAAGGTTTGAACTTGAAACCTCGCTCATATAGAAGCAGGTTCTTTGTCGGTTCACCCAACTTATGTTGGGTTGTTCTATTAATACCATTTGTAGTTTTAAAACTTTCTATCATCAGTAAAGTCAACATTTGGCATTATCACAATTGCTTCTGTAGGTAATTATGAACCAACTTGTTTTTGTTGTAGAAATTTGTGTTCTTCGTCAAATTCATTGTTTATCTGACGAAATCCACAGATTTACTCTGATTTCAGGGCCATGCCTGATTTACATCGTTAGTGTCCCATTTAAAAGGCAATAGCATGGGTTTAAAAATTCTTCTGTTCTGCTAATAACTGTTATAAGTTTGATTTATAATGTACTTATTCCTATGTTTTGCATCTTATAGGCCCAGTTGGTGAAGACCTGTTCCATTGGCAAGCAACAATTATGGGCCCAGCTGACAGCCCTTATGCTGGTGGTGTCTTCCTAGTCTCCATACATTTCCCACCAGATTATCCCTTCAAGCCACCAAAGGTAACTGGTCATTTTTGTACATTCTTTTTAGTGATTACCAAAGTTTGTGCCGAACAATTGTCGTTGACAGTAGATTATGTGTAATGAAATGATTCCCAAAATATAGGTGTCTTTCAGGACTAAAGTTTACCACCCAAACATCAACAGCAACGGTAGTATCTGCCTTGACATTCTCAAGGAGCAATGGAGCCCCGCCTTAACAGTTTCCAAGGTAATATACATATGTTGCTCCCTTGTTTTTAATGAATATCAATCCTATTCCTACATTATATCAGTGGTTTACTTGCAATATTGTTTGTTGTAGGTGCTACTGTCAATCTGCTCTCTGCTGACGGATCCAAACCCAGACGATCCTTTGGTGCCCGAGATTGCTCATACCTACAAGACAGACAGAGTCAAGTACGAGTCTACTGCTCGATCCTGGACCCAGAAGTATGCAATGGGTTAGAAGCTAAAGACATGTTAATTAAGGACATGGTGTTGAGATGTTAGTTTATGTTTGAAAATAATTGTGGATAATTTTCTTGATAAGCTATAAAGAAGTTGGGGGGTTGCAAGCATGCTAAAAATGGCACTGGATTAAACAAAACTCTTAGTGCATTATTTATTAATGTAAAGGACCCCTAGAAAGTAAATTATTTTTTCCACCAAGAAAGTAGCTGAAAGATCAATTTAGAACAATGTTGAGATTCAAAGCTCCTTGAAATATGATATCATCACCAAGGCAAATATAGTACCTGCTCGATTTCATCGATGTTGATTCCATATCTTTACATGTACTTGCAGTAGGATTCAAACATTGAGCTCACATGTTCCAACATGTTCTTTATAGATCTATTCATCACAAAATAAGAAACAATCTCTCTTAACACATAAACAACAATACTCGTTTTTCTCCGCAGCAGCAATCATAACCTGTATGTGCCAAGGGAGAGTTGGGGTCAAATGATCATTTCTCTTACTTCCATTGTTGATTTCTCTAATTGGATTAGGGGATTAGAAAATCTAGTTGCTTGATATTCAAGCCACCTTTCCCACAAGTTATACCTTTTACCTCTGACCTTCTCCATTATGGTTATTTGTAAGTTGAGACGTTCTTCGTGATGATGTGTTAGGTGTTGAGTTGTTTCAACGAGAAATTTCCTCTTCTAGCCACTCTAACTATGTGTATACACGTCGTGGAAATATCATGCGTTGAGATAGTTGAACTTTTTTTCTTGACATCTTTCGATGAAGCCTTTCGTACTGTTCTAGTTGGCTTATCTTTTACTAACACTTATAAACATAAATGAAGCACAAAGGGTAAAAAGACTCATTTTGTGTCTTTTCTCAAACCTCTTGACCCTCTGCCTCCATTTTCAACCTCTCATCTCATGTACCGGTAGTGTGGCCCCATGATTTCCTCTCCAAGTTCAAGGAGATCGTTTTATCAATGTTCCTACTCACCTGTCTCCGCGGTCCTACAAAGATGTCCTCTTTAGCTCTTTGCCGGATGCAGTTTCTCCCAATCTTCAGTGTACCGCCCAACCCAATTTCTCGGTGACCAGAAGGTGGACTGGAGTATTCTGGCCGTAGCACACTCAAACATTGATATGTAGATCATTCACAACCAATTTCATGAAGATGGTCTTTTGGACGCTTCCATTCACTCAATTGGGAATCGAGCTCACAGTCTCCTCCAACATCTTGAGCCCACCAACATGAAGGTCAACATTCGCATTTTAAACAAAACTTTTCCATTAAAGATCACAGATTTCAAGGCATCAGGAGTTCCAATTGCTTTCCCTCCTCTCAAACCTCAGTCCAGATCTTGCTTGGGTACAACTTGGGATCTTCTATCCCAGGAAAAACAGTGAATTCCCCTTCTAATTCAAGTTACGAAGATCAAACTATGGAGGATTTCTCCTTTTCTTGATAATCGGATCCTCCAGGTCTTCTTGCTTTGACGACTTTGTTACTAGTATGTGATCCCCTGGATGGTCCTCCAACTGTAGGCTCCTCCCTTGAAGTTGATGGTCTCAATTCCCCTCTTGTGGAATTATTTGGCAAGTCCTAAGTTAAATTTAGGAGGTGTTAGCGTTGGAAAGCAATTATTCCAATTATTCCCCATCCTTTGACTCCCAGATATTTCTCAAAATTTCAGCGTCCGCCTAATCCAATCTTTGTTGCAAGCGTCAAGAAACCTCGAGAACTTTATAAATTCTTGGAGTTCACTTCTAAGACCAGCGATGAGGACATGGTTCAAACTTCAAACATTCCAACAGATCCAAATATCAATTTTATTGTACTTTTCTTGAAAGATTATTTTTCACTACCTGAGGATAATCACTTTTTCTTTAATATAATAGTTTTTTGAATTCCCAATTAAAAAAACTAATCTAGCTGGCTTGCCTGGTTGTTTATGATTTAATGTGTCGTGGTGGTCGCGAGATCCCAAATTAAGGAAAAACAATGGAACATTTGGAATCTCCGTGCAATCATATATACCAGAGAGAAAAATTGGGACAAATCATTTGTAACCAACACTTCACTTTTGTTACACTATCATTGAATATCAATATGTAATGTATATTCAAACTGTGATGAAAAGATCATTCAACTGTACCCACCCATAAGCACATCGGTCCCTTGTTCTTTCAACTGTTGAAGCTGCCAAATCCACCATTTCCCGTATTCTGCTCAATTCCTTCTCTACCGCCACTCTCTTGTTACCGCTGCCTTCTATCTGCAACTTTCAATACAAATCAAAGGGTCAATAACATTCCCAAACTACTAAGTAAACAATGATGAAACTCTCAAAATACTAACCTTTTCTGCACAATGTGCGGTATCCAACAAGTAACAGAAGTAGGAAAGTTGCTTGTAAAGGTTTGCTTCAGTGTACTGGTAAACATAATTTTTTACACATTTGTAAGTTAAGGAATGAGCAGAAAATTAGAAAGAGATATTCATGCAAAGGACAAGTATGTATGTTTCTGTGATTCAGACCTTTCTGAGTAGATGCCCATTGCACTGCGGGTAGTTGGGGCACACTGTTCCTTTCTCAGATTCACCGACCAGTTGCAGGTTGAGACTTCGTGTAGTGAACTTGCAAGTTTCGTCATCGCACTGTTACAAGAGAAATGGACGTCGTGTCAATAACAATAAGATCTATCACTTTTGGAGCGAGCGAGCATAAAGGTATTAACAATTTTTGGAGGAGGTGGGATAGGATTGTTACCGTCATTAAGCCTTTGTAATATGTTGAGACAAAGCTGTCTGCTTGCTTTTTGACCTGACAGTCACAAGATATGAGAAGAGTCACAAGACAGATAATTTTGATCCCATGTGTCAAACCCAAAGCTGTTTCTCAAGAATATTATAATCAACATTGGTCGCTGATCTTAAACTATATTGTCCCCTTATGTATAAGGCTATCAAGGACCGCCACCCCCTAGTGTTTGAACCTTTCACTATTTTGGTATTTAGCATTTACGTTTCTTAGTTGGGATGCAAAAATAGCCATATGGTCCTCCTGTGTTGCGGAGAATAATAGCATAACATAACAAATACCTGGTTAGCGATCATAGCCGGAGACATTCTACCCTCACAATCTTCTCTGGGGCAGCACAATTTACCCCAGAAGTTGGGGGATGATTCCTCTACTTCCGCTTTTTTGCTGATGGACTTACAAATGAAACTGAAGACAGATGGGCAATCAAAAGTGCCAGAGCAACTGGGACAAGAAATCTTCAATGGCTCACAATCCCTGTATCTGCAGTTTTGTTCATTGCATCCATCATCTATTAGTTATATTCAGTCATATCTAGTAATTGGATTAAGTTATGAACTTCAAATTGTTTCCCATGTTATATTTATAGTATTCAACAAGATTGATCTATTTCAGAAACAATAGTTAGGATACCTTGACTGAATATGAAAAAAATATAGATGCGAGATATTATTACCTCTCCTCGTCATCTACAGCAAACAACAGCGAACTGGAAGGATCATTGCTGACTGCTTCATTTGATTTGTTCCGGAACTAAATAGAGGCATTGTTTTAATCTCATTGAAATAAACACAAGCACAGGTTTCACTCATAAGGATCAGTAGTAGCATTACCTTAGCCGAGTCAAGCCCTAAACAATCAGCCAGTCGTTCTGGGCTTGTACCCTGAATTGAAGCACAGAGACGTGATACTACAGGGTGAATCTGCCGGAGAAAACAAATCTTTAAGCATGGTTCCAAAACTAGTAATGAAGTGTTCATAAAAGTAATGACCAATGTCAAAATAAAAGGAAAACCTGTTGTGACAAGTAGTAATCAATGTCAATTATCCACTTTCCATCATCAGCATTATTCAGTTCGTCAGGATGTCTAGCCCGCTGAGCAATCCCTGTCGAATTACTGGAAACAGTTCCCTGAGAGACAAACAGAATTAGATAATATGATGGCCTTAATATCTTAACTGTAAATCAGCATACATTTAAATTAAAAATACAAATATGCTAACTTCACAACAAACCTGCTCACAACAAATAACGTAAGGGACAGTGTCACCCACAGAGCAACCAGTGGAATAACCGCTTTCCCACAACCTTTTCGCTACCTTCAAAATGAAAGAAACCAATTCTATAGTTTAGTTGAATGATTAAAGAAATTGAGTACAAAAGCAAACACTATTTATCAGACTCACAAGAACATGTGGTTGATTTTTAGCATCAGGGTAAGCTTCTATTGGCTTGGTCAATGTCTTTGTGATGACATATTTTTCAAGTGCCACTTGTCCGTTCCTCATATCCTCTTGCACCTGTTTAAGATAAAGAACTCAGGTTAAATTTACAGGTGACATATTTAGTTAAGATGTCAAGTGCTAAGTAAGAAGAATCATGAAAGAACAAGACACCAAGTAAGCCCAATTCTTTTCACTACCCTATCATTGGCATGTTCTCTCTAAGCATAGCGGGAATTTTAGAAAAGAGTTATCAACGATGTTTTCTAGTGGCTGCAACTGGGAGTGGGAATAAATCCGATTTCTGAGGAAATGAAATAAATCCTAATGTTAATTGACCTATAAAAGTGTAGGACTTCACCTTCACAAGAGCATCGTGTATGGATTCAACAACATCCTCGCATGGCCTGTAAGCATAAAAGCCAGAGATGCACAAGACAGGGTGAGTACCCCCTCAGCTTCTAAAGCTGCCAACCTTGAAGAAACACAATGACAACATTGTAAACATATGAGTAGAACATAATATACCCTCCTGACAATATCTGGCTCAAGCAGAAATCTCCCAATTCCTTTGATAGTAGACTCCAATCACGACGAACCATATCGAGACCTTTGCGCTCAATAACCTGAACCAGCAAAGTTGATCATTGACATCTTCCTGGAGTGAGGTTACAAAACTAAAATTGGCTGGAATATTTGATTTATACCTCGTATAACTTTCCATCCTTAGATTGCTGCACCTTGACAGCTGCATATTTCTTCTTCTTGAGAAGCAACATTCTCTTGTACACGCCATCAAGATCAATTTCCAGACGCTTATACTTTTTATTGACCTAGATGAAAAAAGAAACAGGGGGTGACATGCCATTTAAAGCAAAAAAAACAATAAAATTAAATTAACCAACCCTGAATGGTTATATCATCTGGGCCTTGAAATATATGTTAATGTTATTGCATCATAATATAATAAATATATTATATGTTCTCTAAAAATATGCCCGGAACTTAATCTCACCTCTAGGATGACTTTTCCCGCAATCTCCTTTGCTTTTGCAATATCATCAAGTCCACTATAAACCATGATTGAATCAGTATCACCATAAATTACCTGCGAAAAGATAATATATCCTTGTAAGTGATAACATTCTTTACCAGTCAGTTAAAGCAATGCTGCCATGAATCTAGAAGATTATAAAAAAAATGGATATCATGTAGAAACCTCTAGGTTTAAATTGTTCTGAACAAGATCAACAGTGCTCTGCAGAATCTCCCTTCCCTGCACACAACAATCATGTCACTACTCTTAAGAGCATCAAATTTCTATTTAGCCGCGAATAAAACATATTTTCAAATGCCGCAGTATTTTACTTGTAATGTTATAAGCTCTGCTAGTGGTTTTGCATAAAATCTTGAATTGGAAAACCCCAGGCATCCATACATACTGCACTCAGGTCAAATAGTAACAGATTAAGAAACAACTATGAAAATAATTGTAATTGTACTCTGGTATACAGAATTTATATTGATTTGAATAAAGTAGTGAAAACAAACCTGTTTGCTGTAAGTTTTAGCGCTTGCTGTTGGATGTCAAACTGCTGATGCTTGAGGCCAGTTGCAGACTTCATCCATTGCTTAACAGTTCTCCTCCTTTCAACCAAACTTTTTAGCAACTACAAAGTACAGTCAGGATTTATAATATTGCTCTGTGAATTTCCAATATTCTGAAACTAATTACCGATAACAGTTTACTACATAAGAGCTGACTGTACCTCAGGAAGCACCCCTGGTGTTGTAGTAGATGGCAAGCGGGAGCCTAATTCATCTGAAGATCTTTGGACAGTTGTGAAGCAAATATTATATTCCTGTAAAAGTAGTCAAGTATTAACGCTCGTGGAAGCAAGACAAATCAGTTCCAAGTGCAGTTCCATTTAGTTTGAATTTTAAAAAAAAATGTAGGAAGAAAACTGAATATTATACACCCCAAAAAAATAGAGGAGGGGAAGAGTAAGGAGGGGAAACTGTTATTAACCTGAATAATAGACGGGTACAGACTATTAAAGTCCAGAAGTAATACATATTTGTCATACAACCCTTTTTTTGGCTCCAAAACCAATCCACCTGAATATGCTGGACCTTTTTTGCTCTTCCCATTACCCTTAGGTAATGTGTCATTTTCATTATCAATATCCAACTTCTCAAAATTTATATCCTCGGCACCATGTTTACGTTTTGTTCTTGTTTCCTTCATATAAGATGAAATCTTGTCTGGGACCATATACTTCTTTGAGTGAAATGCATGCAACAGGAGATATTCTACTCTCTGAGCCCTCGCACCCTGGAAAAACATAGGCGCAGACAGTTCATACATTTCAGGTCATGTCCGAAGTGATAGAGTGAGAATGAATGATGTAAAGAAAATTTGACTTACTTGGAGTGTTTTCCCCCAGAGATTACCACTGATATTAGTCAACTGACGAGTGAGAGGAAGAACACTCAAATGAATCATGAGTTCCATAGATAACCAAGCATCTGTTTCGCCACACTCAATCTGTATGCATTTAAAATAGTATAAGGCACATGATCTACTGGGGTGGTAATGGTGGCCATAATTTTGATGGTACTTGGCTCTGCCAAATATATTCCCGATGGGACAAATCCATAAGATAATACCACTAGTAGCTTGTGCAGTATATCTATATAATAATCTCTAGTTATTTGAATTAATTGCATGAAACACCGATGTTCAGCAAGACATGTCTGATTCCCAGAAGAGTTTCTTTGTTACTTCAAAAGTGTCCCTGTTATGGCCCCGAACTCCGGATCTTGTTAAGGGTCCGCTGTAACTGTTGGTTGGCTCACGAGAAGACAATTTAGGTTTCTTGCCGCGAGCAATAATCGAACAATTGTGCTCGTTAAGAAAGAGCTTCTGCCTCAGACTCGTTTAGAGCTCCTACCTCAGCTTGTTTGGAGAGAGCTCCTTTGATGATTTTATTTCGAAAACAAGGCATGTATATATAGAGCCTGCTGTAACAATCCAACTAATGATAGGATAAGGACAAAGCCTTAACCAATCCAACTCTAATAGCTAATAGTCCAAACTAATCCAAACTTTACTAGATAATACTCAAATATTAATGATTAAATACTTAATATATTTGTTGGGATAAGACTCTTATCATTACCCTCTCCATCTAAATGGCGCTTGACCGCAAGCGCACTAAATTTCCATGATCATAGATGTCATGAAGCGACTCAGATGCCCTCTTGATCTTGTTCCACGACCTCTAGCCAGAACAATCGTTTGCAACAATGTTCAGGGGAAAGTTGGGTAGAAACACCTTGCCTGAGCAACCCATGAATTACCATATTTGGATGAGACCAGAGAGTGCATTCTAAAGCTACATGTGATGCCTTTCGACCCATAACGTTAGCTCTGATACCAAATTGATACGGTCCCGCGCTTGGATCCGATTATAGGTCTTGTGTTTGATAGGTGAGGTCGTCAGAGAGAACATTGATCTCTGGGTTTGTTCGAGAGAACACCGATCTCCAATAGGAACAATTTACTTTTAATTTTCTCTAAACTTTATCCATGAAACCCGTAATTATTTATAGCCTACTTAATCCTAATTCCAACTAATAACCTAATTCAAGTAGAAGTACTAATCCAAACTCTAATCCAAAACTAATACAATAATTAAAATATCACTCACTTAGACTATTATTATTCCTCGTCACATTAGAACTCGTGTCAGTCCCATGTCACCGTGCCTTTACAAACCAAACCGGGGAAATAAAGCAGTACTACTTAATATTTTATTACAGAAAAATGGCATTGAAAATTTATTTCATGCAAGATTGAGTCTCTCACTCAGGTGTTCCATCCATCCAAAAATGAGAGGGAAATCATTAGATCTTACGAGTTCAATGAGGGATTCGGTTGATTGGAACATTCTAGGAGTATCATGTGGAGCGATCTCTTTCCGGTCTTTATTCAGCTGAGTCTTTGCAAGTTGCGTTAAGGAATAACTAACCTTCAAGAAACATAGTGACATGAATGAGAAAATAAAGTTTGCAAGAACTACAATATTTGCTCAGGCATAATTTACTAGCTAGATGGCATACCTCTTTCAATAGGTCACGGGAACACAAATATGTATCACATAAGAGTCGGCCAACAATGCAAGACATAATCCCCATACTTGCTCCAGACCCAAATATTGTGCTTCCTTTTGTAAGTTTAGGCATTTCGGAACGATTCAGACGACCTATTTTGGACCATGGTACTCCACAAGCCTGTACATATAGGACTCGTGGTCTTTAGGAATGAATGCAGCAGTCCTAATTTAAGAGATCAATTTTAACTATAATCCAGTAATCTATAGTGTCCATCTGCATGGTGTTTCAAGGATTAAATATGTATGAAAACTTTATGTTGAGAGTAAATTGTTAGCTTATTTGATTCCATCTAAAGGATCAAAGTAAGTTGTTCATGGTGTGCCATAAACAATGAGTAGGATTTAAATATCACAAAAGAGCATCATACTTATTAAACATCAAGGTTGGTTAACTGAAATAGCCACCACCTTTTCCTCGGTTCATCATCAGAAGTTAACAACCAAAGAAGGCATGCAGCTCCTTTTCCACAGAGCAAAATAAAAGCAGTCTCACCTTGACTCTATTAAGAAGAACATCCAGGTCAAACCCAGATATATTATGCCCAACAAGTACATCACTATCCAACTTAGATAACTCAATCATCAAACGGCTCAGCAAAGCTCTTTCACTGCAAATAACATTTGACCAACTTAGAATAAATAAAGAGAGCATTTAACAACTCTAATTGGTAGCATGATGCAAAATCTACCTGCTCTCATAGCTTAACACATTTGATCCAGCTTTAGAGTTCCTGTCTGCAACCTCTTTATTGAATCCCATTGGGAAGATGCCACCATCCAGCTTACGAACGACACTAAAATGGCTCAGCATACCCGGTCTCTTCCACTCTGAGGCAGGCATTGGGGTGTCAATCTGAAATGTCAAAGAGGGCAATTAGTTTTCTTATGCTCAACAATACCACTGCATATAGGATTTAAACCCTAGCTCTTGGGCCAACGACTGAAGAGCTTAGCCACATGGCCAAGTAGTCATTGATAAACAAGGTAACTGCTTAATACACATACACAAACAAAGAGAGTACTATAGCTTAACATGTTTACTTCAACTGAAGTTGAGAGTCAATTGGCCATGAAAGCATAATACATACAGAGAAGAATTATGTACCCAAAATTTATCACTTGAAAGGTGTTGATTCAAATGTGGATTGATTTGACAATATTCAACCATTTATTTATCAGCAATTTACAAAAGAATGTTATTTAAAAAACAATATTTACTATTTCATGAAAAATGTGTTGACATCCAGAATTTATCATATACAGTTACCTTAAGAAATATTTGTTCGATCACTTTTTAAAGCACAAAATCATGCATTAAGTAAGTGTCCCTGTATTCAGTTATGCATACAGTACCATCAAAGTGACTTAATATGAAATAATCGTCGTTATCAAATTTAATGTGGAAGTAAAAAATGAGTGCCAGGAAACAAAGACTGAACAAAAAGAGAAGTTGATTATTCTTCACAAACAACTGTGAAATCGACCCCATTAACTAGAAAGATTCTTGGACAAACCTTGGCCTTGTGACAACATATGACAGATGCAGACACAATCTCATTAACATTTTTCTTCTCATTGATGACAGTTTTCAAATTTATTGCTGTAACAACAACTGGAGGAATCTCTAACGTCTTCCTTGTTGAAGTTGTAACTCGAATGTCCTTGGCAGAGTCAACAGTAACCTCAAACTTGCACCAGCTAACCTGTACAAGGTTATAACCACACTTTTAGGAAAGGAAACTGAAATCATGCTGGGAGGAACTTCATACTCAACATTTGAAACAATTAGGAGTGCTTAAATTTTGAAATCTCACCCGCTGAGGAGCTGGACAGCTAGAAAATGTTGAAATGGATAGCCAGGAAGGCCCCATTATCTTTCTTTTTATAAGAAAAAGCTCCAAGGCACTGCACATGAGAAATTTAATTAGTTACCTTTCTTCGAGAATCAATGTGTAAGAATTAGGCCACCAATTGATAAGAACCCCGACAACTATGAAACTTAAAAATAACTTAGACTGGAAAATAGTTAGGTTGAATCCATGTATCTATATACAATCTCCTAATTAGTTACAGGGAAACTTTAGAAAAGAAAATACATTTATTACTGCAATCACAGTTGACCAGAATTATATGCTTGATGCAGATACAAGAAACTGTTTTACAGCATAAATGAAGATAAAGCATGCTCTCTGTTTGTACCTGGAATGAGTTCCTAGCAAAGCACAAAAAGTTTCTCCTTTTAGATCTGCTGGAAGTGGTGGGTCCTGCAATAACCAGGCAGTGATCATATTTTACAAAAGATACAGTGAACAAGTCGCCCGATCAAAAAAATACATTGAACACGTCAAATAAATATGGGTATAGATCAAACTTCGTGGTTTTTCAGAAAATTCACACAATTAATTTGCCAAACATATTCCATGGAAAGAAGTAGATGCAACTAATATTAAAGGGTAAATTCCACATGACCCCCTTAACTATACGCGTGTCTCACATGCCCCCCTTAACTACAAAATCAATTTGTGAAGTGCCTTAACAATTCAAAAATCCCACTTTACATTTTTTTGTTGACTTTTTTCAAAATTCTGTTAAGTTTTTTGTGAAATGACGAAAATACCCTTGTATTTGAAAAATTAAAATAAATAAATAAAAATGGTTTTGAACCTTTTTTTCTATTTTCTCGTTGTACAAAATAAAGAATAAAAAAATATTTTAGTATTAATTTTTATTTTTTTAAAAACGATGTTTAAAAATAAATTTTTTTTTAAAATTTTTTTTACTATGAACAAAATTTTACTTTATTTTGCACAACAAGAAAATTAGAAAAAAAAAGTTGAAAATCATTTTTATTTATTTATTTAAAATTTTCAGATACAAGGGTATTTTCGTCATTTCACAAAAAAATTAACAGAATTTTGAAAAAAGTCAACAGAAAAAGATAAAGTGAGATTTTTGAATAGTTAAAGCACCTCACATTTTGTAGTTAAGGGGGGCATGTGAGACACGCGTATAGTTAAGGGGGGTCATGTGGAATTTACCCAATATTAAAAGACTTAAACAAAGTACAGATGCCAAAATAGCGCACTTTATTTGATTTAAAAGCTTAAGTACTATACCTTGAATGAATAGTTGATCTTAAGCACATAATTCTCCCCTTCAGGTATGTCAGATCGCTCAAATGCATAGTTCCTCTATGATATATTCATTCAAGGTGTGAAGAAAATGAGAAGGGAATTGATGTTATAACAAAGTTATACTTGCCTAATCAAAATATCGGAATGGTAAAATTGCAGACCTTAACAGGAACCATACTAAAATTTGAAACGTTAATATCTGACAAATGTTTCCTGACTTCATTTTTGAGTCCTGATGCCGCATCCTAAGAAACACAAAATCAATGGGAGAGAGAATATGAATATATGCATGTATATATATATATATGTGCATACATGATTATAAGGGATTATGGAGATGAAGTTACATGTAGCTTCGTGAGGGAAATCTGTGAATCTTGAAGTACATTCTCAACCTTTATCATCTCGTCAGCATCAAGCAGAGAACCATATGGAATTGCATAGACGCATCTACTCATGTTCTTTACCACCACACAGCAGCTATGATAAGTAGTTCCAGCTTTGACCTAGGTAACAAGCACAGAACAATAGACATAAACCATCAAAGCCACTTTCTATATCATGATCAAGAATAAAAGAGATAAAATTTGAAGTTGCAATGCAAACTTCCTCACCTTTATGATCAAGCCATAGTAAGACCATATATCAATTAGAATTGAATAAAACAACAGCATGTTCTACATAAAAATGGCCAGCAGAACTTTGGTAGAAAATAAATACAGCGTGCAAGGTAATACCCCACATTCAAATTTGCAAGAGCAAATCAATGCACAGACTAGGCATTTCCTCCTTATAATCTCATTCTACATACACCCGAGACTATATGCATCATTTCAAAATCGTTAATTTACCTTTCCAAACAGATAGAGATTGCCCATGTTAGCACCCTTAAACTCCTCGTGAGCATCGAGTATGTAGAAAGGCAGCGACCCATCTGCGTCCAGCTCGAAATCCGATTTCTCATCACAACCATTACTGACCTCCAACGCAGCACCGCCACTCCTCACCTCCTTCCACCCAGCAGTGGCACTCAATGCCGGATCCTTTGGCTCTGCAGCCTTCACATTCAAAGCAAACACTTCCTTCACCACAACAGGCTCGGCTTTCACTTCAACAACTGCAGGCAGATCATATTCCGCTGGACCCCCTTCACTCGATTGCTTAACCAGCTCCGAACCCATTTCAGATTTCAACTCGCTCCCACCTATTGACTCCTCAAAAGAAGCCTTGTCCTCAACCACGGGTTCATCATTAGTAGAATTAACTCTATTCTCACTCTTAACAACACGAATGGGTAGAGAACCAGAACCAGAACCATTCACAGCCACCACCAGGCCTTGTCTCCGCCTACGCCTCTCTCTATCAGCCTCATCAGGCGCAAACTCAGCAATAACATCATCCACAACACTATCACAATTAACGCCCTTCACCTTATCGCTCTTCTTGAAAACTGAAGAGGTGAACATCGAGGACAGGCGCTGCTTGCCCATCATCGCCGCCGCGGCCGAGAGCGAGGACTTCCTCGGCGGCTGCTCCTTCTTCTCCGCCGGCTCCTTCTTCTTCTTCTTGGGCCTCCGTCCCGGTTCGCCCTCGGACTCGTCGGAGGACGGTGGCATGCCGGCCCTGGACCAGTCCTCCTCCTCGCCCTCGTCGCCGTAGCCGAGGCCGTCGTCGTCGACGATGAAGCCGCGCGCCTCCTCGCGGCGCTTGGCGACGAGGGCATCGTACTCGTCCTCCTCCACGGTGTCGTAGATGGGCGTTTCGATCTTGACCTGGGCGTCGGATCTCCGGCCGCCGCTGCGGCGGGCTCTGAGGCGCTCTAGGGCACCCGACCGCGCCGCAGCCTCGGCGCCTCTGCCTCGCCGCCTTGCGGTCAGGCTCTGCTCCTCCGCCACCATTTCAGCGTTACCTGTATCGATCGATTCCATTATCTCTCTCTCGATCTCGACTTGGAGCTCACAGTTGCAGAGAGAATGGATTTTAGGGGTTCGGATGTCAGAAATGGCGGGAAATCGTGTAATTTTGGCGCCACTGACTATTAAGTCACTGCTCACGAGTGATTGGCATGGGCCTGCCTTCGAGCCCAATAGATACATAACCAAACCCAATTTAAGGCTTGGGCCCGTAGTTACAAAAAAAATAGGCCTATTTTTTTTTGGACATTTTTCAAAATAATTAAAGTATAAGTTACTATTAAAACTAATTACAAAAAGTGTCAACCACAATGAGAGGTAGGTTTTCTTTTTAATTTTTTATTGTAGCAGCCATTAAATGCTACAGTAAAAATCAATATTTAAAAAAAAATAGACATGCCCACAAAACGTGACAGCCAGTAATATATAAAAGTTTTATTTTTATTTTTCCGGAACACCACTAAAAATAATTGTTTTGAAATTTACAATAATATTTTTTATCAGCAAAAATTTAATATTTAATTATAATTTTATTAAAATATATTATTATCAATTATTTTACCTTATATAATTATTACTAAATTTATTAAAAAGTAATTACAAAATAAAATTCTTTCACGACCTCATCACCATCTTAGCGTTCCAATAAAACTTGTTGAGAACTGAAAAATAAGAATCATTCATTTAAATCTCTAGTTCAGGTCGGAGGTGAGGAGGAGAAAAAATTTGTGTCGCCGTTGTCGAACAAGAGGTATAGAAGCAAGCCTAACCGTCCTGCGAGGTTGTGTGATTTAAAAAAATCATTTTGTAATTATTTTTGATAAATTATAAATTAACAATAATTATATAATATGAAATAATTGACAGTGATATTTTTAATGTAATAGTATATATTTAACTATTAACATAAAATTTTAATTGATAAATTATCATCAAATATTAATTCTTTTTGCTATTAAAAAATTGTTATACAATTTAAAATAAATATTTTCTTTTGAAAGTAAAATAAATATTTTTAGTGGTGGCATAATAAAGTAAAAAAGAAAACCCATCATATTACTAATTGACATGTGGCACACTTGTATAATTATTTATTCAAAATATTTTTAATGTAGCAGTAACTATTTGCTACCGTACATAATAGATGAAAATATGATTGATCTGTGGGTCTCAAAACACAATTTTGTAATCATTTTTAACAGTAACTTATTTATACAAATACTTTAATTAATCACAATTTTTTTGAAAAAAATCCTATATTTTTAGGGATGCATTCGATATAAACCCTTATAATACAAACCTAAGAATTATTGATCTATAGCTGTCATTAATTAATTATTAATTATAGCTTAAAAATAATTTAATTAAAATAAGAAGGGAAAAGCAGTCAATTAACAAAATAATTAAAACTTATTCTCTCACGATAAATCGCTCAAAGCCTCAACCGTGATTGTGATTTCGCTCTAGGCATTAGTCGACGATAAGTTTTCTTTTCTGATGACGAGAGTCCTTATTTTCTGGCGATTTTTTCTCGACCTAACTATGTACTTACGGCGTAATTCAAATCAAATGACCAGAGTAATTGTGATTGCGCGATCCACGATTTTAATATTTGACAAATCACTACTGTTTTTGCGAATTTGTACTGATATGACGTGTTTTCTTGCTTTAATTGTTTTATGAAAAATATTTCATTTTCTTCGAACTGGTGAAATCATATTTCAAAAAAATGGAAGACAATATCAATGATGGAACACGAGGAATCGATTGTTAGACATGTGGTGCAAAAGCGATTATGTTCCAACAGACAGGTGAAAAGACAAAAATAATATCAAATTTTGCGAATATTACACACCACTTCAATCGTGGCTGTAGACGTTTTCATCGTGTAGGCACAAAAGGTTCGCATGTTTATATTTGGAGCATGAATTTTTTAGCCGAATATGTCTCATTTTTTCAGGGAGAATATCACTCTATAATTTTCGTTTCTGCGGTACCCTATCTATAATTTTGTCATATTTTACTCAATTCTATCATATTCTATTAACTTTTATTTTGAAAAGGCAAGATTGACCTCTATTCTCACCCTCAAAATTTCAAATTAGTACCCAAATTTAATGCCAATATACTTTTTTTATTCTTTATTTTTACAAATAAATTTTTTAAATGAATTCAAAATAATTTGTATTTATTTATTTTAATAGAGGACTAATAAATTACAACCATTGAAATGGGTGATTCGAATCACAAATTTTTTTATTTTTCTTTATTCCAACTCAAACAAGAGTTGTAGCAAATTAAATCATACTAAAATAAAGTTTGAATCAGTCAAGAAGTTTCAACTGCTGCGCTTTAGACTTTGTTTGTAGTCTGTGAGAATCTACCAGAGATTCAGTTGGACCAGTCCCTGCAATTTTCTCAAAGCCTTTGTTCGGATCCGATAAGCAATTAATGGAGGAGCTGAAATCGGCAATGGAACAGCACATGGATCAGATGGCAGATCTGCTTCCCAAGCTCTCCGGCGACCTGCGCTCCGGCCTCCAGCCCGCCTACGAGAACTTCGTCGCTTTCTTCAACGCCATCGACTGGAAGGTGGGTCGATCTTCGTCTTCTCTCAACATGATCTGGGTCTTGTTTTGTTTCTGGAATACACTAGTAGGTTTCAGTGAAGCACTTTTGATGATTTAGATGTTTTTGTTTTCTCTGGTGATTTCCTTCTGCTTTTACAGATATAGAATTTTGTCCTGTTTGGGTGCATAGAGAGGGAAGGAAAATAGTGTAATGGGTCTTAATGAATCCTTCAAAGTTTATATTTTTTTGTGTTTCTGTGAGAACTTAACTGAAACCTCTTGTTTGTATGTCTGGTATGGCCAAATGCACCTATTATCTACATGAAGCCTTGACTGTATAAAAAAATTGGGTTTTGTACATGCTTGTGTGTTGAGGTGATACCATTATCTTCCCGTGTTAGGTGCAAGGTAGATTCAAGAATGAAGATTTTCATGTTAATTTATTGGGCGGTTTACTTTGTTTCTACTTGTTAATTGTGGCTGAGTGCCAATTTGGTCCCCTCCAGCCTCGAATTGTGTCCTTTGCTTGCCTGAAATTGTTATGGCAATTGATATTTGGGTTAGAGTGAACAGGTTAGTTTTAATACTGAAAAGGGTTTACGATTTTAGTTTTGCTATAGTTTTTATATCTTCCTTGGTCTATTTCTTCTAATGCGAATCTGGGTATCGGACCATGTGTGAGTTCTTAGATTTTGAATTTGGCTCCAGTGAAAGTTATGATTCAATTTCACTGCATGGGTTAAGAGTATTTTTATTGGCTGATGAATTCTAGCTGGTATTTGTTAGTTATAGGATATCGATGTTTGCACTGCTTTTTTGTTTCTCTCACAATTATTTTCTAGCACATAAATTCTGTAGTATAATTCTTTATGAATGTTCCTTTTTCCTTGTTATTTAGTTCAATCTTTTGACATTGTTGCAGGAACCATGGTTAATCTGCTTATTAGGTTTCCACTTATTGTTGCTAACAGTAGCCGTTATGTCAAGAAGGAAAGTTAACTTCCAAACATGTTTCTTCCTTTTGATTCGTAAGTTTTTTCTTTTGATTATTTCTAGAGCCACTTTATTTGTTTATTTGGTCTGGAAATTATTTCCAAGGCATTGCATTGAAATCGTGTTATGCAATTGATTTATTTATTTTTCTGAAAATGCTGGCAGTTGTTTATTTGGTAATCAAACAAATAAATTGGTTTTGTGGGAAATGCATATTTGTTTGACCTTCTTTTGAATAGTATACAGTTGAAGTATAAGTAGTGGCAAGTTATGTCTCTCGTTTCATGTAGTTTGAAGCAAGTTAGTCTTTTTTCTTGGTTGATTTATAAATCTCCGATCCATACCCAAATCATTGTATTTAAATGGAAATTTGCAACTAGAAGGCTATTATAACACCTATAATTTTCTAATTCTCAGTGTTAATTGTGTCATTTAAAAACCAAAGATCCTTTTTAATCACATGAAATTTAATTTTTAACTGAATTATTGTTGAAAGTGAATAAAAATCCGCATATTTATATGTAACCACGGTTACAGTGTTGAAGGTTGTAGTAGTCCCTCAGTTTGTAGATTTTTCACGACTCTCAATCTGTATGCAGTTTGCTTTTGCAAATAAGCACACAGAAGTACACGATTCAACTGATGCTTTCTTTTAGCCCTTAGAGAATACGCCTCTGCTATCTTCATACACATACACATGCTCGCTGTACTTGGTATATCATTCAGTGGCACACAGTATAAATCTTTTTGATAAGGATATTTACAAAACTTATGACACTGTTAGAAACCATTTTGAAATGCATGTGTATTTACACCATGTTTTGGCATAGTGGGTGGTGTATATCTTGCTGAGAGACTCAACAAATTCCTGGGTGAAAACTGGAAGAGCTTTGCAAGTAAAAATTACTTCGACCCCCAAGGAGTGTTTTTGTCGGGACTGTGGTCCGGGCCTCTTCTTGTCATTGCAATCATTATCTTGGTAACTAATATACTTTTTCTTCTTTGTGAAATCATTTTTGGTACTAAACCTGTATCTTACTCGCACTGCAGATAAACACCCTCGTGTCCCTGTGTTACATGATTGTAAAGTGGAAAAGAGCTGAGCTCAAACACCGTGCAAGGCTTGCACGCAACAAGCGCGATTGATTCCATGTAAGACATTACACATACGCAAAACCTATTTTTGAATTGGATTGGATTGGATTGTTACACAATGAGATTCAAAGCTTAGATTATAGAGCTAAACTATTCACCTACAGCTCATGTATAATATTGACACTAGTCCCTCTATATGTGAAATGTTAATGAATGAATGATTTGGTACTTATCAAACAGTGTGTGATGTAAATTCTGGGTTATGTTATGTTCCCAATTTGAAGGTGGAGCAAGATTAAATGGAAGAGAAATAAATAAGTTTACTGTACTCAACTAAACACCATTCACGCTTTATTGCACTAAACTAATTTTTTTTACTGATACCTTAACTATTTTATCGTTCGACACATGCTAACACCATTAGAATCCACCGTTAGTTAGTTTAGTATAAAGTCTAAAATACCCTTAGTTATATATTAAATTTATAAAATGTCACTTTCTTCATATTTCTCTCTCTCAATGTGTTATCGGGACGGGGCAGATCTATCCTCCTTAACACTGTATGTTCATATTTACTTGACATGTGATCAAGAATCATATTTAAACTTGTGTTTTAAATATGTATTCAAGTGAACGATGAACACAAAGACAACATATATAGAAGCTTGAGTTTTCAGGAAGAGTTGCAGGATAAGGATGGTCGGCCAAGGAGGTGCAGTTAATTGCCATTGGTGACGGAGCTTGAG
Organism: Geranium rotundifolium; assembly: GCA_963920655.1. Taxonomy (NCBI): domain Eukaryota; kingdom Viridiplantae; phylum Streptophyta; class Magnoliopsida; order Geraniales; family Geraniaceae; genus Geranium; species Geranium rotundifolium. The sequence continues at coordinate 7,214,788 of OY987313.1, forward strand.
CGTCGAATGAAGCAAATAAACCCAGAGAAAGATCAGAATCATCATCAACAACTTTGATAGCCAAATGTTGTCCCATGTTGCAATGGTTAGGGAAGCTGCACATGAAATAATAGTCTCTGGCCAAGTCCACCGTTGCTTTTCTGATGACATGGCGTGCGTCACAAGTTTCATAATTTTTTTTATTGGCAATAAAATTAATTGACACAACAAAATACAAGCAATGTCCGAGAGAACCGTGAAAAAAGAATTACAAATAGTTTGAAAAAAACCCTAAAAACGAGAGAACTGAAAGAAACTTGGTTCAATCGTAATGAACCGGCCAAATGTGGAAGAAAGCCACAAATGGGTCGGTTCAGAAGCACTGCCCCAGTCTAGTTTGGTCCAACTAGAGAAGCGAATCGGATGAGACACGTCTTCCAAAGCGGACGACTTTGCTGATGAGCTTTGACGCCAGCAAACTTGAGCAAGAAGACGACCAGATGCAAAGGAGAAACCTCCACCGAAACGAAGCATGAGAGCCAGGGTGACGCCGGTGTCCAAAATTTGAGGTTGATCAAATCATGTACGAGGTGGAGAATTATAGAGGCTAAGACTCATCTGGTCTCATCTCCCATTAAGCCCATTAGGGCTGTTTTTGGAGGATAAGTGCAACAAACATTAGCTTGCTGCTGTGTGATCATTTTGTGAGGTTGGGAGGAGCTGCTGTCCAAGCCAAGAGGAGGTTAATCAATTTTAAGAGCATCAAGTGGAAATGGTTGCAAGGTATATTGCCATCTATCTTGAGGTATAGTTTTAGGTTTTCTTTGGATATTTGGGATTCGGAAAACTCATAGAGAGAGTTCTATAGTAGAATAGATCTTGAATGAGTTAGATAACTCTTAATAAAAGAGTGGGCTTGAACAAAAGAGGTGAATTGAGGAATTATTAACTCATTGGTTGTGACAAGCTTGTGGTGTGTACGCGTTGTCAAATTATTGCTCTAGTGAAATTCTCTGGGCCCCGTGAATGTAGACTTTGTTGAATCATGTTAAATATCGTGTCTCTATCTTAATTATTATTTTCCCTAAGTTAGTATCGTGGATTGCTACTTGTTGATCGAATTGGTCGTTTCTTGGGTGGTTAGCTTCCGCAAATGCCACATGAATTAAAGTCTCGATCTTTATATCCATAATTAAAGGTTGATTCTTGGTTTATATCCCCAACACTAACTAGTCTATGGCTTGTCTTGCTTGAACTGAGTTTGATGAATATCAACATCTTCAATGAAAACTTTTCATCTTCACCGTAATCCATAGTATTGAATTGATTAACCGCAATCAATATTGTAGAAGATGGCCGAGGCGCCGGAAACAGGCGCAAGCGAGTGATTTGGTCGAAGAAGGCTCATGCGAGTGATCTGATATAGTTCTTATTCTTATCTGCTAAGTCCTCAAAGAAGGATCATCAATATCACTCAATTATGAATTAACAAGAGAAATTTACTAGAAAAGATAGGTCGAGCCTTTTACAATGATAACCTGTCTCTCGCATCCTGAGACTCAGCTTTATGGAATCGGTTCCAACGGGGAAGAGCTGAGGAACCAAAGTCAAAACCGAACCATTTCTCACGTGCTGATTCCAAGTTTGGTTCCCGTGGAAGTTGATTTGGCAGCAGTTTCTTTTTGTAATATGTGTTCTGAGTTTCAATTTTACTTATTTGCCTGCTGTTAAAACTTAGCTTGTGCTTTCCGTACGACCTTGTATGTAATTGAAATTTATATGTTCTACTTTCTTTGACATTGTAAATTGTACACTAAATTAGTGAGCTAATGACTATCCAAACATATCAAAATTGTAACAACCAAATCAAAAAGGCCATTTCAGAAACAGCTGATCAATAATAATACAGATCACAAGCCTTTCTTCTCAGCGTCCCAACCAACTATCCAAATGTAAATGAATGAGAAAAATAATGCTCCCATTGCTAAGAAAATTTGGGCTACCTCTCAACTGTATGTACTTTGCTGACTGACTGCAGCATTTCTTCACCATGTTGATGCTACGATTACGAGACAACCAATGCTTCTCCCCTGAATCAACCATCTTCTACGCTACTGTTCCTCTTCTCCTCTGACCTGTGACGGAACAGCTTCGCAATGGTCCTCCTTTCACAATCCTGCAACACAAAAACCCCATTCAGAATTAATCCCAGATTTTTTGTGGTTTTTTTGATGATTGGATTATCTCATTCATTCACCTTGAACATATTAAGACGAAATGGTTTCCCGGGATTCATTCTTATCAACTTTTGGTGAGTATACGCAAAACTTAGCTGGTCACGAGGAGTGAACCTGTCAACCTCGTTGAACCACAGACAAGAGAACAAATTCGACATTGGAGTATGAGCTCTTGCAATAAATGACCCTTCCGGCACATCTGTAAATGACACAAAATGAAAATTTTGATTCTGTGTGTGTTAGTTTGTACAAAAATGGAAAAAAAACATAGGGACAGATAACATACTGCTGGGAAGTGGCTTTTTTGGGTCGGATGCATTGAATCTTTTCAGTCCATCGGCCCGATAGAACTCAAACTGTCCATCTATGACAGTATGATTGTACTTGTTCAGTTTCTTATTTTGCGCAACCTCTTCCCATAAACAGTGCCGGTCATAATGATTAGAGATGGCATATTCATGCCCTTTTCGCCACAAAAAGTACTCCAAGATGAGTAGAGGGTCACGCTGGAGACGTAATTTGCTATCCAGCCAGATAGAGTACCTGCCAAAATTTCATAATACATTTATACAATGTATAAACCATATCCGGCTAACACCTACCAAGTAAAAGTAATTCCAACAAACGTCTAATCCCATTAAATTAAGCACAAAATCCTATGAAGGATACATTACATGATATTGGTTCAGTTCAGGTGGCAAATAGCTTGTTTCTACAGAAACCAAACCTTCATACATGTTATAAAAAGAACAAAAATGATATAATACAATACAACATGGTCAAACTTTCGAATCAAAACTTCAAAAATCATTCAGATGTTATTCAGAAGTCATAATTGGCATTGGCTGTAATGGCAAAAAAAAAATATGCATGCATCAAAGGCATGATTTTTATGTTTCCATTTTGTCTGTTTCTCAGTAATCAAGCAAGAAGTGCTCGCCCTTCACAAACCCATATGCATTTTTTACTTGAATCAGAGCAAATACAGAACGGACCATTCGACACAAGGGTTTCAGAGGGCCTAGACAACATGAAACATGCACTTACGTGAAGGATATGACGGAATTTAATAAATGTTATATTCACTCTAACCCAAAGTTAAAGTTATTAGGTGGAGGACCGGACTAGTATATCAAGTGGTCACTAAATCTACATTCTTTTAGTGCCTCAGACATTTCAACACTTCTGTCACATAGAAGACAGATAATACAAATAACCATGCACGTGGACCAAAAATATATGAACAGGGAGGAAGCACAAACAGATCATATGTCCAATACCCAACCAAATTCAATCACCATGTTAAACTTAGTCCAACTGAAAAGCTTAAACTATTAGATGGAGGGTCCAACTAGTATATCTAGTGGTTACTAAATTCACATTCTTTCAACACAGACACTTCAACATTCCCCTAATCAACATAAGTTGGGCACTGATGCATTACTACTTTCCCACATACCAGACTATTTCTCACCTTGCAGAAGGGAAAATGCGATGTGGCAACAATTTTGGTACCTTCCCCACTCTCCGCATATCAGTAAAAGGTAGGTTTTTCACCACCACAATCTTCCATAAACCTATAAAACCTTCTGTATCTGGCATGTGGCCTTCTGAAGAAAGTGTTTGCAATGTAACTTCATCCATGAACATGACAAAGCAGACATTTTTCCTAGACATGCGAGTGACCTGACATGGAAATGAATCAGGAAATTAGCGGCCAATTACAGTCCTAAATCACATTTGTAAAGAGCAGCTCATGTGTGGCTATCAAGAGTTCATGGGCAGATTGGTATCTAAAAGGCTAATTAACTTGATTCTGTCGCAGTGAAAATAGACACAAGTAAAACTACATAAGCAAATGCATGATAGAATATGTTCAAGAGTTTGTTACTAGTAGGCAAAAGTATTCAGTCCCTTAATGGTTTAGATATTGAAACTCCGAAATAGATGGCAAGGGAAACTTGTAGTGACGAAAACTACATAAATCAATGAGTATGAGACTGTCAAACAAATATATGATTTTGGAAATATATGTTTGATTCTAAAAGGCACTGCAACATGATAGAGAAAAATAAAATTGAAAACAGCAAGAGTGAAAATTTTATTCTGATAATCATCTACCATCAATATCTACATACCTTACTAAACTTGCTCGAGTAAAGATCATATTACTCAAAGCTCACCTATTATAAACTATCTAATAATACTCAATAGACCACTTAAAGTCCACAAAAACAAATGTACCAATGGAAAGTTTCTAGAAAATATACTAGACTTAGCAGATCAAATTTCCTGGATTTAAGCCACTGACCCACAATACAATTGTTTTGAAGCCAAACTCATGATGACACAACCATTAAAATCGTATGGACCTTATATCCAACAGCACCCTCAGCATGCTGAAAGTAATAAATTGCCACATAAACGTAAAGATGATATGTACAGTCAATGGCTTAGAAAAAATATTAAACGAGGACATAGGATAGCAGGGAAAAGTCCAATTTCTATAGATATTATTAAGTTTCAGGAAGATATCTTGTACCGTCTTGCCAGTAGGTGTTCTCAAACGATCCGAGTTCCCAAAAATACAAGAGATAACAGCAATGTGGCATCTGCTAACATACTTCGTGTCATCTTCTGACAAGTCAAATCCAGTACTTGGAGATCCTTTAGGGCCTTTAACAAAACCACAATTTATTTTTTGATCACGTGCTAGAAAAGATTCTTCCCGTTCTTGCAAACTCTGATGCCCAGAAAATCTGGGCTCCCAATTTTCTTGTCCAAGTGGCTTTTCCTCCCATTCTGTAAACTGTAAGGAAAATCTTGCAAACTTCTGACTTTCTAAAGGCTCAACAAGCTGTGCTGTAGAGTTCAATAACTTCATTTCACAAGGCTTGCCTGATGTAAAAATGAAACGTCAAGCAAAAACCATGAACTTATAAACAAAGGAACATCTCACTCACCACGAAAGAACACATAGACATAATGATGTGAGACACCTTATTGGATTGACTATTAGTCCAATTCATTCCACATACATTCAAACTACTCTAAGCCACTCTAAACAATCAGTTTTACAAACAAGCAAAACTGGTTTGAGTGAACAAAAATGCACATACATATTTTCAGTGAACTTTCAAATCTATATATTTTTTAAACTCGAGTTCGTTGGTTTTTTTATACTCTCGCACGCCATTGATGTCCTTTCATGAGACTTCAGATCTAGATGAGTTCAGAGTAAAGAAAAAAACCAGTGAGCACGAGTTGAAATATATTTTTTTTTAATTTTTCAACAAAAAATAATTTTTGTCATTTTATGACAAATGTAAACATTTTGCAAAAAAATGATTAGTTCACAGCCATTTTTTTGCAAAATTTGAAATGTTCATGGCAACTTTTTGCAATTTTCCCTTACTTTTATGGCATGCATATCATTGCTAGTGACCCTCGGACCTTTACAAGATTGTCTGTAAATGTAAGGAAAGCTCAATTAATTTCTAAAACAAGCAAAAACCAACTTCAAATAATAAAACGAGAACACATCCATGAAGACATGCACATCTATACATAGTATTATTCTCATTTCCACCAGAAACACAAAAAACTTACCGAGCTTGGGTTTTCTCTTAGGGGATGAACGTGGCTTTTTTACAGTAGATGTGCCCTCAATACCAACATCAACATATTGAGAAGTTAAGTTCTCTTTATGAAAATCCTTCAAAGACAAGTCCTTAAATGAAGTGGTGGAGGCTTTGTCGTCCTCTTCTGCAGTGCTCTGCTCCGACATAGATGACTCTCCACCATCTTCATTTGGCAAACTTTTCACAATGGAGTTATCCATATCATGTCCAGTTTCATCATCATCTCCCATTCGAGCATCATTCAAATCGATACCATCATCGTATTCATCCTCAACATCCACAGCGTCATTCTGCTTTCCAGAATCCTCATTATGCAATAATTGGTTTCTGTTTCCATATTCGCTTATCGAGTTGCCCACCTTTTTCAGGGAGGCCTCATACTCTGCTTCATACTTTTTTAATTCATTACGCCCAGCCTCATGGTACATTCCTCGTTCAGGAACCTTATGGTAAGTATGGAGAAACGACTTGCTGCCATTCTCAACTCTGGCTGAAACATGACCTTTACCAATACCCACACTAGTATGAACAATTACATCCTCATTGTAACTCTCATCCCTATCCGAATACCTTGAATCTCGGCCATGTGCTACTGACCCCTTGCCAAAATTAAGGACTTCATTGGGATCTGTCCTTGTCACATTGATGAGAAAATCTGAATCATTCTTCAAGTCATCATTCAGACTTTGGTAAGTCTTTATGTCTGCGGAAATTCAAAAACAAACATTAGGCTATTAAATTACTCAACCTTAGTTAAAATATTGGAATGAATCAGAAATTATCCTTGCAAACCCATTCTTTTGTAGTAATAATAAATATGCAATTACTTCTCTTGAAAGAATCTATTTTAATTTGCTTTTCATCTAAGAAAATGAAGAAAAAAAATACATGTATTCAGAATTGCCAATTGTTTTGGGATATAAAGACATCTGCCTAAGTGAACTCCAAAGATACCTCTGATCATGTAAAGTTAAATTTATCATTCAAGTCTCATAAAGTTATCCACTTCATTTTCTCATCTTTGAAAGAACCAGCGGAGGACTGGAAATGCTAAACAGCATACTAAGAAGTTAAGAGTTTGCTTCAGTTGAGGTGCTAAACTTCAGTTGCTCAGAAGCTAAGTAGCAGATTTATATAGAATAAGGCAACTTCAAATTGTTCAAATAAGTAATAAAGTTGCCAAGAATATTCATAAAGTAAAACTTGCAATTTGTTTGGTCAAATGAGCTAACTCAAGAAACTGAAAGAACTTATCTTCTGATTGAAATGATGGTGAACAAAGTTTTAAAAGGCTAAATCGGGAGCTGAAGCGTTTTTCCTTAGCACCGTGAGGCATTAGCCTCAATGATAAGACCAATAAATTCATAAGATATCATAAAAATAGGAAAAATGAAATCATAAATAATTAAAAATTTTAAAAAAACAAATAAAATCTGCAAAATTAACAAAAAAATAAAAATAAAATCATCAAATAATTAGCAAAATTAAAAATTATGAACAATTATAAATTAAGAAAAAAATTGGCAAAATAAATAAAAATCATCGCAGCATTAGCAAAGGAGATGGAGAGAGATGAGGGAGGAGGAGAGGGAGAAGAGTGGCCGGCTGGAGGAGAGAGTGAGAAGGAGGGACTAGGAAGGAGTGATGGAGAAGGAGTTGCGGGATGGAGGTCGATGGAGGAGATGTTGCCAATTCCTCTTCTATTTTATGTTTTTATTTTGTTATTCCTTGAATTTATTAGGTTAACTTTACCCTCTTACCAACACAAAAAACTGAATAACAATATTTTAAAAAGTCCAGATATACAACTTTCATAAAAGGTCCGAAATGGGCTTTAAAATTCTAGCCAACAATCTGAGGCGTAAGCCTCAACCGCCTCGATACACAGATGATAAGCAGGCCTCAAGACGCATGCCTCAAATGCCTTTTAAAACCATTATGGTGAATAATGCTACATGCTACCTCAATACATATCACTTGAATCAACATAATATCACAATCCTAAATGACCTTTCCCAATCTGTACTAAGATAGTGGTGATGAGATGTCAGCACAATTAACTTATGTGTGCTGATCAAATGAATTCTTTAGTTTTTAATCAGATCCTAAACTCATCGCTATACAAGAGTAGCCAACTTGGAATCTATTAAACTGGAGCACCTCATGAGAATCCACCTCTTGGAATCTATTAAACTGGAGCACCTCATGAGAATCCACCTCTAATCAGTGTAGCAACATAAGAGCGGCATATATTACACAATATTATTGTGACCTATTGCCTTTCCTCAATGTCATAGAAACCCATCAAATAACTGTGGTCCAGAACAGAAATACAGATAAAAGTTAATATAATTGCTTCTGATCGAGCCCCTCACAAGCTAAGCAGCACAAACATAAAGGATTTGTTGTTATGACAAGGAAACTTAACTCCAAATTTCAGTCTGCAAAAAAAACAACAGTGCAACCCCTTAATCATTCAGAAAGTAAATTGACACTTTGTTTGATCACTTAAGCGAGCTCAGAAAAAAGGAAAAACTTAGCTTATACTTGGCTGCACCTATTGGTTGAGTTTTATTCCAAATTATGATTGTGTTATTAATCTATTATTATGGAATTATTTTAGACTATCAGGGATCTATTCTTAGACTGACTCACATGCCAGTTTTTCACGCAGCAACCAACCTGCCATGGACTTCAGTTTAATTTCAATCCCGAATCCTCAACTCAATCGCAACTCGGCTCAGATACAGTTTAAGTAAGTCATATACTTCGATGGCATAATAAAGAAAATAACAACCTGAGGTAAATACTTAGTTTCTGTTCTTATTTCATATCCCCTGAGTAATAAAAAATATGGCGAGAAAAACCAATTAGCTGTTGATAAAACTAACACATACATCGCTGTAGGAGTGAGTGACTGGAACATAAGAACTCCTAGATCTTTTGTCCTTCCTTTTCCTATTCTTTAGGAAGAGAGTGATGAATGGGGTGAAGAGGTTACCTGACTAAATCAAGTGTTATGGGATAATGGGTTCTCAAGTATAGCTGCAAGTCAATTGCATGGGGTCTCTTGAAAAACCTCTAGAATGAATGTGACAACACAAGAACACTGTAGTTGATGACTGAAGAACAATTTGAAATCCATAGTAAGAGCATATAAATACATTGAAATCATGGCATTCAACCAAAAACAGCAAATTAAAGGCCAAAAGATCCCAGTAGCCACATTAACCCAATTCCTCATCAACCAAAAAGAACAATCAACATAAACATAGAGAAAGAACCAGTAGACAATTCTAGCATTCTTCAGTTTCATACACAAACCCAATCCCTCTACCACACAAACATCATTGCATTGAACCCAAAGACAACACAACACACTCGAATCCAAAAATTCACCTTAGCCAAAGCAACCTAATTCCATACACAATACCATTCCCACAAAACAACAAACCAGAATCCAAAAACCCACAGCAATCTAAATTTCTCAGCAACCAAACAGAACAAGAGGCGAAGAGAATCAGCAGACCTTTGTGGTCCGTTGAGATGTGATGGTAGGCCAAGACGGTGACGAGGAGCGCAAGGGAGAGAACGGCGACGACGGCGCCGACGGCGAGGCGTCGGGGCTTGTCGGATCGGAAACGGCGGTGGCGAGAGGGCTTGTGCGGGGGCGTCCCGGCGCGCACGCCGATGGAGACGTGATCGTGGGATCGAGACCCGTGAGCGACGCCGGATTGCCTGTACTGTGCCATTTCGCATTATCGTCGTCACAAGCTTCTTCTTCTTCTCCTCCTCCTTCCTCCCCTACTTGCTGTGCTATGAATCATATGGCTCCTCCTTAGTTCTATTTCTGGTTGCTGATGAGAATGGGAGAGTGTGGACTGTGTTATGGAGTGGTACTGTGATGTGAAAAATTGGAAGAAATGGGAAAAATAAATTGAGATCACTATACACTTACAATTATGATTTGTGCATAATTACATAGATATTTTTTTTTGCCTTCACATAATTTTCACAGTTAGTAATATCGTTAAAGTCCGATATGTGTTTTAAAATTTTAAAATATACCTCTCGACCCTCTCTCCATTGTCCTTTTTGTTATTTGTGACCAGACTCTTGCGCGTTCTGAACGATGCAAACGCTGCAGAAAAATTTGAGTGCCGAAAGCCTGACACATCTTTCTCATTTGAAAATTCGAAAATAAGGTGTGGTTGATGCTATTAAATGGGTTAAGACTGACTTCTCGGTGGTTTTGGCTTCCGTTTGTCGTTGTGGCCAACGGTCTTGGTGTGCTTCGAGGTTTACAAAATTAGGCAGGAAGACGCCTGATTCGAACACCTTCATGTGAAGGGAAATGTTAAGTGTCAGGTCCTTCAAAAAACGCAGAACTGTCCTTCACGTACATGTGTTCGAAATATGGAATTCTAACACGTAGAAAATAAGAAGAAAGGCCATACGTGAAAAATGTTATTTGACAAAGGCTAAAGCCCATTAGGGTTTCCTATTAACATAGACTCATTAGAGTTGAGTTTTATGTATCAAGTTTTATGTTCAGCTATATAAATAGAGAGCCTCGAGTAGTATGAATGTATTAATCAATACAATATCACATTTTATAGATATAATTTGGCATCACAACTAATACGATTTGATCTTGTTTATATTTTTACATGCTTGTACACTCTTCATCGTTAACTTATGATTCTAGCGAGTGGGCACGACATCACATCCCTACCATTTACGTTTTAGCTCCCACTTCCATTCAGCACAACCTTCGTTCCTTGCTGCTTTTGTATTCTCCGATCAATTGTTCGACTTTTTGTTGTTAAATTTTTTTCATATATAAGATGTATATGTTTCTGATAGAAATAAGAGAATGATTTATTATTGATGTGTGTATTGTGAATTACAAGAGACCTCTATTTATGGAGGTAATAATAATAGAATAGGAAACCCTAATATATGTGAGAAAGGAAACATAAATATAGGAAACATAATATAATCTAACAGCCTCCCTCAAACTCAATGTGGTGAAACAAGAATTGAGTTTGAAGCTTGATAGTATTGAGTTATGGAGGATGCGCGCGAGTTGATGCGGCGAGGATTGAGAATGGAGGATGCGCGCCAATGTTTGATGTCTGATGCCTGATGCTTGATGATGTCTGATGCATGTTGGCTGATGGCAAGATGACATCGGCTAATGACATATAGATGATGCCTGATGCCTGATGCATGATGCCCGATGATGCCTGATGCCTGCTGGCTGATGGCGAGATGACAACGGCTGATGGCATATAGATGATGTCTGATGCCTGATGCCCAATGATGCCTGATGCCTGCTGGCTGATGGCGGGATGACAACGGCTGATGGCATATAGATGATGCCTGATGCATGATGCCCAATGATGCTTAATCAAGATCAATTGATGATGAAAAAACGAGATTGTGCGAGGAAAATTAATAAGGTAAAGAGTAAAAGAAGAACCGATTGGTTTGAGAAAGAAAATAACAGAATAGAGGAAAGGACAAAAAAGGAGTAGAGACGGTGTTTGAACTTGTTAGAGAGGATTTGATGAAGGTAGCGACGAAGGCTTACGAGATTGTCGAGTTGATTGTTAGCGGAAGCGAGAGGCTAGAGATTGAGATTTGAATTGCCTCGCCCACCTGTCAGAATCACGAATCATCGACGAGTGGGCAAAGCGAAATATGCGTAGAGATTTGACCAATGATCGATTATACCTCTGATACCATGATAGAAATAGTGAGAGATATATTATTGATGTGTGTATTGTGAATTACAAGAGACCTCTATTTATGGAGGTAATAAGAATATAATAGAAAACCCTAATATATGTGAGAAAGGAAACATAAATATAGGAAACTAAAGGGATGCAATCAGCTAGAAATCGTGTTTCAAATAAGTACAAAGGGACCTCCACCATCCGTCGGATGCAATCTCATCAACGGCTATGAATATTAACCAATTTATGCTCAAATTTAATTCAATAAATCTCATAAAGGGTAAACTAGTAATTGTGCCTCATAAATCACATCTATCATTTCTCTCACCCCTTCCACACGATTGTGCCTGAGCTTCAATTCCATGGCTTCCAGCTCCGCCTCCTCCACCACACTCACCGCCACGTCCTCCTCCGCACACGGCTCTTTCACCACAACCAAGCCCCACGCGCCGCCATCCGATCTGCCGGTCCGCGATTCAACGGATGCGACCCGCCTCCCCATCCTCGCGCCCCTACCTCTCCGACCTCAGGTTTGTCCGGAGGCTCGAGTCCGGCGATATCGATTCGGTGTGGGAGAGGTTGGGGAAGATGGAGAGGGCCTACTCGACGAAACCGGATATGGATGGGACGGGGTCGGACCGAACACCTGGCGCTGGACCGCCTCGAAGAAGTGCCCAGATCTGGATCCACGAATTTCATATGAGAAATTGGAAACAATGAAAATCTGAAAGCCTTTCATATAACTGAATACCTGAAAGCCTTTCATATAACTAAAAACCTGAAAGCCTCTCATATAACTGAAAACCTGAAAACACGGGTTTCGTGTATTTTTCTATAAGAAAACACTAATACCCGTCGGGGGAGTGGTGTGATGAGGGGTCCCCTCGTGTGACGAGGGTTTTCTGTTATATGAAAGGCTTTCAGTTTATCAGTCAAAATTTTTGTATCAGAAAAATCTGAATACCTTTCAGATACAAGAAGCCCAGAACAAGTAAGGACTCAATTTGTTCATAATCTGAAAGGCTTTTAGATACACGAGGGGACCCCTCGTGTGACGAGGGTTTCGTGTATTTTTCTATAGGAAAACACTAATACCCGTCGGGGGAGTGGTGTAACAATGGTTCCCCTCGTGTGACGAGGGCTTCGTGTATTTTTCTATAGGAAAACACTAATACCCGTCGGAGGAGTGGTGTGACGAGGGGTCCCCTCGTGTGACGAGGGTTTCGTGTATTTTTCTATAGGAAAACACTAATACCCGTCGGGGAAGTGGTGTGACGAGGGGTCCCCTGGTGTAACGAGGGTTTTCAGTTATATGAAAGGCTTTCAGGTTTTCAGTTACAAAATATGAAAAGTTTTCATATTTTGGAAAAACCTTGATCTGTATTGTTTATGAGTTGACACATTTGAATTTCATGAAATGTGTCTCAGAAAACCTGTTCGAATGTAGTTCTTCATTGTTTGGACAGATTTTCAGTTATATGAAAGGCTTGCAGGTTTTCAGTTATATGGGACAGATTTTCAGTTATATGAAAGACTTACAGGTTTTCAGTTATATGAAAGGCTTGCAGGTTTTCAGTTATGTGAAAGACTTTCAAATTTTCAGTTATATGAAAGGCTTGTAGATTTTCAGTTATATGGGACAAGTTTTCAGTTATATGAAAGGCTTGCAGGTTTTCAGTTATATGAAAAGTTTTCAGATTTTCAGTTATATGGGACAAGTTTTCAGTTATATGAAAGGCTTTCAGATTTTCAGTTATATGAAAGGCTTTCAGATTTTCAGCTATATGAAAGGCTTGCAGATTTTCAGTTATATGAAAGACTTTCAAATTTTCAGTTATATGAAAGGCTTGCAGGTTTTCAGTTATATGGGACAAGTTTTCAGTTACATGAAAGGCTTGCAAGTTTTCAGTTATATGAAAGGCTTTCAGATTTTCAGTTATATGAAAGACTTTCAATTCGGAACGGATAGGTGGCTCCACCTGAAAACCTTTCATATAACTGAAAACCTGTCAAAACAATGAAGAACTACGTTCGAACAGGTTTTCTAAGACACAATTCATGAAATGGAATCGTGTGACATGGGGTCCCCTAGTGTAACGAGAGTTTCAAGTATTTTTCTATAGAAAAACACTAATACCCGTCGGGGGAGTGGTGTAACGAGGGCTTCATGTTTTTTTCTATAGGAAAACACTAATACCCGTTAGGGGAGTGGTGTAACAAGGGGTCCCCTGGTGTAACGAGGGTTTCGAGTATTTTTCTATAGGAAAACACTAATACCCGTCGAGGAAGTGGTGTGACGAGGGGTCCCCTGGTGTAACGAGGGTTTTCAGTTATATGAAAGGCTTTCAGGTTTTCAGTTACAAAATATGAAAGGTTTTCATATTTTGGAAAAACCTTGATCTGAATTGTTTATGAGTTGATACATTTGAATTTTATGAAATGTGTCTCAGAAAACCTGTTCGAATGTAGTTCATCATTGTTTGAACAGATTTTCAGTTATATGAAAGGCTTACAGGTTTTCAGTTATATGGGACAGGTTTTCAGTTATATGAAAGGCTTGCAGGTTTTCAGTTATATGAAAGGCTTGTAGGTTTTCAGTTATGTGAAAGGCTTTCAAATTTTCAGTTATATGAAAGGCTTGCAGATTTTCAGTTATATGGGACAAGTTTTCAATTATATGAAAGGCTTGCAGGCTTGTTATATGAAAGGCTTTCAGATTTTCAGTTATATGAAAGGCTTTCAGATTCGGAACGGATAGGCGGTTCAGCGCCAGGTGTTCAGTCCGGCCCCGTCCCCTCCATGTCCGGCTTCGTCGAGCAGGCCCTCTCCATCTCCCTCAACCTCTCCCACACCGTCATGACTGGCTTCAGCCCCGATTGTCTCTCCGGCCCGACGCCACGAGTTCGCTCACGAAAGAGTCGTTCGGGGACATCGACAATGATCCCGACGGCTGAGAGATAGGCGGAGTGGACCCAGCGGACGAAGGAGATCGAGAGTCGGACGGCGGAGATGCTCGATGTGTTTGAGTGAGGAGAGCTGAGAGAGGAGGTTGAGGTTGCGGACGGAGGAGAAGAGGTGCGTGAGGGAAGAAGACAAGCTTGAGGAGCAAAAATACAAATATACCCCTATGTATATGTTAAATGACGAAAAGAAATTACAACTTCGACTTATTTACGCCTCAATGTCACCGCGTCCATCTTCACCGTTGGTCATATAATCGTGTGGCTGAGATTGATCCCTTGGTACTTATTTATAGCCATGGTTTTCTACTAATTCTTTCCCGAAACTAAATATAGAAAACATAATATAATCTAACAGTTTCACTTCTTTATCTATTTGTTTGGGCCCGACCGAGGCCATGTTGCACGTTCAAGCTCTCATAATATTAATCTTAATGTCAAGTGTCAAGGGACTAACAAAATCTATTGAAGAACTCAACATAATCAAATACAATATTACGTTATTCATTCCTATTAAAAAGGTAACTTTATTTGTTATACAAACTTTAACAGCATTTGAGCAAGTGAAGATGAGTCAATTCCATATTAGTGCTAAAAGATCAAAATTCAGCATACAATAATTTTATTGTTGGCTCTCGACAACAAAAGGCATAATAAGCTGAATTTTTAAATTCATTGAAACATGAAACACTTTGCAACAATCTAAAACATGCTTTGCAATGTCCACCCTTAATTTTGGTCACAATTTACAGTGATTATTTATAGGTTGTTGCAAAATACAAAATCTCCCTTCAAACGAACAAAATATAAAAACCCCTCGTTCATCAAAAGTCACTTCACGTGGAGCGCAAACTTGAAAATTTTAAAATGACATAGATCCTGCTTTATAATAGAATAAATAAATAATGATGAACATTGAAGGGAGTCTTCTTCGTTGGTCTTCCTCGGTCATGGTCGTCGACATGTAGAACAACGTAAATGGAGGCGTGATAATTGGAAAACCGAAGCATCCATCGACTGAAAATGAATGAGGACGCCGGTAAAAAGGTGGGAATCTGGGTATTACAAAACTCGGCGAGTTCCATAAAATCCTTTGAGTTTTAAAAATTAACTAGAAAATATTAATTAAGAATCAACAAACATCATATTTTAAAAGCGCGCAAGCGAATTAGACAATCACACATGAAACCCTGATAAAGAGTACACTCCAAATACACATGAAAAAAGTGTTTACGTGATTCTGAACAATTAGACAAAACAAAATGAAAGTCTTAACGACGCAACAAACCATAAACCCAACACCTGAGAACCTGACTCACACGCAATTTGTAAAGCCGTCGTCCTTAGTCAAAATGATAGTTCTTCTTACATACAAATCATCTCAACTTCAAACACCGAGAAAACTCTCTCGCGTAGTTAAATCGAACCATCACGAAATGCCCATTAAAATCACATAACATTGTAATAACAACGTTAATCTTGATTCACTTAAAATGAAAAATCATTTTGACTAATTGTAAAATTTCAAGTTTTATTGCCCGGCTTTTTTTACACCATCCGCCACCTTCATAAACTAAATGTTTTGATTCAGCAATTAAACTAAAGTATTTATTTCGAAACATGTGACTGACAAGAGTTATTTGAACACTTATGACAAGCAAGAGGTACACATTGATCGAGACACTTTGTGACTGCAGATAGCTAAAAACTGAGACATTGTGTGATTGCAAGTAGCTGGAAATTGAGACGTTGTGTGATTGATCGCAGGTAGCTTGAAAATGTCAGTGGCCACCACCCATACCAACCGTGGTCGGAAGAGACTGTGCTGGTGGATTTGGGAGGAAAACTATAGCCAACACAGCGCTCGCCACGGCGGCGATGCCTCCCATTCCAAAAGCCGGCAAGTTCCCTCCTCCCATTGTCGCGTCCAACGGTCCACTCACCACCGACACAAACATCTGTCAACAACAGTTAAATGTCACAATGTTGTCGTGGCACACATAACTATAAGTAAATTTATTAAATACTGGTTAATGTTGTTAGTGAATTACTTACTTGTGGAATAACTATAGCCATATTCACAACTCCGAGAGACAACCCTGATAAGATGACAGGAAGAACACATCAGTAATTTTAACAAGAACAGTATGTTTAAAATCAAGGATGACAACATAACGGGAATGAAGTGAGTTTTGTTTCCTCTTCCCATCGCCCCATTTCCATTCCCATCTAAAATGTTTTTTTACATGGATATGGGGTAGTATAAGGCCGCCCTGACCCTGACCATCGATTAAACCAGGAACATCGACTTCTCATCGTGATAATAGCATTCTAACATGCCTAATCAAATCCTAATATGTAAATTTGAGCGGCACATATCAGGCCGGACTACATAACTAAAATATCAATATTATTAGTTGGGTTTGTTCTAATCTCTTACATACTCATTTTAATACATATTCTTTTTACGTGAGACTCACTTTAACTTTAAAAAAAAGTAGAAGTTGGATGGATTACCTTGGCCTCCACCGGCCACTGAGCAATAAATAGACGCCAGGGCAAACGGGATGCTGAAAGTGACCGACAAGGGAATGCCGAGAACCGTGAAGAAAGCCAAGGCCGAGCCCTTGATACTAGCGGGTATCTCCGCGCCCGCGGCATGGTCTCTCCTCCAATGCTCAGCGCTCTTAGTGATCAAAATCGTCATGAAGAGCGCGGCGGCCAGAATAAAGTTGACAATGCCCCAGAGGCGCTTGACCCCGCCCAGAAGGCGCGAGACGTGGTCAACGGCAAAAGAAGAGATGAGGAGGACAATGGAGTTGAACATCAGGCCCAGAGACCCGGCTCGGACCCCGAGATCGTACATGTTCTGCTCGTCCTTGGTGCCCGTGACCTTGCCGCCGAACACCTCCGTGCCCATCCAATCGGTCCCGTACAAGAAAAATGGGAACCACGCGATCCAGTTCAGGGCCGTCACCAGGAGAAGTATCCACATTGGCCTTGTCAAGTTCTTGAAAGCTTTCACTAACTCTCCCACAAATGGTACCTCCGATTCATCTACAATAATTAAAAATAAAATCACACATCAATACAAACAATTATTTTTCATATATTTATTACATGGCATGATATTTTCTGAAGTCAGAAATTGAAGTGACAACTATTAACAGACCACACTTAAGCTAGTAAATTAAAAAAGGAAGACATTTTATGCTATATAAGACTATAACATTATATCACAACTAATATGTCCCATATTTATTTGTGATCCCTAAAACCAAAATCAAATAAATTCATAAAATTATTATATATTTAAAGTTTTATTTAATTTAATAATTTTATAGTGGCGACCTTGCTTGCTTCCTAGCATATCATAACTAGAGTCGAAACTCATCCTGATATTTAGAATAGTATGAGTTAAAAGATGGTTAATAAAAAAATTAAATGACAGTAATTTTAAAAATAAAAACTCGAAGTGAAAACATTATACTCATTTACTCCCTGGATTCATAAATATAGAACTAAAAAATACCTTTGGATAATTAATTTCAATTCCATTAATTTAAACGTAATATCCACATAACATAGTATATATTAATTATTTTTTAAGAAGACATCATCAGATAAAGACATGTTTTTTTTCAAATAAAAATAGCACTCAAAATAATTGAAACGCACATGCAGAAGAACCTAGATATGGCTACATATTCCAACATGCACCCCCTTTAATTCCTAAATAAATAAACTATTTTAAAACATATCAATTGAATAAATAATAAATGACGTTTTTACTAATAATATAAATGCACCAGGACCACGACACATTCACGAACAACAACAAAAAATATAGAAAGAGAATCCGATAATGAGTAGGACACGGGGACTTAATTAGCTGAATCAGAACAGTGAATAGAAAGAAATTCATGAATTATATTTCGGGATTTTAATTAAAATTTAATTTTCATTAACCGAGCAGTAATTAATTAATGTTCCGAAAATAAATAAATGAATTGGATTAGGACACATACTGATCTTGAGATCGGCGGGGGTTATCGGAATCTCCTTGACGGTGAGGACGGCGGTGACGGTGATGACCAAGAGCAAAACAATATCTACAAGGAAGCAAGTCTTCAGATTGGCGCAGTACACGTCGCACACCTCCGTCCTCGTGAACGGCAATAACTTGTGCATGCCCGAGATCGACCCGGCCGTGTATCCTAGGATGTTTCCCAGGCCCATGAACCCCGCGAACATGATGTTCGCTAACCTCATTGTCTCATGCTCACCGCCCGAGAGATCAGCTAGAAACGCTCGACACGGCCCCTATCATGCATAAAACACAATATTATCCCCAAAAATATCAAAAACATATCTTAAACTATTACATAGTTTTTGTCAATGAAAACAAAATTTACTACTTTTTACGATAATGTGTATATTTCTATAAAATAACGAAAATGCCCTTAATATTAAAAAATCTGTTTTATAAAATTAATTTTTAACTTAAGAATATTGTAGCAGAAGAATAAGTTTTGACAAGCATAAAGTGTAGTTAAAAGATGTTTTTAGAAAAAGCTTTAAACTTAGTACCTCTTATTAAGGGTAATTTTGTCTTTTTATTAGGAATACTCGTATTTTTCACCCATTTTTATAAAACGAGTGAGAGAGTACATACATGTTTTTACCGTCTTCCTTAAAAAGAATTTTGAATAAGAAAATACATAGTAATAAAAAAACAGAGGAGGGACCACATAGACAGGTATACGGTATACCTGAAGCATGTTGTTGGCGACGTCGAGGATCCAGAAGCCGACGACGAAGAGCGCGACGGCGCGTGGCTTGGTGGCAACGTCGATGGGGTCGCCGGCGCTGTATCCGATGTCCTTGGCGAAGCCGATGAGTATGACGGCGACGCAGACGCAGACGGCGCCGGAGACGATGAAGGGCCTCCGGCGGCCGAAGGAGGAGGTGCACCGGTCGCTGTAGAACCCCACAATGGGCTGGACCAGCAGGCCCGATATGGGCCCGCACAGCCATATGAACGAGGCCCACACGTGGGGCACCCCCAGCGTCTGCACGTACGGCGTCAGGAGCGACAGCTGTAGGGCCCACCCGAACTGAACCCCGGCGGCTATCGCCGCCACCGTCACCACCTGTCGGATCGTACCACGTTGCTGCCTCGCGCACGCCCTGTCCGAAGGAGTAGAAGACTCGACCTCCATTTTCTCAAATCCTTATTTTCTCTCTCTCTCTCTCTTTTGGGTATGGTTTTTGGGTAGGAGAGAAGCGGTATTTATAACAAGATTTGGGTTTGGTTTTGGAGGGTTTGGGAGTGGATAGAGATTTGGAAAAAGTAATTGAAATGTGCAAAGAGAGAGCGAGGATTGGTTTTTTTTTTCTTCTCTTTTTTTTGACGTGTTTCGCGATAAGGAAAGAGTGATGATCAGTCAATGAGGGAGTCACCGATTTTTCAGCATCCCTAAATATTATTATTATAAATATAATATAAATGGGTTATTAATTGTGTCCAATCGTGTTTCGGCACGCTATTTTGCATTAATGACATCACATTTATTACCACGCTTTGAGATACATTTTGATTTTAAGAACAAAACATGGACACAGTATCGACCATCAATGCCTTACTGTTAATGTTTCATTTTCATCGCTTATCTGTTGCTATTCCGAGCCTAGTCATGGTACACGAGGATTGTGTATATATGAGGTGTTTTTTTGTTTTGTTTTTTTGGGTTTGGCCTAAATATTTTGCCGAATCAATCGCTCTAATTTGGCAAAATATTAGATTGAAGATTAACCATTAAATTGAACCGATTTACTTTAAGGTTTAAACACTTTGTTTCCAACTTATTTTGATTCTAACTTAAAATAGGTACTTGCTTAAAAAGCTGGGTTTTAATGTGATTTTAAAGAGATTAATGTAACTTCCTAAACTAATTTAAGGTAAAAAATATATCAAGAAGTGTTAAATGTTAGTCAATTAAGTGTGCTCCAAGTCGCTTTATCCACGGTAGCTCGATTTTCAAGTCAAATACTTCATTTTTAAGTTCTATTTTTTACATCAATTTTATCTACTTATAAAATATATTTCAACTTCTAATAAGATCGAACTCTCACAACACCACAAATTTTGTGACTTGATTCTTAGGATTTAGAGCACATGCAATTTGACTACTTTAAACTTAAAATTTGACCACCTAATTAATAACTGTCCCCACGATTAATTACCAACGTTACAAAGAAAAGTTAAAAACATTGTTTGTCAAGATTAAAGGGACGGTCTCGTAACGTTTATGAACTTTTATTTTGCCTTATATATATATGGCAAAACATTGCACATGCATGGAGTGCTGTTAATAAAATCAATGATCTATAAGTAGTTTTTTATTGGTGTCCATGAATCTATCACATTTCTTAAATCTACAATCAGATTAAATATCATAAAAGTTTTTACTTAGTTTCATCTTAATTTTTACTTAGGATGTCATAGAGTTTGAATTTAGTTTAAAATATGACTTAAGGGGTAACATTTGAATACATTAATAATGAGATGTTACGAATGTTTTGTTCCAAAAATTAAAATTTCGATTGATCTTTGATTCGGCGGCCCAAAGTTTCAATATATTTGATCGGGTTTGATGACCTCATTAGTTTATTTTAGAATATAAAAATAATATTAATTAATCGATAGATTTTTGCACAAATATTATTGTCGTTTAACTCTCGAATACATAATTGCAAATCTTATACGTTAACGATACTGACAACCTCTACTTCATGAGAAGAAGTTATGGGTTCGATCCTTACATGAGATGGAGAGGGATTTCATGTAGAATAAAAAAATTCATGTGCTTATTAATTAAAAAACCAATACCAACCCTAGTCGGCGGCATGGTTTTTTTGCGGTTTGTACTCTTCGCCCGTGGCGATTTGGGTTGTTCGTCGAAAATCGACGATGTCTCACGGCGGCACGGCTCTGTCTGTGAGGGCTTCTAGTACAGCTACAGTTCCGGGTCTTGCGGTGGTAGCTGCGACAACAGCTGGCGGTGAAGGAAACAGATCTAGTGGGATGACAGGAACGGAGTCGAGTGCGGTGGGGTTGAGGACGGAATTGCAGGTGGGGCGAGCTTGGGTCGCGACGGTAGATCGGTACTGGGAGGGAGCTGGTGTTATCTGGCGTCGGTGGGCAGACTCATGTAAGCATACCGAATTAGGGGGTCTCGGCTTGCTTAAGCTTCAATACGTGGGAACCAGCGATTTTGATTGGTTGTTAGATCGGTATTGGGAGGGATATGGAATTTTATGGCGTCGGTGGGCAGACTCATGCAAGCACACCGAACTAAGGGTACTCGGCTTGCTTAACAGCTGAAGTTATAGTTGGTGGGATAGACCCCTCACCATAATCATAGCTACTATTAGTTAAAGCAAACATGGCTAATTCGTGAGCCATTTGATTACAAGTAAAACAAAGAACAAATGTTCCGATAGTAGGTAGTACACAACACCGTTCGCTAATGATTCCTTCAAAGTTGTGCAGCTCGACCTGTTTAGCATCACGTAGAGCCACGACCTCCAACTCATACAGATGGAAAAATCCCGTGATCTTGCTGCAAAATGCTTTACACAGGCATCCATGATAACTCCCGAGACCAATCGACTCGAACCAGTTAACTTGGTATATTTTAATATTTTATCCTTTAAGCAAAGAAATATTTGAACAATATAAGACTTTCCTATTTAATTAAGAAATTAAAACGTGTATATATTTTTTAGAAACTCTATTTGAAATAATATATTAATTATAAATAGAAACTTATCATATTTAAAATAATTATTTATACGATCCATATATCCGTATCTTTTCCTTGCGGTAATAAACCTTTCACATTAATAACATAATTAATTAGATGGAAATCCCCAAAAGTGAATTGCTAATTCAATTTTATCGCATCATTACTCGATCCAACACGTCTGTTAAAGCGTTCACGAAATTGAGTCGCAAAAGAAACCATGAATGGCTCCATTTTTATCCCTATAAACGTACTCCACCTATTGACAGACCCAAGTCTATAATTAATTTATAAAAAATAAAGATAATTACAGCTAAATACAATTAATTAAAAAACACGTTTTTTCTTCAAGATAAGAATACTAACGACACAACAGTCTCCCGCACTCCTAAAAATTTGTATTCTTCTTGTTAATTCCCATTTCGATAAGCATATTTAAAAATGTACCATAATCATGTAACTCGGCATTATAAGCATATTTGAAAATGTACGGTAAATCAATATTACAGATTAAATATAGTATAATTAATTAAATATTGTCGTGTTCTTAAAAAGATACTCTAACAGTTTCAAATACACTTTTTTTAATGCGTTTTAGGAAGATCTTATCCGTTTTTACCTCAATCGAATTAAAAACATTAAATCTTTTACATCAGTTCGAGACACCTTAAAAGCCAAATAATATCTCCAATCCTGATTTGGCCATACCAACAACCAGTCATGGACGGTTTGTATGGGCTCTGATTCAGACATTACACACTTAAAAGTCAAACAACAAATATATTTGTTTTTAATTTCTGACGTAACGCATGCAAATACAGTTGGAGAAAATAAAACTGACACTATCCAATCTTCTAATGGAGTAATTAATATCCCAATTAACGGATAATCCCAGACTAATCATCTTTTTCTTGCAGTTAATTGGATATTAAATTCTCATCCAGTGATTTTCAGTAATTTGTGTGATTTTGGATATAGTAAAATCAAATGATCGATGTGGTAGACGCGCTTATCCTGAATATTATACACACTATTTACGAATAATTTTGATGGCAAATCACAAGTAATTGAGAGATTTGATGAATTTTAAGATAATATCTCTATCCCATTAATTACACCAAGAAAATCATTACACTGAGATAACGTAAATCCTACAATGAAATTATTAATTAATGGTGTCCAACTTCAATTCAAACATCCAAAACTACATAAAAATGATTATTCTAATATTTTTAATAAAAAAAGTATTGGAATAATCATGTATAATAATGTAAAATAAAATATTTTTGATAAAAATAGTTTTTCAAAAAATATTATTTTGAATATAATAATAATATTGTTATAAAATGTATGATAAAATATTGTTGATAAAAATAGTATTTAATTTCTAATAATTTGTTATTCATAAAAAAGTTAAACTAAATTAATAAATATATTTAAAATTTTATGATTCACTTTTTAACTGACAACTTACTTACTTTATTTGTATGGGCCTGATTTTCTACCCATTACATCCATGCTTTAATTATTCATATTTTTAGTAATATATAATAATTCATAATATATTATGAGGAAAACTTCACTTTTCATCCCTATATTATGTGACTTTTATGGTTCACATTGGTATAATTCGACTTGGACAACTTTATATATCTGTATAATTTAGTTGAAAATCACCTAACACTATTAAATTAGATTTACGGTGAAAAGTATAATAATTTTACGGTTAAATACACTTATTTATCACAAAGTAAATATAAAAAAATAACTATAGAGTTAAAAACTTAACTCAACACATAATTACACACAAAGGAAGTAATTAATGTAGTTGCCATTGTTCTTCGTCATAAGGCGATGAGGAAGTTGTGTAACAATAAGATAAAAAATTTACTTATTCATATTAATGCGTCGATGATGATTTTGAAAAATGTGACACATGATTCGAAACGGAGGTGGATCAATTTATTTGAAAAACTTGCATTTGTGAGTTTTCTTATAAAAATTACTAACATGTTAAATTAGAAAACAATACAATCGACAAATCATGAATTAAATTGACAAACAGTAAATTGATAGTACACAATATCTTTCTCAATTTTAAAATCTATTTTGCAAAATTAAAATTTTCAATTATTCACACACAAAATTTCGATGGCACCCCGTGATATAATTTGAAAACTTACTGTGTATTTTCCACATCTCATGAATTTTTTAGCGGCGTTTTTTGAAGACCATGGTGTACGCACTCGATACTAATTCACAGAGACTTCTACCACCATTCATTGCTCTGTGTTGTATGTTTCGTCATTGACGCTCCTTCCTCAAAATTGCATCGGTTGCTCTTTTTAAACCCCTTTTCATCGACCATATGATATAAAAGAAGGTTAGTTTAGGAATTTGCAAAATAAGTAAAATTCACGCGCTTCACGCGACAGTTTCTTATTTACAAATAAGGTAACTGCATTTTTAAATTAAAAATTATAAAGGGGTGCGAAGTTGTCCAACTCATAGTATGCTTAGAGTTGTAAATGATTCGAGCTTTCAACGAGCCGCTCTAACTCGATTCGTTATATATTCGGTTCGGCTTTGTTATAATCGAGCTCGAGCCAAACATTGTAAGCCTTGATAGACATGTGATCCGGCTCGTTTAATACTTAATGAATTATTATATATATTTTAAAAAATTATAAATATTTGTAATGGAATTAGACGAACCAAATTAAATTAAGCTGATCTCGAGCCAACTCAGTTACTATTTAATGAATTATATATTTGATTTTTAATAAATATATGTATTAACAATTAAGTCAACCGAATTGAGCCAAACTTGAGGTTAAGTGCATAAATTCGTTCGAGCTCGTGCCGAACCCTACAAAAATAAGGTTAAATTTGGTTCATTTACACTTGTAAACCATGTAGTATAGGATACAAACTGAAATTCTCCTTCAATAAAATAATGTAAAGTAACTGTTTATAAAATTTAATTATATATATAAAAAATCTAAATGATCAAGGATTGAAACTCTTAGGCCATCTCCAATACTATATCCATATATCCAAAAATTATTACCCAATGATTGAGTCTCTATATCTATTTCTCTCTAACCCAATCTCTAAAATTATCTCTATACGTCACATCAAATATTACTTTTATCATTTAATAATTTTACATATTATATTTATATAATTTTAATTCTAATAAATTATTTAAATATATACATTAATTTACTAAAAATAAATGTCATATAATAATCAAAATTTTATATAATAAAATATTAAAAATAACACATCGAATAAAACAAAATTAATTCTACAAGTTAGTAAACTCGTCCCAACGAGTAATTTTAGTCAATATTTCGATCTTCTTAGTGAATAAGAAAAATAATTGTGTTCGTTTATTTATTATTGTAATTGAAAATCTATATTTGTTGTCGAATTTTTATTTAAAATCATTGTTTGTCGTCGATTCTAATGAAAAGTATATTTTGCAAAATAAATTACAAATGAAGTTATAATACAATAATTTTTATATATTTAATTTACAATCAAATTAAATAGATTAATTAATTTCTTTTAAAAAAAATACACATAAATTACACTCATGAATAAAAATAAATTTAGATACCCATTTATTACACTCATAAATAAAAAAAATAATAACATTTCACTTAACACCCATTTATTCACTTTTGGAGATTGCAATAGTGTGTATTCAAATTTGAAGACTCACTGTAGCAAATATGCATATTTGGATACCTGCGTTGGAGAAGATAGTCTCCAAATATGCAAAAATTTGCATATTTGGATACAGGATTGGAGATGCCCTTACATATGGGTAACTCATTAGAAAAAGGTGATGTGATACAAACTTGGTCGGTTCTCATGTTTAATTGAGCTAACATAACATCAAATCAAATCGGTCGCTTCTATTTTTGGTGTTTCCAAACCTATTATTTAAGATTTTATTTTTGAAGAAAATATTATTTAAGGTTTTAATGTTTAAAAAATCGGAATAACTCATTTAGTTTCAGTTAGATTTATTATTTTTATATACTTTTTCTAGTTTTCTAAGAGTTATGCAATATGGGGAAAATATTAAAAATATTATATTATTACAATATATGTGTGTAACTGGTTGTAGTGGGCTAAGGTTTATCTTTAATGTCGTTAGAAGTAGAGAAATTAATCTGAAAATGAGGATTCAAAATGTCTACATCAATGTAAGTCTCTGTCGACCCAATTTATTGAATTTGTCCATAACATGTGAAATTGACTTTGGTCCAAAAAGGTCAATTTATTTATTTGCGTTCGGTCCAATCGAAAATTGCTGAAACCTTCATTAATTAGTAAACAAAATGGGTTTGGCAATTCGAAGAAAACAAATTGAGCAGACAATAAGTTTTGGGCTCATTCCCAAAATAATTCACACAAATTTGTTCTCTTATGTGAATGTGATCATCAAGTGGATCACATGATTGAGCCAGAGAAATTTGTCTCTTGGTCGTACAAATTCCAAAGACATGGAATATTAAATCTAATATTATTCAATTTTATATCTCCGTATGGGAGAAATGTGGATCATAAATTATTTGAACACTTTTTAAAAAATATATAAATAAATTTTGCGGAACGAATAAACAAATGAAACTTATATGTAAGAATATTGAAAAAGTGACATAAAACTATATTAAAAGTGTTGAATATGAACAAAATGGTCACCGCCCAGTAAATAAGTTGATATTTTAGTTAAACAATCTGACGTGAAAAGTTTTTATGTAATTTTACATGTTTAGAGCTGATATGGTAAATTTGGACTTGTGGTCGTAGGCATTTTGTGCCCCCGCTCTGTTGTGGTCTTCGACAGAAATGCGAAAGTTCAATCCTACTTTTATGTGTGAGAGGAATAATATAAACATACATCGAAAAATGTGAAAAAGTGTTCGTATTAACAATAAAAATACACTCAACAAATAACGTTGACTTATTAGCAAGAAAAAATCTCGTTTCAATTTTGACTTGTGGTTGTAGGCACATGTCTCTGACACATATGTAAAAGTTCAGTCTTCCTCCTACTTGTGAGAGATGATATAAACATACATTAAAAATGTGCATTTAGTTGTGGCAATGTTGACTTTTCAATTTTGAAGATCAACAAAAAAGTTAAACTTTTATTTGTAGAAGCCAAGTCAGTATATTTAGTCTAATCACGCATCGTCCTTAGTCTTGCAACAAGTCTTAAAATGGTTCCCATAACGTTGTCGCATACATATTATGTATAAGGCACTTAACATAGTTTTATCACTGTTTTCGTACAATGGTGTCTATTGTTTTGTCGTCAACATATTGTAGTCCATCGATGTTGATTTGGCAACTTATTCCTTGACACTAATCTTTATTTCTTCTTCATCATTTATTTCGAGTTTGACTTAGCATAATGGGATTGCTTTGTCTATCGATTGATGCATATGATCAACATCATTACTTGAAGACTATATATTTTATATCTTAGTGTGTCGACTTACTCTTATTCAAGTTGCTACTTTTTCCGTCTTTACCATGATAGTCATACACTGTATTTTCTTAATCATCAAATTGGACTTTATTGAAAATTAAGATCACTAGCAACCGGTTCCAGAGTAGGAAAAAAGAAGATAGTAAAGTACATTAAGAAATGTAAAACTAAAATATTGAAACACTGGTAGATGAGTGAGTGAAGAGCTTGAGAAGCATAGGTCTTGATAATTTCTATTGACCGTGCTTAGATAGTATTGGGGATAAAGTCGTCTTCTGTGAGAAAAGCGTAAATTCTAACTGCTCCGCCTTAGTTCAGAATTTCAACTAAGATTTCTTGAATGCCTGATTGTCTTTTTTCAAAACATTTTGATTATTGAACTTGAGGTTAGGCTTGATATGAGTTGATTGAAAGGGGCTGATAATGAGCTTTATAAATAGAACAACAAGAGAGTCACTCAGGCACAACGGATCCTTACAAACTTTCACAAAATGATCTAGAGAGGAAAATCCCAGGTTTGAAATAAGCCCAAGTCCGGAAACAAGCCTATCTGATACAAAAGGAGCTTAAACAGGCTGAAAGAGAGGTAACGACCTAGAAGAGGGACACAAGACGTAACCCTCTACATGGGATGAGTCTTTGTTGAATGACCAACCACCTTTTCTTGAATGAACCTCAACCTTTATTGTGATTAATTAAAACGAAGTTGCGACACTCGGATTCTACAAATTATAAAAGGGGTGTAGCCATAATTCAGTCGATAACCAGACTTGAGGGAAAAAATGGAAGCACTCTAGAAAAGCTCCAAAAACATTTTTCAAGGCGTCACCAAGATGTTAAAGGCTTGGAAGAGAATTTGGAGAAACAAGGATCAAACGATATTAATGAAACTTCAAGATCAAGGGGAATAATTGGGAATCACCATATTCAACTTATCATTGGGTTCAAGTTTTCGTCTCTCTTTAGTCTTTATATTTAGATTTCTTCCTTGTACAATCGACACGAGCACATGAGTATGGGCTAAACACCCATAGTTATGGGTGTTAGATCAAACAAGTGTTAGAACTTAATTTGCTTTGAAATTTCTATATTCTTGGACATAATGTTAAATTTATGCTTATATGGTAGATTGTTTGAGAAGTCGTGGGTGAATTTCGAGAGGGGCGGCTCATGACTAACTCAACACAAGTATAGAGATTCGAGTTCGCTCTTTGGAACTCTCATCCAACCATCATTAACCCTAAAGGCTGGCTTACATCTGTGGTCAAGCCCGTTGGCTTCAATACCGAGAGGCGACGTCGGTATATTAGGCATAGACGCATAGTACATCATTGTTTGCGTGAATATTAATTTGAAATGGATTCTTGTATGTTAACTTCACCGAATGTAATCTAAATTTGTCTTTTAATTGATCGCTTCTTACATTTTGTCGCTCTCCACTTCCACTTGTGCACCCATATGAGAGTCGGTTTTCTCCACTTGAGGCAAGTGTGAAAGCTTAAGGCCATAATATTCATTTTTGAAGACATATTAATTAATTGCTCCCCACACACATGTTTGATGTCTCCACTCTATTGCCAAATTTGACTAAACTCTCTGTATATGTATAGTTGCCACCTTTTCTCACCTAAATATCTTATGGGCCAAAACAATATTTTTCCACTCAACTACACTGACGGAGACGTTGCATAACATATTCAAATCCTTGAATAAATTTTAAAATTTAATGAATTTCACAAGAAAAGGACAAGTTATATACAATAAAGAACTCTTAATTAAGTGATCAGCAATAGTCTCGTATATAATTTTTTTGGGCAATATTTCTTTTAAATGAATAGAAATTTTAACAAAAATTTCGATCTTTTTTATTCAAATATTTGGATAAAAATTATTATAATTTAATACAAGTCAAGTTCAAGCTGAATATTGAACTCATTTAATAAACGAGTCGAATTCAAACTTAATTTTTCAACATTCAATAGGCTTGTGAACTGGTTTGCTTAGGATTTTATTTACTAAAATTCACGGTGAAAATTTGATAAATTGAACAACATTCGAGGTTGAATATTTTTCTTTGAGACGAACTCGAGTTTAAATTTATACGAATAAGGGTCAAAAAGATTTTGAGCCGAGTCGTATTCAAGCTTAATTATATCTCAAAAATCTTAAACAGAAATATACATTTCTAGTGAAAACCGTGAAAATTAACGTAGGGACGTCACGTGACAGGGTGCGAATTCTATTTTATAATCTAGAAGAAAAATTATTACCCGTCGGGAGAATAGCGTAACTAGAGATTGAAAGAAGATTTATTTTTATTTTTTCAATCTGTCACGTCTGATGTCGCGCTTCCGTAGATTCGCACCGGATTATAACTCAACGTATACAGGCCACAAAAGGGTGCGGCTAGTACAGCCTACACCAACAGCGCCATGTTTAAGAAACGACAGTCTATGATTAGTTGTTTTCTTGGTTTTATTCGTGACTAATTTGAGTCAACAATTACTACAACCGTTTCAATTGGTTGGTTAATTTGACTAAGCAGAGTCGAGACAAGCAGTGACAGAAACACAAGCTCGACTCACACACGACAGTTTATCATCAACTCGTAGACAATACTAGTACTCGTCGTTACATGCATATGCATTTATTAAAAACAAAGACACTTCTCGTTCGAATATTTGTGGAATAATTAAAATAATAACTTCACCATAGTATTGGTAGTAGGGTCATTCTATTTCTGATTCTATGTGCAAATTGCACCATCAAAGTGAACAGATAAAATATTTAAATAAATAAATAAATAGAGAGAGACATAAAGTACAATAGACATAATATATGTGTGAAAGTCAAGATGTAGGGACGTATATCAACATCTTTTAGACAACATGTTCAAAAGATACTCAATTACAATATAATTATATAATTTTTCCAAACATTCCAACAAATTAGTTGGAAAATAAAACATTCTCTCTACAAGCCGTTCCTTAAGATTTCTGTGTTATTTCAACTCCTGTATTCTATTTCCCAACTTCGAAACGACTCTCCTCTTTAATATAATAATTTTAATGCCTTTTAAAAATAAACCTTCACTTATCAACTTAAGTTTTTTTTAAATATTTTATAAACGTATTTTAAGTAAGAAAAAAAACAAAAATTACAAAAACCAACTATTTGGCATCAAACAAACTCCAAAAAAATTTCAAAGTGTTCAAAGCTCTCAAATCAATAAGTTACTTAATCAGAAGAGAGACAATGCAGTGGTATTATATAAGAAGAAAATGGAAAAACCTACCCACATTCCTAATTCTAAGTTCCTAAATAAGCATTGCACACTCATTTTAAAAATAATTACAAAGATGGTGCCCAGCACAGCACTTTATGGACCACTGTAGTAGAGACTGATAGTAAAGACACCCACATCACAACACAAGCAACCTTTACTCATAAAATACAACCTAAGCTCATGTCCTTAAAGTATTTATTGTCATCATCTATATGGATAGATAGCTAATTCCACAAAAACTGAAATACTTACTCCTATTATTCTAGTATCTATGTACATTCAAAACTACAACATGCATTCATGCTAATATTACCCCAATATCATATCCTACTGCTCATAATTCACAATCTTCAATTTTCACATGCAAAAACCAAAGCCTATCACCATTATCATCATCTTCGATTTTCAATGCAAATGACGATGTACGTACAATTTACCTGTACACAAAGGCCGGCCTCTTGGCATCGCTATAGACTTCTAATAGTGTAGCAGGCACGACTTTAGCCATATAAAAATGTAAAATAAAATAGCAGATATTGCAATGGAGACAATGTACTTGGTAGTGTTAGTGGCAATAGGAACAAGCCATCGCAGTGTTTTCTCCATTTCAGCTTTGATCTGTGCTGCAGTGAGCTGTAAGAATACCAGTTTAAAGTAAATGTTGAAGATCTGTACATAAACAACACTAAACTGCAACTCGAGAACTTCAATTTAGTGCATTATCTTTTCAATAAACTTTTTTTGAGCAGGAAAGAATGTGGACAACGGATTAATTTAAGTTATGCAGCATATCCATGGGAAGAAATCAGAGAGAAACTAATTTACCAATTTCTGCTCGAAAAAAATAAATAACTTATTGTCAGATTGGTCAGCAGATGTTCTTGCACCTTCACAGAGCTTATGGAATAAATCACAAAGCCAAACTTAAGTCAGATTCTCTTGCAAAAAGTACTACTTGCATAATGGTCATGGTACAGAGTAATATATACAAGATAATATGATGTGGCATAATTGTAAGGAACTAAGGACCATGCGAATAAACTTTAATGTGCAACTTCAAAAAACTGGTATGCATCATACAGTAGCTCAAATTCACATACACTGATGAAGCTTAGAAGTCAGATATTAGGCAACTTAAAAGCTTAAGACTCCAACAGATTAAAATCAGTTTCCCTCTTCAATAACCTAAGCTTCACTGTCATGTTCTTCAAATCCAGTTTATTGCAAATGAACTATGGAAGTGATAATTCTACAGAAAATGTATGCAGTCCATCATTGCTCCCAATCCCAAAGAAAAATGAAAACTTTAAGTTAATTTTTTAGATAGATACCAGCACTACCAAACGCTTCATGAATCTCCAAATGCAAGAAATGGACAATGTCTACCAGCTTCTCCATCACCTATAAGTACAAAATATTACAGAGATCTTCCCGAAACAGTAAGCAATTGGTATAAATGATGTAAACAATTGGTACAAATGATGTAAACTGTCGGTATAAGTGATGTAAACACGCAAAAATGTAAACACAAACGTGTAAATCTCAATTGTTGTAAACTCAGTATTTGTATGAAGTGAACACACAGGATTTAATCTCATCCGTTTACAAGTTCAATATAATCTCATGGCATGGTTGATAGTATAGCTAACCTGTAAAAAATGTTTTTAAATTTTAGAGGAGTTTTTTTAATCATAAAAAGGGACTTGTGGAGCCCTCCTTCATATGCTTATCTAATTTAGCATCAGCAACTAATTACTCAACTTGAAACAACTAAAACAGTATCAATTGCAAATAACACACCAAAGGACCCAATCTCGAAGGGGTCTTGGATCTTATCAATTACTTAGGCAAAAGGAAAGATCTTAGAGCCGATCCTTGGTGCAATCACATTATGATAAAAAAACCTCATGTGACTCCACCTCTCCTATTTCTTACACTAGCTGATGTTTCTTCATTTGAACTTTGAGTTAAATTAATACGTTCTTCATGCCTATAACCATCGTAAAATTTCTATAATATCCAAGTCTTTCAAGGCTATTAAAAGGCAGGTACAATTCTTTTCCTTTCTCTTTATGTTTTTATGTATGGCATCTAAGCATGAACATAGCTTCCATAGTACAGCCAGCATAAAACCATCTTGGTTCTCTAAAACATTAGGTTCTAATTTCAATATATGCAGTATTGAGCCTCCCAAAGTTCCATCATGAATCAAGGTGAACTGAAGTTAATAGGCAGCTTTTAAAGCTTCCTATAAAGTACTGACTTGTTACCTCTTCCAAGATCTTGGACCAGAGTGATTTCTTCTTCAAACCTCTAACATGCTTTCGTTGAGATTTTAATTCAGCCCTCAAGATTGCAAGGCTGTCTCCTGATCATCAGAAACAGAAAGGGGAAGGTTGCCTACCGATCAAACAATGGAAAACAACTATAACTTATAATAAAGGCTTTCATGTCATTTTATCTAGATTTCAGATCTCACAATTTCTTCTTTAAAATGTTTGGGTGCATAAAAATACAGATGCAAATTAGTCAAGCCTTGAAACTAAAAGTTAAAGTTAAATCCCGCTTTGTGCCAAAGCAATAACCCAATGCTGATACTTGGCCCAGCAATATACAGTATGAACTAAATAGGAATCGAAATAAATCATACCAATCACTTATATAGATACTCATGTCTATAGGTAAATAGTACAAAAGAAACTGCACAAATCAGTAATGAATTATCCGTAGGCTGAGCGCGGTCATATAATATTGCAAAACTGTTAGATTCAAAACACTTCTGATTATTTAGATTTTAGAACTTCTTCATCACCCAAGGAATTACCATGATCAAGAGAGAACTTTTCGCAAAAGTTGATACACATATACATAACACACCTCTTTGAGGTGCACTTGTGTTGTCCTCTTCCTGTAGTTTACGCCGATAATCTTGTTCAAATCTGTCCAACGCATGCAACTCATGATATAATTCTTGCAATTGGGAAAGGTGGGATTTGCTCTAGTTACAATCTCGGGCATAATATATTTCAAGCATTAAGTACGTAACGTAGAGCATTTTGTTAATGTTGCTTGTTTTACATGGGATGGGAAGAAGGAAAACATACTGAGTAAGCAGGACTTCTTTTTTATGTTTTAAGTTCACAATTCAAAAACTTAAGTTGTTGGGTGAAGGGTCGCAACAGGAACGAAACAGACTCAAATGCTGCACATTCTGCGTGGAACACCTCT
This sequence comes from Geranium rotundifolium, assembly GCA_963920655.1. Lineage (NCBI taxonomy): Eukaryota > Viridiplantae > Streptophyta > Magnoliopsida > Geraniales > Geraniaceae > Geranium > Geranium rotundifolium. Next base: position 7,249,180 of record OY987313.1, read on the forward strand.
AAGACACCCCTCTTACTCGCAGACCAGACAACAAAGTGAGCCTTGCTTTTATATCAAGTTAAGTTTTTGATGCAGCGTACGTGGCTAGGAGGAATTTTTTATCAAGTTCGTTGATTCTTGCGAATACCGAAGGTGATAGACTTTAGGAAAACCTCGATTTTTTTTATTAACTTCAAAACTAATTCAATAACAAAGACGAGAGTGCTTAAATAATGAAACACAAATTGCAAAAAAGGAAAACCCTAATTCTCTAGAAAGGAAAAAAAAAGTTAGAAAGAAAAAAAGGAAAATAAAGGAAACAACTATTCAAAATTATAAAAAACTGCCCGAAACTTATAAAACGCAATTTTGACCCCTAAGATGACCTCGGATGGCCGATATTCATCATACTTCATGGCATATCCATGAGTTTTGCTCATAATTCCGTTTCCGCCCAGAAAACACTAGTCCTTTGTCAAAATCCGACATTTTTGCGATAACTCCAAGTGTTCTACATTCTGCATACCGGCTTCTTCGACCACACTGCATCATTCTCTCATGGATGGAAAAGATTCGACCTCGAATCTGGACCTGCAACATCCTACTCAGAAAAAGAAGCACCTCAGGATCCCATATCTTTGTATCACTTTCTACCGAATTTTCAGTTGTATCAAGTACTCCCACCTTGCTCGCAACCTGGATCGTAAACGTGTAACACTTCATCTTGGGTTCCATGTTGAATTTCCTTATCAAAGTACACGTCCCTTGATCGATTACCCAAACTTGGAATTCGATCCTTCTATTGTTGATACATGATGCTGGTATTAGGTTCTCGTTGCTGATTGAGGCAACAATATACACGTAAGGCTCCCAATAATTTTCGGCTACTCTTGCAAAATTTTCAGTCATGCCTTCATCGTACAAGCTCTCGATGCCCTCCAAAAACTATTCGTAACCATTGTTGTATGAATAAGCTAAGAACAAGTATTTGACGCAACATAAAGTTTCATCACTTGCTAATAAAGCATCTCTTCCTCGAATATTCTGCTCATGTTGACTCAATTGTGCTTCTACAATTTCAGCTTCTGCATCTACATCTGGTTCAACATAATCATCATAAATCGGGGGTGATAGCCAATCTATAAACTCCTCTGGTTTAAGATTGCTATTGAATTGTGGAATTTTCACCTTGAAACCATGTTCTCACCGTTGGTTAGGGCGTTCGGGTGAACGATTCCGGTAACCGGCGAAAGGACGCAATTCATCCATTCGTCGTGTCAATAATTCAACATGCCGCCTCAAATCGTCGTTCTCACGTCGAAATTCAGCGTTTTCACGTCGTAACTCAGCTTGATCATGATCAGCACCTTGGGGAGCGGCTCGTTGTTGTCTACGGGGCGGCATACCTCAGGATCGACTAGAATCTGATATCAACTGATGCAGGAATACTTCAACTTTATGTTAAAAGCAATTCTTTCTCCTAATGAGAAGTTAGAAGTCATGACCTGCTGAAAGCTTATTGTCAGCTCTCATTGTATGTTTCTGAATTAAGGCTAAATTGTTAGTGGATGACCAAAATCAACCATGTGATAGGTTTGTTCTTCAAGATGGTTCAACTGAAAGACCACGACAACAACAAAAATTTAAGGCACTGTTCTAGGCACTGTTCTTCAAGATTGTGAAGGCACTGTTCTAGGCTTGACCCCGCCCTAAACCTGATTTTTTTTGTACTCCAACCCAACCCTGATTAGGTACGTGAAATATAGGGATGACAAGTCTCATAGTGAGTTTTGTAATTTCTTCTATGTTATGATAGGATCAGGAATGCCATGCTCACATGTCGCCCTATAAAAATGCACTGGGACGAATTTTATAAATTTGAGATACCATGTCCTGGTCGAGTCTGTCATCCCTGATAAAATAATAAATATATTTTTTTTATCTATCAGGTGTAGAGTCTATTGGTCAAATGGCGTTTTATCTTGTAATAATTTTTTTTGAAATATTTCTAATCCTGTGATAAAAACATTTATTTGCATGAAAAAGTAGAAATAACATTGACTGATTTTTTTAAAAAAGCTTAATTTTGAGATACGAGACATGGAGTCCAATTATAGCTTTAATATTTAAAGCATTGGCTCATTGAGTCGAATAGTACATAAACAGAACATAATAGCTGTTACATGCAGCAAAAACAGATATACAGCTTCTTAATCTCAGGGTCTAACCCCTAAATTACTACAACATGCAAAGAAAGTCAAATAGCACCTCTCAGCATATACAGCTGGTGAGAACCATAAAATGAAATATTCGCCCGATTCCGAGGTATAAACCTGTGCATGAGATCCCTTGGTTCGATGCTCAGCCGCAGCGATCAGTCGTGTGAGCTAGCAGCATAGAAATTGCATTATAAACACGGCATTCCAGAGAAATTAGAAAAGTTAAGAACCATTGTTGTAAAATTTAGCTGCAGGAAGATGGATACCAGCCTGAGCTCTTTGCTCTGTTGAAGTTCTGGACGAGGTCCTCCAATTCATCAATGACGGCTTTATAGCAGAAAAAGAACTGCTCCTATTAAGGTGTTGAGGAGAACAGAGTCAGAACTATTTGAGAAGGAATGTATACAAAACGAGTGCATAGGCAAGATCTTAAGCTTCCTCGTTCACATATGCAGGAGATCGCAACAACAGAGATATATAGCAAAGAAAAAGATGTTACATTGTTTTTGTTTTTGGCATAGCATACATTTAAAGGGAAGTATTGATTCTCTTCTGAAATAAGATTATGATTTGAATATCATAAGCATGATCAATAAAATAAAATAATTATGCTTTTTCAAGTCAATAAACTAGAGCTCCAAGCCTCCAATGTTGATTTAATTATCGTACCCTCTAACTTGTAAACTTTCTGATGCATAAGACTAAAAATGAGAAAAGTTTAGACACTGTAACATTTGTGAAGAGCATTTTGAATGCCATTTGGGTACACCAGACACATGTCGGAAACAGCAGGGGAAAGTTTGGCATGCACGCAGCATATAGTTATTGGAACACCTATTTCAGATGATTTAATGAAATACTGACAACATGATACAGTTATAGAGGATAAAAACTAGAAGTACGAAAAATGGATTATTTATACCTTTGAATTACCAAGTCTCCTACAGTATGTAAATCTTAACACAACCAAGGAAAAGAGAAAAATCATAGACATCTATTTTTGAATGAGTAATCACAAAGGTGGTAAAAGAGTTTCATCTGAAGGCTTCCTAGAGGCAGAAGGTTTTCCTAGAGCTTACAAATAAAAAATTATGATGATCCAAATTTTTTACCAAGAGCACGCGGCATACTAATAGGGGACAGCAAGAGAAGACTAGGAATCCCACAAAAAATAATAATTAAATATAATAAAATAAAAACTTAGAGTAATATCTCAACACGGGTGCAAAAACTATATAAACCAACATGGAAAGGCATACCAGTGTCTGAACCATTCCAACACGCTGAGACCTAAAAACAGATATGGTTTGAGCAAGATCCAAAGCAGACATATCTCCAACAAGGATTCTTTGAACTGCATTCTGAATTGCGCAGTATGTTCCGGTTCTCCCAATACCTGCACTGGTTAAGGAAAAGAGATTGTTTCAGACATACATATGTGTGATCCAACAAACAGCGTGAAGACACATATACTAACATTTACTAACCTGCAATGCACGACTATTGGACCGAGATTGGGCGGTACATGATGAACTCTTCTACATATTTCACGAACAGCTGATGTGTCCATGGGAACTCCGTGATCAGGCCATTCAGGATACTGGATATGCAAAACAGACATTGGTGGCTCCTCTGACTAGAAAATGGGGAATGACAATCAGTCCTTTGTAGGGGCCCCAAATACATGGCCAGAAATGGGTTATTTATGAATCCATACACACCAAAGTGTTCATACATATTTATGAATGATAAACTAGTTTACAAAGATTATGTAAAAAATCTTATCAACCATGATAGTGCACCATTTACTTTTGTGAAGTAAAATATAGAAATCCAACACAATTACCATCAGGGAATTAACCCCATAAGAAATCAGATAGATAATTCCTAGAAATGAAATCCATTGCTCCCAGTCGTATCAAGATACATACTCGCTATCCCCAATATTACCACCTCCATGGCAAAGGACACCATACTTCACAACCTCTTTTCATTTCTAGTAGCAATACGTTTATTGCGCCAGAAATCTTTCTAGAAGCTAAAAGCCAAACTAATCTTCTCTGTGTACATATTGGGAAGCAATTTATGCTCATTAAAATTGCTTTTTTTGCAATCTAATTTTATTTAAGTTACTCAGTTTTCAATTCATTTTCTTATAAGCAACATTTAATTTCAATCCATGAACAGCAAGTTGAATTCTGAAATCAGATTACATTAAGAAAATAAATAAATAGATAAAGGTTTTACCTCCTTATAGTTCACCTCCAAAAGACGCAACACTAAAGAAGTGTCAGTAGTTTTTATCCATTTAGTTATAATGCATATATTACCAAATTGTCTAGGACCATCTTCTGCCTGAAAATAATCTCCACACTTTACCATCTGCATATAAAATTCCAAATAAGAAGGAATCCAAAAATCTAGAATGAACTATGAAATTAAAGTATGTGGAATCTAAAACATAGTTCATTTCTATACGAATTTATATCACAGCTCTATAAGACCTAAACACGTGAGAATAAGAAAAACATCTGCCACAATCTCCCTTCAACTGATCAAGTTACTAAACCTACAACACAATTGATTTTCTTGCAGGTGTATATAGGGTCGGGATCAACAACTAAAAGGTTAACCTTTTAATTGAGTTTCTCCTTTCCCTTTATATGTAGTCAAATATTTACATTTTACTTGATGTGGGACTTTATACAAAGAAAGGAAAGAAACAACATCTATGGAAGTCAACCAAGCCAATGAATCATCTAGTGGTCAACTTAAGAATGGCAAGAAAGGAAGCCATATTAAAAACCTTTGAAAAATATATAGCGATGTACCTTGTAATGATCGACCAAGCGAGTAAGCATCACAATTACAGGGCAACGATTTTGGATTACCATCTCCCAGAAATCTTCATAGGTATGCGGTAGTGGACCTTGTGTAGCTATAAATCGATTAATGCTCTCACTTGAAGAAGTCTACAGTCAGTCATACTTGAACAGTCAAAACATTAAATATAATTTCAAATGCCCCACAATGGACATAACTGTAAGAAAATCATACTATCAACTTAAACAATAGAATACACAAATGTCCTACCGAGATGAAACTGGCATTAATATATCCCCTTGCTGATGCCCTATAATCCTTACAAGGGTCCAGAACAACCCTATTTTTGTCAACTGAAATCAATAACAACAGAAGAGCAAACTAATAAAAATACAATTTATATATGTAATAAGAGTAATGTCACAATTTTGAAGAAAAAAACTAAGAAAAAGAACGAACTATAGCGCACATGGTATGACATCAGTGTAGCGATTTTTGCTCAAATTGACACTATCCATTGCCACAGTGCAACTTTTCATCATCTCTGATGGTCTTATCCTTTTATCCTGCATAATCAACAACATCCTGACTTATTTTCTAATAGATACGGCGTAATGAGTACAATTTAAGATGTATCGCCAAAAAATTCAATCATGTTCTTCAGCATCACATGCGCCAATATACACCAATGCCTAGTTACATATGCACAATAGAATCACAAAATCAAATTGACAGTTGTGGAAAGGAAAAAATGAAAAATGTTTTGAGTTATTTATGAAAAATTACTCTTACAAATCTATATTCGTGCAGTAGCAGCACTCATAATTACAAGAACAGCAAAGGGAACAATCATGCAAATGGGCAGGTAGTGTAACACAGCAACAAAAAATTCCACAAACAAAAACATAAAAGTGATAAAGCCCTACAAGTAAGACTCCAGCACGTGGACGCACATGTTGGACATACACATATAATCGTTGGGAATAATAGTGAGGTCACAGCTAATGAAAGATCGAGCGCCACCCACCTGCCCACATGGACTAGGCCCTCTATCCATCCACACACTCTACATTAAACTGCTCCACATCAACTATGAATACACATTCGAGCCATTGGGAAGTGTCTCACACACTATGCACTACAGTTTCTCTCCCACATAAGAGAGTGAAGTCAAAACAACAGAGAGGACACTTCCTCTTCCTAGCGTCCACCATCAGTAAAAAAAAGCTCAATGGCTTAAACTCAACAAAAACACAATCTCCAAAGACAACCATGCTAGTCAATAACCACACCAATTGCTTCTAGAGAAACTTCAAGTTGTTCACAGCTAATCTATAAACTACGAAATCCACAAGCTCCAAAGAGAAGGACTAAACCTATTGCTTCCGAAATCAACAAATTTCACAGTCAATCTTCCAAAATCAAAAGGAGCAAAAGGTTAGGCAAGTAATGGGAAGGAGATTCGAGGACCTGTAGGAGAGCGAAGTCGCGGGAGATAGAGTCGGGGCTCTGGAGCTTCAGGTTGAGGGCGTGGAGAGCGTCGGAGCAGTGCCGGTACTGATCGGCGGCGAGCGAGATCGCCGGAGGAGGATCGGAGGAGAAATCGACGGCGGGCTGTGGTTTGGCGGCGGAGGCCATGGCCGGTCTCCGGTGGCTCCGAGCGCGACTCCGCATGGAAATGGAATTACCCGTTTTAGCTTATTTCTTCTTCTTCTTCTTCTTCTTCTTCTTCTTCTTCTTCTGATGAAAACTAAAGTGTGAGAGTGAGTGTTCTGTTCGTTGGTGGCTGCTTTTGTTAGCACACAGGAAAAAAACAGACCGAATCGGAAGATTATATGCCCATTAGTAAAGGTACATATGATTGATGAAAAAGAGAATTTTTGTTCACTATTGGATTTAGGTGTGTAACTATGGATTAATAAACTCATTTATGAAAATTGGAGGAATAAGATTTATAGTTACAAGTTAATCCCTTCGGAATGTACGTATAAGAGCGAATTCAGCTGCAAATGAACTACTACATGATCAAGTGATCGACGGATGACATGAATCTCGGTTTTTGAGGGCACGCAATGTAATTATAGCACATATGCTGTCGAAGTTCGCACATTTTTGCTGAATTAGAGGGTCGTATCGTCATATATTCAAGTATTATGGCATCTCCAACCCTGTCTCCAACGCATGTATCCAAATATAAATATGCATATGCAAAAATACATATTTGCTACAGTAGCAATCTCCAAAAAAACATAATCAGTTTTTTATTGACAAATGCATTTCTTTTTTCCTTTTTCTTTTTTTGTAAAATCAGAAGAATATACAAAATAGAAATGTTTTTTGGGATATTATAAGAAATGAGTGGCAAAGGTTGATTTAATTTTTTTAATAATTTAATTTCTTCTATTTAATTTATTTTAATTTGTATTTTATTATTATAAATAAATACAAATCCGATTAATCCTCGACTAATTCGATTAATCCCCGGTTAATTTTTCCGGGATGTTGTCCGCCCGATTAACGCATAGCGTTTTTTAGAACCTTGATAATTATGCTTCTTGGTTGGTGTTGGAGAGAAAATTTTAGGGTTAATTTTATGTCAGTACCCTAACTTTGCCTCATTTCGAATTCAGTACCCTAAGTTTGAAACATTTTTTGCCGGTACCTCAAGTTTAATTTATTGTAAATAAGTACCTAACGGGGTTAAATCTAACAAAATTGATAAGCAAAAAGACCAAAATACCCCTAGTATTTAATTTCCAAATTGTGCACATATTTAATAAACATGAAATGACTATTTTACCCTTGTAAAATATCGAATTGAACTTACACTTAAAGGGTATATTTGTCTTTTCAAATGACAAACTAAATTATATTAAAAAACCAAAAATAAATTGTGAAATTACATATATGCCCTCATCTTCAATCTATAAGTGTAAAATGTCTAAAATAGCCCTAACTATTTATCAAATTTTCAAAAAAATTGCCATCCTCCTAATTTGAAATTACCCTAAACTCTTTCTTCTTCTATGTCCAGGCCGTCCATTTCAACACAACCCACTTCCCAAAAACCTCAAAAACAGTTTTTTTTTAAATTCTTAATCTGAATATCTTATTAGTTATGAAAGTTTTTTGATTGAAAATCTCTTAATCCTTATATGTTGGGGGGTTTCACTAAAATGAATGTATATAATTAGAGATTATGACTTACAGGCCAACAACAAGGTTCTGAGGAGAGCAAGTAACCATAGTCCAACTACAAGGGTTCACGGAGTCTCCATCCCAGTTATCAAGAACATCATGAGGACCCATTTCTTTTCTGAAACCTCTAGTTCCTGTCAGGCCCCAAGAAAAAGAAAGGAGGAGTTTTGGGGTTCAGCTTCTACATCTGAAGCTGAACTACATCTGAAGCTTCTATTTTCACCAGATTGCGAGCAACAGATGAAGAGATAAATTGTTGCTGGACCTCTGCATTTCTTCTTCCTCGCGATTTCGCACAGCTCCTGGAACACGAACCTCGGCCCGGGCTCGGCCCTAACGATGAGGTGGAGCTGCGCGGAGGCGCCGCCGCCTTCCCTACCGCGATCCAGCCGCTGTGGAACACGGCGGCTGAAGGTCAGGTAGCGGCTCCGGTGGATCTCAGCAACGGCGGCGGAGGCGGCAGGGACACGGTGATGACGAGATAAGGAAGTGGGTTGTGTCGAAATGGATGGCCTGCAATTGCAGCATGTGCGAACATAGAAGAAAAAAGAGTTTAGGGTAATTTCAAATTGAGAGGATGGCAATTTTTTTGAAAATTTGATAAATAGTTAGGGCTATTTTAGATATTTTACACTTATAGATTGAAGATGAGGGCATATATGTAATTTCACAATTTATTTTTGTCTTTTTTAATATAATTTATTTTGTCATTTGAAAAGACAAATATACCCTTTAAATGTAAGTTTAATTCGATATTTTACAAGGGTAAAATAGTCATTTCATGTTTATTAAATATGTGCACAATTTGGAAATTAAATACTAGGGGTATTTTGGTCTTTTTGCTTATCAATTTTGTTAGATTTAACCCCGTTAGGTACTTATTTACAATAAATTAAACTTGAGGTACCGGCAAAAAATGTTTCAAACTTAGGGTACTGAATTCGAAATGAGGCAAAGTTAGGGTACTGACATAAAATTAACCCTAAAATTTTATTATATAAAATTTTGATTATTATATGACCTTTATTTTTAGTAAATTATATAAATATAATATGTAAAATTATTAAACAATAAAAAACAGTATTTTATGTGACAAATAGATATGGTTTTGGAGAATGGGTTGGAGAGAAATTGATATAGAGATTCAATCATTAGGTCATCTCCAACTCTATCTCCGAATATGCATTACTTATTACCTAATGATTGAGTATCTCTATCCATTTATCTCCATCTTTTTCCAACCCAATCTCCAAAACTATCTCCATTTGTCACATCAAACAGTATTTTTTATTATTTTAATGATAAAATAATTTATATATTTTATTTTATTCAATTTGTATGCTTATAATATTAATAAATTGTTTAAATATTACATATTTAAATAGATTATTATATAATATTGTTTCAAATTGTAATTATTTCTAGTCGATCGGTTTTTTTAATCGGTATTTTTGTTCCAATCGAAAAGGTCAGGTGTTTATTTAAAATTCGTGGTTTTAAAATTAAAATTTAGAAAAACTTATTCTAAATTAAATGTTAAAATTAAATGAATGTATATTATTAATAGCTTATTTATATAAAAAAAATAATTCATAATTATCATTATTATGTATTAATTATCATTCCTTAAAAAAATATTAATTACCATTACCACGCTACCTTATATAATTTTTTTTGACTTTTAAAGAATGATAATTAATACTTCAAGTCAAAAGTATTATAATTATCATGGCCTAACTTGCCAAGGGATTATAATACCATGACCTAATTATATTAATTACATATAATTACCATTACCAAGGGATTTTGATTTTTATGAAATGATAATTAATACTTTTTAATGCATAATTAATACATAATAATTATAACTATTAATTCTTGTTTATAAATAAGCTACCTTATATAGTTAATATAATAAAATAGAACTTTTTGTTTAAAATAAAAAAAGAAACAAAAGGAAATAAAAAGTCAAAATCCCTAATTTCTTTCTCTCTCACGCTCCTCTTTCTCTTCTGTCTCTTCTTCATTTTCTCACCATTCTCTTCCTCATCTCCTCCAATTCACGCCAGACGCCCGATGTAGGAGTCGGCCTTGCCAACTCCAGTCTCCTCCTCGTGTCCTGCCTCTCCTCGCTCCGTCCTCTCCAATTGACGCCGGCAAGCTGCTCCTGTGAGTTCTTCGGCTAGTTCTCCACCACTTTATGCCTCCTCCTCCGGAAAATCCCGATCTGGCACCGATTATTTCTCCGGTTAGTTTTTTCGAATCTGTAATTTTTGTGTTCTAATTTTTGAATTTGTAAAATTGTTTAGTTTTCTGGATAATTATTCTTACTCTGATTTGGGTATAGATTTTGGTTTCAAGAAATTGAATAAACAAATGAGTTTTAATGTTTAGAGACTGCTACAGTGAGTCTCCAAATTTGGAGACTTCCTGTAGCAGTTTCCATATATTTGCATATGCATATGCATATATGGAGACTGCATTAGAGGAGAAAATATGTATTTGTGTCCTTTTTTTTGCATATATAGAGACTCCTTTGGAGATGGCCTTAGGTAATAACTTTTGCATATATGGATATAGCTTTCGAGATGGTCTTATTAGTCAATGGATATAGCCATCTCCAACCCTATATCCAAATATTCCATACTTAGGCCATCTCCAACGCTATATTTATATATTCAAAAATTATTACACAATGATTGAGTCTCTATCTCCATTTCTCTCCAACCCAATTTCCAAAAATATATCTATCTGTCACATCAAATACTACTTTTTATTATTTAATAATTTTACATATTATATTTATATAATGATAATACTAATAAGTTTTATATATATATATATATATATATATATATATATATTAATTTACTAAAAATAAATTTCATACAATAATCAAAATTTTATCAGGTAATTATTTATATATGGTTTTGTTCAAATTAAAATTAAATTTTGGAATACAAACTTTTTATGAATTAAATATCAAACTTATTAAAAATTATCAATTTTTGATTTTTTTTAAAAGTAAAATCGAATTTTATGATTTGTATTACCCTCACAAATTTATTATAATTGAAATTAATAAAACACTTTCCCTATTTAACAAAATTTTCCTATTTCATTTAATAACATATTAAAATTTTCATAATAAATTGATTTATTCATAATGTAAGATTGATTTTTATTAAATATTTTCATATATATTATTTTACTCATTTGTTCAAACTATTTTTTTATAATTTGAATACTTGTTTCCATAATTTACTCTTCTAAAATAATTTGAAAAGTAAATATTCTTAATTTAAAACTAATATCTACTTTCCTAAAAAAATATAATGATCTACTTATTATTTAATTTATTAAATTAAATTGTCATAATGTGCAAAACTTACGTTTCTCTTAAATGCTATATAATAAAAAAAAAATTACTCTTAATAAATGAAAAGGAAATCAGAAAATACCAAAAACCAAACCCTAATTAAAGTCTCTTATATCTCTCCGCCTCTTCTCTCAAAAATAAAAAAAAATCATCTCCATGCCTTTTCTCTCAAAACACATATACAGAGCCTCCTCGCTTTCCAGCGCCTCCGCCCGCTCTCACCTCCGGCGTTCTCCGCCGTCTACCGTCCGACCTCAAGCCTCAACCTCTCACCACCCTTCCATTTGCCTCCTCACTGCTATCCGGTCGGCCTCCTCGCCTCTGACCATGCTGGTAAGTCAGATCTGGCGCCGTAAAAGTCATATTTGATTTTTCCGGTTCCAAATCTTACTTCCCTGGCAAAGACTCCGGCCTCCGCCTCCGTCGGACTGATTTGGGTTTGTTCCGATTTGGGTTTTTTTTTTCCTATTTGTCTTTGTTCTTATTTTTTGTTTCCATTTTCTTTTCTTTTTGCAAAAAACAAAGGACTTGATAATTGATAAAATAATGTTTGGAGATTGCTAATATGCATATATGGATATGCATATGCATATTTGAAGACTTGCATTGGAGAAGGAAGTCTCCAAATATGCAAAATTATGCATATTTGGAGACATGGTTGGAGATGGCCTTATTAGTCAATGATTGAGTCTCTATATCCATTTCTCTTCGACCCAATCTCTAAAAATATATCAATTTGTCACATCAAATACCACTTTTCATTATTTTAATAATAAATTTATTCTATATATTTTATTTTATTCAATTTTGTTATTATAATTAATTAATTTATATTATAATAAATAATAGATTAATTAATTAATAATTATTTATAATCTAATTTATTACACATTTAAAGACTAATTTATTACCCATTTGTACGCATAATCTAAAACACATATATGATTTGCATTATCAAAATAAAACATTATTAAAAAATATACCGTTTTTTACCCATTTGCGTAAATACTTTTGTCTGATCAATATTTTTTTTATTACCCGTTTACATAAATTCACTAAAATGACTAAAAAAATATCCACTATAATTAGGTGCAATGATCATTGTTAAATAAGATTCATTTTATTTATTATAACAATTGAATTTTATAAAAGAAATACAATACGAATATAAATTAAAAAATCGGTAATAACAATTATAACTTTTTTTTTATATTTTTGAAATTTAAAAACCTTGCCTAAAAAAGCCCAAAATAAATTATATTGATTTAGAAGTTTGGCCCAAAATGGTCCAAAATGAGTTTACATCATTTATATATAATAAAAAAATAAAAACTAACTGAATAAAAAGAATGAACGAAATCCCTAATTTTATTTGGGTCTCCTCCTACTCTTCTCTGCTCTCTCAAACACTTGCTCTCCACCACTCATGTACCAGGCACCACACTTTCTCTCAACCCCTCTCAGCAACTCACCCTTCCCTCTGCCTCCTCACTCCGGTCCGGGCGGCCTCCTCGCCTCCGACCACGTAGGCTAAGTCACATCTGGCACCGTAAAAGTCAGATTTGATTTTTCCGGCGCCAGATCTTGCTTCTCCGGCGAAGAAGCCGTCCTCCAACGAAGTCCCCTCTCCGGGCGTTCTCGCTTCCGTCACCGACGAACCATCTCCGACCTCCGCCTTCACCGGACTGATTTGGTTTGTTCTGATTTGGGGTTTTTTGTGATTTGTTGTTTAGATTTGGGTAGGGTGATTTTAGCTGGGTTTTTTTATTGGATTATTTTTTTAATATTTCTCTGTTCTGATTTTTTGGTTATATTTTTCTTCTTTTTGCAAAAAACATGGATATGATAGTGAATAAAAAGTTGTTTGGAGATTGCTACAGTGCGTCTCCAAATTTGGAGACGTTCTGTAGCAAATATGCATTTTTTGCATATGCATATAGATATTTGGATATTGTATTGGGGAAGAAAGTCTCCAAATATGCAAATTTTTGCATTTTTGGAGACAGGGTTGGAGATGCCCTTAGAGCTTGAATTTAGACTCTCTGGCTTAATTTTTGGTAAAGATTTTTTCATTGTTTTCTTTACTCTTTTCGATTTCTTTAAATTTTGCGGGTTTTATTTAATCTTTGACTTAATTTTACTTTCATTGTATTGTCTGTGTTTTATTTCGTCGAAACATAGGCAATAATTCCTATCAAGCAAAAATCAAAAAGATCGTGAACTTATCAAGTTCTGATCATGAGATTTTTGTATTTTTATGTGATTTTTGCGTTTATATTGAATTAAAAGATTTACCAGTTGTATCATCAACTTTAAAAATCCCAAAAAACATTTTATTATGTTAACACGACTTGATGAATTATTCAAACATATTACCATGATTATTATTTGTTCCATTAACTTATGTCAGGAGTACATTTAAGTATAACTATAAAGTACTAAGCATTCTTGACTATTTTCACACACAAAATTCTTAATGTCATTTGCTTATAAATTTATCAGCTCATTAAATATTATACCTAAAATATTGTTATGAATATTATTATCTTTTATTCTACAAATATGTTTCTTAATGACTTGATCAAACTCTACTATCATCTCAACTAAAATTAAAATGTTATCATTACCTTCTTGATACAAAAAACTAAATTGTTTTTCCTGAATAATTCGAGATAACTACACATGGATATGTCACATTATCATATGAATACAACTAGAATTTTTCGTGTCAGGATAAAGACCAAATTTTTTTATTTTTCTTACCGTTACACACTTCGTCCATTTTCGTTAGTTTTTAACATTTTTAACGTGTAAAAAGACTAAAATATCCTTCACTATTCATTTAATTTTCAAAAAAAATACTCTCTCTCTCTCTCTCAGGGGATGGTGGTGGAGGAGATGAAGGTGGTGGTGATGGAGGCGGTGGAAGAGATGATAGTGGTGGCGGTGATGGTGATGGAAGAGATGGAGGAGGTGGCGACGGAGGGGAGGAGATGGTGTTTCCATATTTAATTAAATTAAACATTTTTCCCTATAAAAAGTTGAACTAATAAAATTATGAGCATGATGAAAGTTAACATTTAACTTTTAATAATAAAGAGAAGTTTACGGAAATCTCAACTTAAAATTGAATTAATTAATAATTTATGCAAAAATTATATAAAAGTTACTTAATTAGTTATAAAGTCAATCAATCTATTATTAATAAAATAATTATAATACACAACTACTCCCCTAATTTATTTTCAGTTAATTCAAAAAAATTAAATGATTGATATATGATAAACATATTATTTATTACCTCTAATTAACCTAACCCTATCAATTCCACTAACTGCTTCATTTTTATTCTTGGCCTCTTTATTTCAAATTCCAGTCCCACTCTCTGTATTCCTTCTTTCTTTATCCATTGGTTCTCCATACATCAACTTATAGACGGTATCAGAGATTATAGCGGCGGTCGTGTTTTTAAGTTGTTCCTCTCTGGATCTTCAAACATAATTTGGATTCGAGGCCGTATACGAAGATGAGGGTGTTGTGGCCGTTGGAGTTCACCGCCGGCGTTCTCGGTTGTCGCTAAGAGTAATAGTCTTCGTTCCGGTAATGTTGGTTTCAGTTCCGGCGAAGAACAACCGGCGACAAGTCTCTAGAGACAAGGAGCCACGAAAAGTCCTCTCGCCTCTATCCCCAACTTTTTTGTTTTGTTGTTATTATTATTGATTTATTTATGCGCACTATCAAATTCAAAATAAAATAAATGATTATATGAATATAATAATAACATCTCAAATTTAGGGACTGCTACAGTGAGGCTGCATATTTGGAGACTGCTAAAATGGGGTTGGGGTTTTAAAATTTTGGAGACTACTTGGGATGGATTGGGTCCCCAAAATAGGATTTTAGGGTATGGTTGGAGATGACCTAATGATTTTTATTAGAACATTCTTCCGATATTTTTTTTATCTTTGTTTATTCAATCTTAGACATGTCTATTAATCATTATGTTTTTATCAAATATAACATTTAAATCTGTCCATGCACTCATATTTATAATATGCATTACTTACTTCATATTTCTTTATTTGGAATACAAATTTTTCCAAACATTAGCAGGCCGTCTCAACGACTATTGAGGCATAAAGTAAAAATTAATGACATTTTATTTCTAATAAAAATAAAGACAATACTTTGATAATTTCATCAACTAAAAAAATGTTACACTTAAAGGATGGCATAATAACGTTATCCATTTAATCTAGGTAGTACGGAAAAAAACAATATGTAAATTAAAAATGAAATATAAAGTTTACACTTTCAGCGATAAATCTTACTTATGTGGTTATATGTAGATAACTTAAAGTACTTGAATGTGGACTTTTCAGCTTAATTTTTGGTAAATATTTTTTTTTATTATTTTCTTACTCTTTAGAATATTTTAAAATCATGCTAATTTATTTGATCCTCGACTTAATCTTACGCTCTCTATACCGGGTGTGTTTTATTTAGTCGAAACATCCGCAATGGCTCCCATCAAGCGAAAATCGTAAGGGATTGTGAACTTGACAAACTCTAAGAAAACGTGTTAGCTAAATATTTTAATGTTCCTTGTTATTCGTGCGATGATTACTTTGATCATGTGATTTTGATTTATGATCATGAGATTTTGGTATTTTTATGCGAATTTTGCGTTTTTAGGTTTGATCAATTGATTTACCAATTGTATTATCAACTTCTAAAAATCCTAAAAATCATTATATTGTGTTAACATGACTTAATGAAAGAACCAGACATTTTTGTTCCATATGACTTTTGCCATTAGTACAATCAAGTGTGACTGAAAAACGACAATACATAAATTGAAAATGCAATATGAAGTTTCCACTTTCAACGACAAATCTTGCTTGTATAGTTGCATGTAGATAACTTCACAGCTTCTACACTAGCTTGGAAATTTGAAACACGATCATCAATGGTTTATGTAAAATTTATCCTCTTGACCTTCATAGAAGCAACATTTTAGTTAGTGTTTCATGATTACTTTTCTTCAACATGTCATTCTCAATGGATAACATGGTCAATTCATTCAATTTTTTTCGCAACAACAGAATTTCATGCAATCAAATTAACGAAGCTCTATTATTCATGAAATCACATAAAATAACATGATTACATACAACTTACCTCAATCACCGATATGTTTGATCTGTAGCCGTGGATTCGATTCAAAGCTTGAAAATTCGATGCAATACAATAGCAAATTTGATTCGTACTCTCGAATTCAAAATGATTGAAACACGAATTAGAGCTTGAACATCTTAAACCTAAAATTTTCAATTTATAAATCTGTATATTACTTATTGTTTGAATGACCCTAATTTTATTACATGCAAAAACTTATTTTGTGGGCCTAAGGCAGCAGCTTTAGCTGCCTTGCTAAAGGGTCGTATATTCTTTGCCAATTTGCTCGTATGTGAATTATTATTAAATAATTTGCAACAAAAGAAAATATTCTATTTACATTATTAGAGTAA
Source organism: Geranium rotundifolium (assembly GCA_963920655.1). Lineage (NCBI taxonomy): Eukaryota > Viridiplantae > Streptophyta > Magnoliopsida > Geraniales > Geraniaceae > Geranium > Geranium rotundifolium. The sequence goes on from OY987313.1 coordinate 7,266,309, forward strand.
ACTAATAATTTTATTTCATATTTTTCTCTATTTGTTAATTTTTGAATATAAAACGACGGAGAAATTTGTATACAAATTTCGACATTTGGAAAAAATATATATCTTATCTTAATATGAACATTTTCCAACTAACAAGCCTCTCAAAATAATGTTCTTATTCGTCCATCGATAAGTATCATAGATATTATCGTACATCAAATATTGAGTAGAAGTATTCGAAACATTATGAGTATTTTGGGTACTTAATATTAAATTATTGATCTGATGAACAATCACCAACTAAACGCAGTATGAGTTCTTACTTCTTGCATCTTTAGCTGTAATTACATTATTGGTTGTAAGTATTTCTTATTTCTTGCTATAACTTTTGGATGGAAAGTAATAATTTTAAAAGTGAAAAACGAAATACTATTAGATTCGTTGACGAAGAAGGCGGCTTGGGACGGTGGGAATGGTTCGAACATTGAGGCGGTGGCTGGCTTGAAACGGGTGGGATGGTGGTCAGATTCGTCGAAGGAGGGCGAGATCGACCGTTTCCAAAATTAATCGAGAGTATTTTCATCTTTTCACGTTCAAAATTAATATTTTTCATCGAAAAAAACTTAACACGCGAACTCGTATATAAGTACATTATTTTAGGAACATGTATGGTCATGTATGAAACAAATGACATTAATTATTCTTTTAATTTGTTGCCACCGACAACAAATTAACTCGACCATCCTCGTGATAAAGACCAATGCATTTCTTTTCTAGCACCTACTCTTGATGAACTCACTCATCCTCCGTTGCAGCAACAAAGTCTCACGTGACTTTGGATCAAAAACATGGTACACGTGAGGCTGTCCCTCCGCTTCCACCACCGCCACGTCCCTCACCCCCTCCCTCCTCAAGAACTCCGAGTACATCACTCCCCTCTCCTTCAAGAAGTCGAGCCCCGCCACGTACACCTCCACCGCCGGAAACCTAGCCCACACCGCCTCCGCCACCCCCTCCGCCTCGTAGTTGCACCCGTGGTAGTCGCGCCCCGCCCCCTCCGGCACGCTCAGCCTCCAAAACATGTCGTTCATCGCCACCTCCGCCTCCGACCCCTCCATCCTCTCCCTCTCCGTCCTCCTCTCGCTCCCGAAGTAGGGATGTATGGGGAGAACCGCTCTGATGTTAACGCGACAAGATTTGTCCCGAACGGCCCTGAGGGCCACCTGATGGGCGATGTTCCCCCCCGCGCTGTCCCCGGAGAGAAAAACCCGGGACAGGTCCGCCTGCCCGAGGCAGGGCTCTGATCTCCGGCTCAGCCACTCGAGGGAGCTGTAACAATCATCGTAGGCGACGGGGAGGCGGTTCTCGGGGGCGAGGCGGTAGTCCACGGAGAGGACTATGGTCTGGGAGACGACGGAGAGGTCGCCGAGGAAGTGGTGGTAGCCGAGCCACGTGGTGGAGCCGATGCAGAACCCGCCGCCGTGGAAGTAGACGGTGACGGGGAGTTTCTTGGAGGTTGATATGGGGAGGAAGATTCTCGCGGTGACCGGCTTCGAGGGGTCGATGGCGACGTCCTTGGAGATGTATCCGTTGGAGGGTTGGGTCGAGGCGGGGGCGGTTTCGGGCGGGAAGCGCTTGGTGGAGCCATCGGAGAAGACTTGGAGGTAGCCGGGGGCTTCGGCGACGATGGTTGGCATTGTTATGGAATTTGATGTTGGGAGGAGTGGGAATGAGAGGGAGTTATAAATATAGGTGACTTTGAAGTTGAGATGATCTTTGTGTGTGTTGTATATATTAATGTAGATGAAGGCTTGAAGGTGGATTCGGTGTTGGTTTGTCACGCAACATGCATTAGTTTGATGCATTTTAGTATGGTATAGGAGAAGAATGTGGTATTTTCTAGGTGATGACCGGTAAATCATAGATGAATCGATTTTTATGGTTGAATTCGTAGCCATCAGTGTTCTACAAAATGTTAGTGAATAGTTGCGTAGATGAATCTTTATGTTTGAGGTCGTAGCAATCAGTGTTATACAAAACGTTAGGCAATATATAACTCAACTCGTTGACCGATCACCGTATTGGCAATGTAGTCCCTAAGGATTCATGTTAAATGGTTTATACATTTGATAATAGTCCTCGGGTAAAGCAAGGATAAATTATTTAGTATTGTTGAATTCAAAAGGCATGGTAAATAAATAGAGGCTAATTAAATAGTGATCGTTGAGAGTTGGGCAAGTTGGTTGATGTTCATGGGATAGACTTCGGTTTGGAGGTCTTGAGAAGCAAAAGCCTTTTGTGCAATGACAACGTTAACAGCCTCAGTCGGGTGCAAACCGTCGAAGAAGACGTGAGTGTTCCTGTCCGAACATGTTTCTCCGCCTCTCTTGCACGACATTCCATTCCCTCCTTCCAGCCTCGTTCCCACATCGCAACAGGGCCTCGAAGCTTCTTCAAACCCTACTCAACCGTGATCATCACCATTCAAATTACCACAACCAATGTGTCTAAACATTGAATTTGTCAGAACAATTGTTGCATAGAGAGTGGATTGATGTACCTCTGGATATGGGATCGGCGATGATCTGTGTGATGATGTTGTAGGAGTTGACAAGAACAACGTTGGAGGCAGGCAGTTCTTGTTTTAACCTGTCAACTAGTGTTCTGAGGTTAGCATTGAAGAACTGAGCAGCTTCGTTCTGAGCTTCGTTGCAGCTCCCATCATTGCTCGCCAAAACCACAGGATAGCATCCCAATGGATTCACCGACATCACCACAAACTTGCGGCCTCCCAAATCATACAGTTTCTGAACCAACAGATTGTTAGGTTCACATGCGAGGTCAAAATCTTATATTGAAAAGTTACTGTGTTAAGGAAGAGTTTATACACACATTATATCCAAGACTTGGTAGGATAGTCTTTTAGATCAAATGTGAGCTCTAAAGTTTAATGTGTACGTGGCATCCTTGGGTGTTCTTCCTAGGTAAGGTTTGGTTTGATAAAACTCTCAAGATAAATTGGGTCGGATACTCCTATGTCTAGTAAGACCACGACCATAATCGGGATTATCATCAGTCACTCTCATGGTGAAGCCCAAATAAGATAAGAAGATTGTTAAGTCCACATGTGAGTTTAAAATCCAACATCAGAAGATTAACATAAAAATCATATAATGTCATCAACCTTAATTAACATTAAGTGTAATTATAATATTAAAATAATTTCAAATGATATAACAATTTTTTGATTATTTAATTTTAGTAATCAATGTTAAAATTAAAATTAATGAAACTAATATAATCAAATCATTTATGACGAAGGTCAACAATCCCGTCTTCAACTTAGACTCTTAGAATTTCAACCAACTTAAAACAACGAGCGGAATGTTACGACGGTTTACATATTACATTCGATAAAATTCAACCAGACTCTGGCACTACAGTCCACCTAAAAACTCGAGCTGTTAGGTGAAACTTCAAAACTCATGCTATATATTAATTAAGTTGACGAATGAATTTACATATTTTTAGACATAGCATTATAACATTGACATGAAGACTAAATTGTAAAAGCTAACTGCAGAACATGAACTAAATATGCAAAGAGCAGTTAAAAACATTCTCCAAGAACTTAGTGTGTACCTTAATTTGGGCAGAGAAATTGGAAACAAGATTATCAGTGAACACTTGGAGAGTGAGTCCTCTTCTGAGGAAATAGTTGAGAGAGTAGTCATTGCCACCAGTTCCAAGAACAAACAAATAATTAGGCAGTGACTCTTTGCTTTTGCATCCCAATTGGATCTCCAGATCTCTCAATGTCACCTCCTCAAAGTTCTTTATTTGCTGGTTTAGATTTGTCACATTTCTCTAAAATAAAAAAATATGGATCATATCACAACAAATTATAAACTAGGTAATTGAAAAGTCAAGCATAAAAATTAATTGTATTTAAATGCAAATCAAGACTACTTAAGTATATGTGTGCATATATCCTTAGTTTTCTATGATATTTTCAATATGTTTATAACAATTTTTTGTTTGTTTGTAGGAATTGTTCAAAAGGGGAATAATATTGGGACTTGTCAAAATAGAATGCAAGTTTTCAATAATAAATGGAGAATAGGAAATTAAGATAATGTGAAGTACTTTAGTCGCCAAGAAAAGTAATAGCATTAATTCTGAGCTGCAAGTTGTGGCGGCCGATATTTGTACCACTCATAGGGCCGCCTAGAAAAAACCAAACCGAACTAAAAATAATCAAACCTGAATTTGACTTATTCTTCTATATAAATAAAATTAAAATTTTAAATATAAAAATTTTATGAAATTCGATCTAAATATCAAATAAAAAATAAATAAGTCAAAATAGTCTAAAAGGTAAAGATTTTATGAAAATTGGTTCATAAAAAATTGAATCGAACCGAAAACTAACCGATTCAGAAATGAGTCAAAACGAATTCCATCAACTCAGTTTTTGATCCTTATATCCTTAAAAATCGGACCTATCAGTTAGATTCGGTTTTAAGTTAGTTTGGTTCAAAGTCGAACTGAGCATGTCAAGACAATTGCGTCGAACCTCAATTTGAAAACGAGAATAATGAAAATTTACAATACAGTAATAAGTAATAACTTCCGTTGTACGTATAGGTAGGTAGACACTTAATAAATACATAACATGTCAAATAATAAATAAATTCACGTGTATCTTTGATATAGTAATCGACCAAAACAATTTGAATCCAAATATCGGGGAAAGATTCATAAAAAGAATAATAGAGTTAATTACCGCAATCAAGCCAGTGTCATCAAGAATACCGGAGGCACCGGACGCGAAATTGACACCATGAACAATTTCTTGACCCTTGGTCGAAGGGTCCAAAAATGGAGGAACGAACCGAGGAAGGTTGAGGAATTCACCAATAAGGTCGATCACGTTCTTACCATTCGTGAATCTCCCCGTGACGCCGAGAGGGAAGTCCACCCCGTAGGGCAAGTAATCCGCTTTCGCTAGCGAATTCGGGAGGAAGTTGTTATTGCCATTGTCTACGAGCGAGCTTCCGAAAACAAACATACCCTTTATCGCATTCGAGTCATTAGTTGCGTCGGTACGATGGTGAGAGTCTCGTGCAGCGGAACCGGAAGCGAGGAGGGAGACGAGGCACAAGAAGAGGGTTTTGGTTTGTTTTGGAAATGGAGCCATTGGTGAATGTAAGGAGAGTTTTGGGAAGCTTTATTTATAAGGGTCTCTCATTTTAGGGACTTTAATGTGGCATTTCAACCAATACCTACAAATTGTGGGCACGATTCTTTTTATTAATACGCTCATACACGGTCAACGTGTGTATATTATTATGTATTTGCGTTTTTGCCAATATTAATTATTATTATGAACCGTTTTGCAGGATATTATTTTTTGGGTGTAATGATTGTATATGTGTGACTATTTCCAATGCATTTTAGCACATTAATTACACAAACAACCATTTACGATAAAACTAATTTTGGATTGTGAAATATATAAAGTTTAGGTTTCCTAGATTTACATATGCTGATAATATGCATATAGAAGTAGGTTTAAAATATAAATAATAAATTATTCCAACTATTTAAATTATGTTGTAAAATGACCACGTGTTAGCTCAAGGTATGGCCACCACTTGCTTGCATGGAGCACGTGGCAAGTATTGGCTTACCAATGCATTTGTTCAGGCGGTGAGAAATGTCTATAAATAAAAAGCCAAATACATGTACAGAGTAGTAATAAATAATAGGGTAAGTCATTTTGTCTTGTTTATCAATATATTTATTTATAACAAATTAAACATTATTCATGTGGCTCAAGTCATAGATTGTGGTTTTATTAGTCCACGACTTTAAAAAAAATTTATTCAATTTTCAACTTTAGCCCAACTTACCAAGAAATAGGCCTAACCCAAATCTTGTAATCTCAACGATTATATCACTCTAAATAACGAATTTAAAGTTGGCATAAAGCTAAATAATTGAAGCTACAAATAGTAGGACAGACCTCTCACTATAATATCAACTACTGTTAGTTAAAACAAACTTAACCAATTCGTGAGTCATATGATACTGAGCAAAAGAAAAACGAACACATATTTCGATAGTGAATAATACGCAACACCATTCGCTAATAATTCCACCAAAGTTGTTCAACTCTACCCGTCTAACATCATGTAGACCACCTTAAACCAGCTTCTTCGATCAACCCTACAATCAATATGAGAATCGCGAAACTTTAACAATTTAAATCCTCTCAGCTCATTAGGCTTACTTGGGTCACCCATCAACACCAAAAACCCCCCGTTTTGACAGAATATTTTTATTACTTTTGATTATTTTAAATTAATATATATTTATTTTAACTTTAAAGATAATAAATAAAAACAAATTATAACATATGTGTTTTTATGGATATCATTTTTTTAATCAGTAAAACCATTCACTTATCGTATAAATCAGGTGAGACAATTCTTGCATCCATTTGAGGGTGTACACAAACTCTTAGTATTATGCAAGTCACGACCTCCACCTCGATTAGCTGGAGAAACGTCATGATCTTACTGCGAAACTCATTAAGCCCCCCACGAAGAACCCTGCAATTAAACTGAAATTCATATCAAATTTAATAATTATGACAAATACAAACACACTACAATAAACAGAACTTAAACAAACACAACAAATACAAGCAACAAAATATAATAATAACTCATCCGGGTACCAACTGAACCTCGAATTTTCGTCATGAAATCAAGAAGCAAGCAAGCCTCTACCTCTATTTTAGTAAAATGCAAATAAATTGGAAGTGACACATACTGCAAATAAATTGGAATTGACACATACTAGTATCGAATTAGGCACACCCAGTTCATCTTTCTACCTAATTTGAGATTGTGCGGAACACCCATATAACTTAACTAGTCAACGGATAAACTTTTTGTCAATACTTGATTTGGCTTGAGAAATAATTTTTTGGCTCAAGCGTGACTCTAGCCTAAAATGGTTGCATTTAACCATCTGAGACTAAATCAATTATCTACATAGAAAATGGTGATTTGGGTTTATATATAATGTGATATTACATGAGTACACAAATATTTACTTTCCGTCTATTTTATACAATTTGACATATAAACATTTAATATTGTAGCCATGTGACTAAAAAATCACTTTACGCCTATTTTTTAAGTGAATATATAATATTGCATTTACTTGATAAAAAAATTTACTTTACTTTTATTTGGCTGGTGGACATTTGATACTGTAATTGTATGACTAAAATAATTTACTCTGCATTTATTTGTGAATGAACAATCTATGTACATAGTCATCTACAATAAGTACTACACAGTACATTTGTGGTATTTTTTAGGAGATGAGTGGTATAGTACATATATGAATGTTTATGGTTAATGTCATAGTAATAACTAATAAGTGTTTTAAAATTGCCATACAATAATTAGGCGTAGAGAGAATTTTGAGAACTAATTGATAATTAGGGAAGGGGATTAATAAGAAAATAAATTGAATTAAATAATTAATCATGTATCAATAAAACATTAATCGGAGACTAATTGAATACGAATCAGACAAGTTAAATTTTTTTAGAACACTGATAATAGTTGTAAGCTTCGAAAAAAAAATACATGTACCATCATATAGGTTATTAGACGAAAATCAATCTTTAAGCTTACCAATTAAAATACATCTTGAATATAAGATTAACCATAAGGAACTGCAAACATGTGAATGATACTATTGAATTTTATGAATCTCATCTCCTAATCTTTCGAATCAGGATACTTAATGTTAGATTCAGACACCAGATCACCAAGACCGAACATAGCACACCATTGGGTACGGTCGGAGGCTTCTTTGTGCCCCCAAATCCCCATACCAGCACTTTACCTCTGGAACTCGACTTTGCCACTGCATTGGTATAGTCTCTACTTTCTTTTTGAAAGCAAACTTGACAATATATTAACTAAACTCGATCTGCGGACCAAACCTCCTTGAAATCGGATAGGATAGACCCTACACCCGTAATCCGGTTAAAAATATAATGGAGTAATTTCTTGTCAAAATATGGGCAGCTACTCCATGCATGTGAATGTTTTAACTTTATTATAATATTCCTTGGGTAAAGCAAGGATTATTTATTAATCTAATGTTGTTGAATTCAAAAGGCATATAGTACATAAAGATGTTAAGTAGTGATTGTGGAGAGTTGGACAAGTTGACTAATGTTCATAGGATACACATCGTTTTGGAGGTCTTGAGAAGCAAAAGCCTTTTGTGCAACGACAACGTTAACAGCCTCCGTTGGGTGCAAACCATCGAAGAAGATGTGAGTGTTCCTGTCCGTACAAGTTTCTCCACCTCTTTTGCACGCCATTCCATTCCCTAACCAAGTTCCCACATCACAACATGGTCTCTTCGTGTCTTCAAATCCTACACCATTACCATTTGATTCGTTACCGGTCCGAGATAATCCCGACTCGATTAATTTCAAATCAATATAGGATACTTTTGTTTTTTTAAAAAATGTTCATTCAAATTATAATGGTGTTATTAGAGTAAAGTATAAAAAAACGCAATTAACTGACCTCTGATTAAACTTCTTTCTTTAATTGCAGTAAAGTGTAAAACACGCCACTTTGATACATGTAAATTATAATTGACCCAACTTTCTAAATATATATATTGAGTTATATTATGGTTCTACATCTCTGTATACCTACATGAGATCATATCATGAAGTCCGGAGAAACATCTAAAATTAGTTAGGTTAATTTTTTTAAAACAGACTAAATAAATTGGGCGGTGCTCCATGAACAACAAGTTCACCTTATAACACGGGTGTTGTTGGTGAGATCCAGTCCTTAATAAGAGCAGCACACAAGAAAAGACCATATACACATTTAAGCTTACATTTGACTCAAAAGACTATTATTTTAAGTATATAATCCAATATGTATATAAACCCTTTACTTTTATGGAAAAATATTGTTTGGATGAAAAATGTTGCATAGAGAGTGGATCGATGTACCTTTGGAGTGGGGATTGGCAATGATCTGTGTAATGATGTTGTATGAGTTGACAAGAACAAGGTTTGAGGCAGGCAGTTCTTGTTTTAACCTGTCAATTAGTGTTTTGAGGTTAGCGTTGAAGAGCTGAGCAGCTTCGTTCTGAGCTTCGTTGCACCTCCCAATCACAATATGGACTGGATAGCATCCCAATGGATTCACTGACATCACCACAAACTTGCGACCTCCCAAATCATACAATCTCTGAACCAACAAATTAATTACATGGGTAAAACAAAAACATGCATGAGAAAGTGGTAAACTTACGCAGAGGTGAAATCACGTGCGAATCATTTCTTAGATACGAACCGTTCGAACTGGTGTAAACACAATGTTCACTTAACATAATATGAAACTCGACATTCTCAGTTGTCCTAATCATACTGTACTCTCGTTGACCAGGTTCCCCCTCATTACGTTCAGTGACCCTCGTAACAGTTGGGGTCTCATTATATATTTTCTCCAAGGTTGGTCGGTGCACACATGAGTACATAATCTAGCGTATACCCAGTGTAAACACGATATACTTATGGTGAAAACGGATTGTAAAATTAGGTATAAACATATTAGACACGATATAAACACATAATAAACATGGTGTAAATTCACTACGACTCTCAGTCAGTTCAGACGTTTCGCATTCTAACCTGATTCGCACTCGAATGCACATACCATCTTTTGCATGCATAAAAATAAAAAAATGAACTAACATAAAAATAATTTTATATAATTTAAAATGGTATATATATATAACAATTTTTTGATTAATTAATCAAACTAACATGATTATCAAATCATTTATAACAAAGGTTAACAACCCCGCTTCAACTTAAACTTTTAAAGACGGGATGTCATGGCAGTTTATGTTCAAATCTAACCGTATGTTATAGTGCTATTTTAGACTCGAAACATTTATTTTATAAACTGGTGAACGAATTCACGTAATTATTACGATGAAATTAGTGTGTACCTTAATTTGGGCAGAGAAATCGGAGATAAGATTATGAGTGAAGGCTTGGAGAGTGGGTCTTGTGAAGATTCTGAGGAAGTAGTTGAAGGAATAATCATTGCCACCAGTTCCCAGAACAAACAAATAATTGGGCAGTGACTCTTTGCTTTTGCGTCCCAATTCAATCTCCAGATCTCTCACTGTCACTTCCTCAAAGTTCTTTATTTGCTGCTTCAGATTTATCACGTTCCTCTAAAATAAAATAAAAGTTTACTATAAATATGATTATTTATTCAGCTGAAAACCAATTTTTATGGTGTAAATTAAAAAGCTTTTTATTAAGTGATCAAAAGACGAGTGATTGGGATTAAAATACTTCATTAATTAATAAATAAAGTCCGTTTAATATGAGACGTCTATATTTCTAAAAACGGTTCATATTAATTTCTAGATTCCACTACAAGAATAGTTTTAGCTTGAATAAATATTGGGATATAAATGTAACACGCATCAAAATAGAATGCAAGTTTTTCAATTAATGGAGGGTTGGAACTTAAAATAGTGTGAAGTACTTGTATTAATTAGTTGACAAGGAAATTGAGGAGTAACACCGCAACAGTTTGAGCTGATTTTGAAAATTTGTTGAGTTTTGATTTATAAAATATTAATATTTTAGATAAACGATTCATTTAATGTCATTGACTTTTGTTAATTAAGCTTAATTATACCGGGTCAACAAAAAAGAGTTAATACGAGTTATCAAAATGTGAAAACTTCATAAAATTCAGTTTAAAGAAAATAAAACAAAAAATCGGTAAATCAAATAATAAGTCAAAACAGCATAAAATGAAAGAATTTCACAAAACACGCTTCGTACAAAATCGAACCAAGCTAAATTGAAATTTTATGATTTAAAAGTGAACCAAACCAAATTCTATCGACTCGATTTTAGTTTTAATTTTCTTAAAATTGAACTGATCAATTCGGTTGAATTTTGAGTCGGTTCATGACAATTATGTCGATCCTCAATTTGAAAAGGGAATAACGAAAAATAAATGTGAATTTAAATATTTACAATATAGTATCAACTTCCTCTTTACTATAGGTATAGACTTAAAACATATTTTTGAGGTAGTAGTCGTCTAAATAATTTGAAGCCAAATATTGGAAATAAGATTGATGAAAGCAAGAGATCGGGTGTTACCGCAAGCAAGCGGCCGGTGTCATCAAGAATACCAGAGGCACCAGAGGCGAAATTGACACCATGAACAATTTGATCACCTTTGGTCGAAGGGTCCAAAAATGGAGGAATGAAACTAGGAAGTTTGAGGAGTTCACCAATTAGGTCGATCACGTTCTTGCCATTCGTGAATCTCCCTGTGACGCCGAGAGGGAAGTCCACCCCATAAGGCAAGTAATCCGCTTTCGCTAGCGAATTCGGGAGGAATTTGTTATTGCCATTGTCTACGAGAGAGCTTCCAAAAACAAACATACCCTTTATTGAATTCGAGTCATTAGTTGCGTTGGTATGGTGGTGAGAGTCTCGTGCATCAGAGTTAGCGAGGAGGGAGATGAGGCATAAAAAGAGAGCTTTAGTTTGTTTTGGCATTGGAGTCATTGGTGCATGAAAGGGGAGGGGATGGGAACCCTTATTTATAAGGGTTTGTCTTTTTGATTATTAGGGACCTTAAGGTGACATTTAAACAAATACCTACGGATATAGGCACGATTCTTTATTTAATACTCTCCCACATAGTCAACATATGTGCATTATTATTGAGTGAAAATGACAAAAACAGTTATACTTTTGCATGAATATGATATATACTCTTGTTAACAGCAAAAAAGTATACTAAACTTTAATTTTTTTACATGTGTATATAAGAAAATTATCCTTAAAATTTAAATGTTTTTTTTTGAAAATATCTTTTAACTAAAATTTGTATAATCAAACCTTGTAATTTATTTTTTAGTAAAATTATTTGTAAGTTCAAATTTTAAAAAAATATATAATTTCATCATTTTTTTACTAATACACATATTGGTATATGTTTTTGCCATTTTTCTTATTATTTATCTGCTTTCTTTGCCTATATTATTCACTGTTTTGCAGGATCATTTTTTATTTTTTGTGTAATGATTGTAGTCTTGTAGACGTGTGACTATTTCCAATGCATTCTGGGACAATAATTAATTAAACAAAACAAAATTATTTTGGACGGTCAAATATTGTTAGAGTCTCACGTCTTACAGATGTGAATAAAAATGACACTTTGATACACCTAATTATAGCGAAATGACACTTTCATACCCTAACTATTTTTCTCTCATTTTTAGTACCCTAACAATTTTTTTGTGACAACCTACCTCTAAAATGTCTAAACTACCCTTGGTGTAAGAAACTATAAATTGAATTGGTTCAATTTTTTTTATCTATGGTTCAATTTGATTTGTACTTAAGATGCAAATACAATTATGCCCGCAAATATAAAATTAAATTTGAACCATTTCAAATATAGTTTGATAAATCATATTGAACTAGTTTTATTTTGATTTCTTAAATCAATGGTATTTTAGTCATTTTAGCATATATTGGTACAAAAAGTTTGTTAGGGTACTAAAAAAGAAACAAAAATAGTTAAGGTATGAAAGTGTCATTTCGCTATAGTTAAGTGTATCAAAGTGTCATTATCCCTATATTCATCAGCTTATATAACAATACATGCATTTATTTATAGCTTGAGCTTTTAAGAGATTGATCTTTTGATATGTTATCAGAGTTTGTATCTATCTTGGACATGCTCTTCATAACTCATGAATCATGTGTCCGCTCTATATTTCTAAGTGGGTTGAGCTTCTAATAAATATCTTTAAATTTAGTTTTCATAAATTTGTATATGCATACATGCAAATTTAAACAATAAATAATAAATTATTCCAACTACTCAAAATCGTTTGGTTCAACGTTCAAGTCATGGATTGCAGTTTAGTCCACGATTTCAAAAGAAAAAAACCTAATGATTCAATTTTCAACTTTAGCCCAATTTACCAGGAATCGGCCTAAACCCAAACCTTGTAACTATAACCCCAAATTAGTTTTAATTGAATATGTTTTGTGACTATTTTAAATTGTTCTTTCAATTTTGACTTTACAGAGATGTAAATAAAAATGAGTAATAACAAATGTGATTTTGACGATAAAATTAGACATCCAATTTTGAAAACCAGATTTCGTGAACATGGGGCCGAACCAATTTTTTTGAAAAGGGGGGAAAATTACTCACTAAAGAAATAAAATTTTAAGTGTTATAATCTAGCTCAAATTCATCAAAATTGAGTTTATTTAATAATATATGAGTTAAACTCGAGCCTAATTTTTATAGATTTGATAGCTCTTAATTGTGTCAAACTTTATTTGATAAATATATAGTTTAAGTCTGTTATATAATTAAGCTCGAGTTGGTTGTTTGAAATTTAATAAATTACATATATTTTTAATTAATACATTGATACATAATTTTTTGGTACAATTACAATTTACTGTGCTCGTTGTGACCGTTTAAAACTTAACCACACTTAATATAAAAAGTTTAGGGAAAATTTCACTTAGCCACTCCTAAGTTTGGCCGAGTTTCACTTAAACCCTCTTAAGTTCAAAGTCTCACTTCACCCATTTTCAGTTAACTTTTTGTGAAATGACGAAAATACCCTTTCATTAAAAAATTAAAAATAATAAATAAAAATGATTTTGAACTTTTTGTTTTCTTATTTTTTATTTACAAAAATAAAGAATAAAAAAATATTTTAGTATTAATTTAAAAAAAAATTCATAAAAAATTTAAAAATAAAAAAAAACGATGTTTAAAAATCATTTTAAATTTTTTTAAAAAAATTTATAAGAAAAAATTTTTAAAAATTATTTTTACTACTAACAAAATTTTATTCTTTATTTTATACAATGAAAAGATTATATAAAAAAGTTTAAAAATCATTTTTATTAATTTATTATAATTTTTCAATAAAAGGGTATTTTCGTCATTTTGAAAAAAAGTTAACAGAATTTTGAAAAAAGTTAACAGAAAAGGGAAAGTTTAAGTGAAACTCGGCCAAACTTAAGAGGTGTTAAAGTAAAATTTTCCCAAAAGTTTAATTTTAGCTCACTCAAATTTAAATATTTCACTATTTGTCCTCATTTTGTTAAAATTTGGATGTTTTTTCTTTCAAAAAATAAAAAAACCACCCATCACCATTTTCTTCATCTATCTCTACTCTTGCAACTCAACTATCTCCTTTATAATTTCTTCATCTCTAGCATTCATCAATTAATGTATTTACTCATTTACTTGAATCTATCTATTCATTTCTTCTTGAGCTTACCTACAACGTGTTCTTAATTTCTTCGTCAATTTCATGAATTTGGTTTGAATTTATTCTTCATCTCTAGTACACGAAATTGTAATTACTCATACCATATCTATCAGAAATTTGGTTTGAATTTGTTCTTCACCTCCAGTTCACCAAATTCACCAAAAATTGCCTAATCTCCCCAAGATAATCAGTGATAAATTTTCAAAAAAAGTCACGTATACAAATTTTGCATAAAAAAGAAAAGGATTGAGTACATTTATGTGCAAAAGTTGAGCCACTTTGATTTTGATCTCTCCCGCCCTTTCCCTTCTTCTTCTTCTTCTTCTTCTTCTTCTTCTTCAATGCTCCTCTCTGCGTGTCGCATTTCATCGAACACTTTCGATGCATTCTTTTTGGGTCTTCCTTTTCACCATCTTCTTCTCCTTAACCGTCCCTTCCCTTTCTTCTTCACCTCCTGCGAGGACCAACCTCACTCTCTACGGCGACGCTCACTTCACCGGCAACAACTCCATCGCTCTCACCCACCAGCTCCCATGCCCGAACCTTCCTCCTCCTTCCTTCTCCGGCTTCGGCCGAGCTTTCTACGCCTACCCAGTTCGATTCCTCGACCCAATCTCCAACTCCACCGCCTCCTTCTCCTCCCGCTTCTCCTTCTCCTTCTCCGCCGCCCCCTCCCCGCCCTGCCCCTCCGGCGACGGCGGCTTCGCGTTTCTCATCGCCACAAACCCCAATTCGTTAATGGGTCTGCCCTATCCGGCCAAATCTGGTCCGCAAGACTCGTTCGTCGCCGTCGAGTTCGGTACGAGCTACGATCCGTTGCTCGGCGGCGTTAATGGGAACTGCGTCGGAGTGGATCTGAACACGGCGGTTTCTGGGGTTGATCTCGCCGGCGGGAGGCCGATTACGGCCTGGATTGAGTACAGGGACTCGGCGAAATTGATTAGGGTTTGGGTTGGGTACTCTGAAATTAGGCCTTTGAGCCCTCTTCTCTCTGCCCAGATCGATCTTTCCCAGAAATTGAGAGAGTTTATGCATGTTGGGTTCTCTGGTTCGAATGGGAACGGCTCTGCTGCTTACACGATCGATCACTGGCGGTTCAAGACTTTTGAGTTTGCCCCTTCTGTGGTTCCTGCTGATCCATCTGAGGATGGTGATTGCTTCGTGTGTTCTTCGGAGGATTCGGGGTTTCGTGGAGACCCAGATGAGAAAAGGAGGAGCTTGACCCTGGGATTGGCAGGTTTAGCTGCATTTATGTTTTCAGTTTTTGCTGTTCTTGCTATGCTCATTTTCTTGATGATGAGAAAGAAAATGCAGGTTGGGAAGCCTGAAGAGGTGCAAGAATGGGATAGAAGAGGGCCTGTAAGGTTGTCACTTGCTGATGTAAGATCAGCCACAATTGGCTTCCACAGGAATCGGATCATCGGGGAAGGTGCCTCAGCTAGGGTTTACAAAGGGTATCTTCCCTCAGGCAAGCCTGTGGCGGTCAAGAGGTTCAACCCGATAAACTGGATCGGGTCAGTGCGCAACCCTTTCACCAACGAGTTTGCAACTATGATTGGCTGCTTGCAGCACAAGAATTTGGTTCAGCTTGAAGGATGGTGCTCAGAGGGAAACGAGATGATCCTGGTTTACGAGTATCTCCCCAATGGAAGCCTCGAGAAAATGCTGCATAAGAACTCGGATTCTGCTAGTTTGCTCACATGGAAGCATAGGCTGAATATAGTACTCGGGGTCGCCTCTGCCCTTACGTACCTGCACGAAGAATGTGAGATGCAACTAATTCACAGAGATGTGAAGACTTGCAATATAATGCTTGACTCGGACTACAATGCCAAGCTTGGAGACTTTGGACTGGCTGAAGTGTATGAGCATAGTTGTGTCACGAGAGAGGCTAGCATACCAGCGGGGACAATGGGTTATCTTGCGCCAGAGTATGTTTATTCGGGAGTCCCCACGACTAAATCTGATGTTTACAGCTTTGGCGTGGTAATGCTGGAGGTGGCAACGGGCAGGAGGCATGTTGACCATGGTGGGAAATCAGTGGTTGATTGGGTGTGGGAGTTGTGGGAAAAGGGAAAAATGATAGAGGCTGTTGATAGGAGAATGTTGAAGAGTGTAGAAATAGAAAGGATGGTTGTGGTAGGACTTTGTTGTGCACATCCAAACCATGATGAGAGGCCAACAGTGAAGGAGGTTGCGAGGATTCTTAGAGGTGAAGCTTCATGTCCTCTTCTGCCACCAAAGAAGCCGACAGTGATCATTCATTCCATTTCCAGAGGAAACCCTAGTCCAGTTTTGGAGGATTCCCAGTGGATGACCCCAAGGAGCCACTTTGGTCAAAACTAGCTCAACACAACAAGGGTAATATTTCTCCTCTCATCATTAAAGTTGAATTGTGAATCTCTAACAATTGCTAGAAAACTTAGTTCAGCTGTATATGGATTGTTGATTGTCAAGCATATTTGACATTGTATACTTGATAAATGTTTTTTTTTCTTTTCATGAAATGAAATTAAAGGATTCTGATTCAGACTAGGTTTCAAGAGTCAGAGTCTCACTTCATATCATTATTCTTATTTTATATCCTGCATCATTATTCTTGATATAAACCTACAATATTTATCAGAAGCATGATGGTCTGAATTTGAGCTGTTATTAATATAATTCACTGGCCATCAGTGTGCTCAAATTTTATTCTTATTGCATTTGTGTTCATAAAATGTAGGCTCTTCTTTATTGAAGCTGTAGGAGATTGTTAATTTTTAGTGTGCTCTTTGTTACAAGAAAATTGAGTTAAATCACTTAGCAGGCCTGTCATGCGCATTTTAGCTGCCAGTATTTTCAGTAGTTCAGTGAACAGGTGATTGACTTTGGGAAAATGATGTTTGCAATAGACCCTAAATCTATAGGGCATTTAGATCTTGAAAATACCCTTAGGCTTGTTAGCTATGGGTTTAACAACCCTTAAGTCCAATAACTGACTTGCTTTTGGGTATTATTGTTCCGTAGACCTCTGGGATCGAATTATTTTGTGTTACCCCATCAAATCGTTTGGTTTTGTGCTTGAGATTGACGAGACAAGTGTTAAAAGCCTGATTCACTTAAAAAATTCAAGTTGAGATACATTAAAAGTTCTTCTCACATATAAACCGAAATTTAAGTTGAAAGTACATTAAAGTATCAAGAGATCTTTCATAATTTTTGATATTCATTACTAGTTGATTAAGGAAGATAATTAAATGGGTGAAGAAGCACAGTGACATAGAATTGATAGGAATATGAAAGCATTATCTTGAGATAGAAACAAGTGGATGTGGTTGTTGATAACATCCATCACCCACCACTGCCACACAATCCCAACCCTCAAATTTGTTTCTCCTCAACCACTCGCCACTTCTCTAAACCCAATCCCAATCCCAATCCCTCAATACACAACACTCAACACACACTCTTCTTCTTCTTCTTCTTCCTCATTGCACTGCATCAACAATGACAATGGCGTCTCTTCAGCAAACCCTGATCTCGATCCAATCGAAGACGCCACCGTCCTCCTCCCTCGTCTGCCGTAGCAGCTCCCCCCGCACCACCATCTCCTTCTCTGGCTCCGGCTCCGGCTCGTTCCCCTCGTTCAGCCTCTCCTCCGCCCCCACGACCCGCCCGAGCTTCGTGTGCCGCGACGCCACCGCGGCCAGCAGCTACGCGGCCGCGCTCCTGGAGATAGCGGCGGAGAGCGACGCCATCGAGGCCACCTGCGCCGACCTGGCCAAGCTGGAGAAGATATTCACCGACGACCCCGAGGTGGTGGACTTCTTCTCCAACCCCACGCTCGACGAGGACGAGAAGAGGGAGCTCGTCGAGAAGGTCGGGGAGGCCGCTGGGTTCCAGAAGCACACCGTCAATCTCCTCTACGTGCTCATCGACGAGAGGAGGATGGACATTGTCGAGGACGTCGTCAAGGAGTTCGAGCTCGTCTACAACGAGCTCACCGACACCGAGCTCGCCGTCGTCACCTCCGTGGTGCCGCTCGAGGCTAACCACCTCGCCGAGATATCCAAGCAGGTGCAGAAGATGACCGGGGCCACCAACATCAAGATCAAGTCGGTCATTGACCCCAGCCTCGTCGCGGGCTTCACCATCAGGTATGGCCTGGGAGAGTCCAAGCTCATTGACATGAGCGTCAAGAAGCAGCTCGACGAGATTGCTTCCCAGCTTGAACTCAACGACATCGACCTCGTTGCTTGAATTTGATCCGTCTTTCTGTTTTTCCATTCAATTGTAAAACAGTGTATAATGCTACTATTGCTCTTTTTTCCCACTGCACTACGTATATCCCAACCTTCTAAGAGATTTTGTCTTCGCTACAAGCAGCATTTCTCAATCTTATAGCAAAATTCCCTAATCCGAGCACCAGGCATTTGATTGCAAATCCTCACTATTGTATTTTGAAATAAAATGAAATAAAAAGCACAATGAATGTGAAATAGTGCTGGAGATAACAATATTTGTTGATCATTCATAGCGAATGTAACTACACTCCATGTTTTCGCCCTTGTAAAATATCGGGTTTTAAAAATAAAAAAGAACCAGCATCACTAGTACTACTACACAGTGATATGAAACAGCAGATGCTCTATTTCCTCTTTATGTTTTTCTTTACTAGAGATAGATTCGTGAACTCCTTCCTTCCTTCACAAGATCAAGCAGTCCTCAGAGGAGGAGATACCAGTATGACGCCATCTCCCCTCACAAAAAGAAATGGAACCGTGCGCCTTGTAGTCTGCAATGCAAACTTTTAGTTTTAGGATCACAATGACTAACCAAATTAAATAAGATAGCAATTTTCAAAACAAGAGGTTTTTAATTGTGTGGATCAACTTGAATTTTAATATCACGATTAAAATTAGACACCTTGCGACTGATTCATGCAGCTACTGCAGAGTCAACTAACATACTCCTACTGTCACCACAAGATGAAGATTCCCTTCTTGTTTCAATTGTGAGATATGATAACCAAAATCTCGGTACCTTGGGTCGAGAAGCTTGCTAGTACTACTTAAGATCATCTAGACCACATGAATGAATACATCATTTTATCATGTTATGGACAGATTCTGACTAAAATCAACTACACAGCAGAAATAATGAGTTATAGACAATATACGGAAACACAAGCACAGATAATAGATCCTAAATGAGCTTTCCTTTGACCACATTACCGCACTGACCCAATTTCATGTATAATATTCCCCCCTCGCCAAAGCCTCTTTTCAAATATGTTATACGCCTGATACTGAATTGCAAAACAAAAAGGAATTGCCCACCAAAAGTCATAGAAATCTAAAGATTATGAGTCTCCTATCAATAGCAATGCAGTGTTATGCTATGGTTCACCACTTCCCTGTTCCCTATCTTTTATACACACAAGGAAAAGAAGGCAACGACCTGTATTGTCTACCCAAATTATTGACATGCATGAGAAAATAGATTTTTTGAACTCCCTTATCCTACCCAACTGAAGCCTATTTCACAGTACCCTTCAGCTGATTATATACACAAGGGCTTCTATCACCACAGGTAGTTCGACAAAAGTTCATCACACAACAATCAAGACGATTTCATAGTGTCAATTTGGTAACTGGAACTATAACATACAAAAGTAACAAAACACCTCACATTAGAATAGAAATTGCCATTGATAGGAGCCTTCTCACTATCTCTCATTAGTCATTACTACAACTGCGTCATCTATCATTTTCCTTATACTTTTCATCCCCAAAACTTAAAAACACGTGGATTTCTAATATGCAAAAGCCCATTAGTTAATAAACCTTATTGTACGCAATGTTTAATCATGCCACAATCAGGATCAACAAAAACTGTGGTCAGATTGTGATTCTACCTAACACCACCGGCCTCAATCTTATTCTAAAATCCAAGTGATCAAGCCATTTTGCAATTCTAGGGTGGAACCATCATAAGATCCCAATAGATATGTGTTAGGATCCCAGCATTATTAGATAAGATTGAGTTTTTAAAATTCATAGTTATTAGGATATGTTTAGTTTTTAAATTCTTAGATTTGAGTTTTGAAAATGAGTTGTTATTGGGATTATATCCTGATCACTTGGGTTGTACTGCAGGCTATAAATACCTGAAGAGAATGATCAGTAAAAGAGGAATTGAATTAAATATAGAGTTGCAGTTATCAGGAGGCAGGAGCTCTCTCCAAACGAGCACGAGGTAGGAGCTCTCTCTAAACGAGCCCGAGGTAAGAGTTCTCTCTTAACGAGCCCAATTGTTCGATCATTGCTTGCGGCAAGAAACCTAGATTGTCTTCTCGCGAGCCAACCAACTACGGCGGACCCATATCGAGATCCAAAGTCGGGACGTAACAATATGTTGAATAAATCAAAGTTAAATCTGTAAATTTAGTGAGCAGTTAACGCTACCACACAATACCTCCAACCTTTAGCTGAATGCTACCTATATATAATCCAAAGCAAGAACTTTTCAAAGCTAAACAGAAAGTAAAATTAAAACAATGTGTGATAACATACCCGGACGATCTCTTCATATGTTTCGTCATCAATCTCTACTGTAGTAACAATTTCTTCAACATCTCCAAGAATCATGTTTAAATGCTGATCGTATGCCTGGAAGGCAGAACAACAAAAAAAAAGAATATCAATCATTTGCTCAATTTAACATTTGAACATGACTATGTTGACAATGATAAGACCAGGCTTCTGTCATAAACAGAAAATTTCTGAGTTTAAGGAAAGATTGTTTAAATGGAGAGATGTTGTCATTGATAACAAAATACCATGAGAACTTGCTGAGAGAAGGGCCCAAGAGACATGTTGCTAACAAGTAACAACACAGGGGAGGGGATAACATTTATTTTTAGCCATACAGGATTTGTTGCCATAAAGAGGAATTAATAATGGAAGTCTTACCAATGTGCTGAGGTGGTCAGCAAGGTCCAAGTATCGCTAAAATCTTATGATTCAGTTATACCAGAAGTACTACGCAATATACTAAATTTGCTCAAATTGTCAATAGGAGTATTTTTGTACAGCACAATATCGAGAAGTTGAGCATTCATTCAGATACGTCGTGATGTACATAAAAACCAGAAACTTGGCCATCTCATCATTCATGGTCACGCGTACTTGGAAGTTAAGATCAAGGGTAGCATTTATGCTAATGGTTTGTTTGAGTACATACAAGAGTTAAAACCCGAATCACTAATCACATTCTTGAATAGTATGGTCCCTGAACACAGAATTGAGAGATAAAGAGGCTCTCTTCCTTTAGCAGGTAGTGTTTAACTAGGAAAAAAATTAATGACCAAGAGGGAAACTAGCCCGTGAAATATCCTAGCATTCCTCTTTTTATCATTGCAATAGAAGAACCACCACAACACATCACTTCTCCCATAAACCTCATCACACAAAACACAACCCATTTCACACTTGCCAAACCCCATAAATCAATACTTAAACCCCACATTTCTCATAACTATTTGCCTGCAAAATGATACTCGATGCTTATTCCTTCTCACTGCCCACACGTAGCCACAGAACTCGGGAATTTGTAAAATGCATCCTTCATGCTTATTCTAGAAGAAACATCGCATTTGTGAATATGTGTGAATATGGCGGCAATACATACACAGAATTTTACATTAATTATTAAGTTCTTCCTACGGACGAAGGTATTCGGGTATAATTGATTGGTAATTGCACACTCACTTAGCTGTACTCTGTCAAAATGTGAACATACAGTAATGGGTTAAAACCAGTTTCCCTCTTTTTACCATATCTTCCTAAACATCCTCTCTACCTTGTATTAGAAGATTTGTTCTGTCATCAAACAACTCTTCTTCTAATTTTCAACAAGAATCTCTCAAATGATAAAAAAGGATTAGAATTTACATTTACTCCTACCCATAAGGAACAACCCTGATCATTTTTTTGTGAATTTGCTTAAAACTTGAATAGAAAAGCATAATGATATGTAAAACAAAACAAAACAAAAGTAAGAGATGCGATGAGAGTGATGAGGGAAAGAAGAAGAAGAAGAAGAAGACGAACATGGAGCTTGCCGCGGAGTTCACGATCAGAGCGAAGCTTGACGTAAATGCGCTCGTCGAGGCTGAGTCTTATGAGATCCAATGGCTCCTTCACCGCGCTCTCTTCTTCACTCGCCATTCCTCAAAAACCTTTCTCGCGACGCTATTTTCTTCTCTATCTTTTACACCAATTGATTGCTAGTTGCTAACTAGGGCTTTGTTTGTTTCTCTTCGACCTCCACCACGTTAAAATATTCTATTAAACATCGTTATAATTAAGTTCAAGCAAAATTTTAGGTTTAAAATTATACTCGTTTAATAAACGAGCTTAGATTGAGTATAATTTTTTTAAACTCGATAAGATCATGAACCATGTTGTTTAATATAATATTATTATATATTCTTGTTAATATATTGAAGAAAAAAAATTAAATATTTATAATGAAATTGGACGAATCAAACTAGTTCATTTAAAATTTATGAACAACTATATTTTTGATGAATATTTGTATTGAAAATTAAACAAACAAAATTTATTGAGTTGAGCTCGTTGTTTTTAGTCGAACTCTTTTTATCATGAGGTAAACTGAGTCTCATTAAATCAAGACTCGATTTGTGTACAGTTTACATCCCTACCAAGACTATTTTGTATTATCAAGTCAATGCCGTTTATGACTGATTATTTTAATTACAAAGCAAGATCTCCATTAAAAGTCTTACATCAAACTTGATTAGGGCATGCCAAACTCTTATTCTATTGAACGAAACCAAAGACCCTAATTGTACCGACCCGCATGACAAGTATCCGAGCAAACTCCAAATTAGAAAGAGTGAAATTTAAAAAGCACATTTCCATGTGAGCAAGGAAGTAGAGCGTCATCAGCTCTGCAATGGCATCACCATTGTATTTTATAAAAGAAAGTGTTCGAGTATTTTTCTCGAAACACTTTTTAAAGATAGGTGATGCTGAGACGCGACTGGAGCTCCACCTAAATTGACTAGCAAAGAAAGATGATGAGGATTGGAAGATGATAATTGGTTCAAATCAATTAATTATGGTCTACTCCGTTTTATATTAATTAATTATAGTCTAATTTGGTGTACTTCAATTTAAACAAATTATCTCTAGTCTAATCTAGTCCAAATCGACTTTGCGTTGCAAATTGCAATTGATAGTATGAGTATCTAATTTGATAACTATTTTATATTGTGCTGTGAATTGTGATTCAATTTATATAAGAGAAAATAGTAATTATCAACCAGTTTGAAATTAAAAATAATTAAATATTATTTATTTTGTCTTAAATTAATAATATATATGAATTTACATATTTTTATTTATTTATTACAAAATGTGTTTTGCCGCGATCTTTTTTACTATCTCCTTAAGTTTGTCACATTTTCTTTTTTGTCAACTAGTCTATATATTCTTGTAGTTTGAGTTCTACGACTTTAAGTTTGAAATACTCTACCGAGTACGTAAATAAATAAAAGGGATAATGACACTTTGATACACCTAACTATAGCGAAATGACACTTTCATACCCTAACTGTTTTCTTCTCTTTTTTAGTACCCTAACAATTTTTTTGTGACAACTCACCTCTAAAATGTCTAAAATACCTAAACTACCCTTGGTGTAAGAAACTATAAATTGAGTTGGTTCAATTTTTTTTATCTCGAGTTCAATTTGATTTGTACTTAAGATGCAAATAAAATTATGCCCGAAAATAAAAAATTAAATTTGAACCATTTCAAATATGGTTTGATAAATCATATTGGACTAGTTTTATTTTGATTTCTTAAATCAGGGGTATTTTAGTCATTTTAGCGTAGATTATCACAAAAAGTTTGTTAGGGTACTAAAAAAGAAACAAAAATAATTATGATATTAAAGTGTCATTTCGCCATAGTTAAGTGTAACAAAATGTCATTATTCCTAAATAAAAAGAATGAATAATTTCTAGTACCCAAAAAAGGAAAATAGCCAAGTGTATTTATAACACACTAGTCTGTCATCACTTTCCTATATAACCAATTTCTTTTCTTGTACGCTATTTGTCTGTAAAATAGAAACCAGGTTAGGGCTGGGTGGGTTCATTCTCTGCTACTACACAAACTCTGCAACAGCATCAATGGAGATAGAGAGAAGCTCGGATGGTGAGTCGCGAACTGTACGGTCCAGGAAGACGAAGGGTTTGAGTATTGAAAGGTACCCAGTGGAGGGATTGTCCATTGGAGGCCATGAAACTTGCGTCATCTTCCCCACTCTCAACTCTGCTTTCGACATCGGCCGATGCCCACCTCGCGCCGTCTTTCAGGACTTCCTCTTCATTTCCCATGGCCACATGGATCACATTGTTCGTTCCACTTTTGTCACTTCTTTTCAATTTCACAAGTTATTTCTATTATATTGTGCTATTTTTTAGTGATTGAAGTGACTTTTTCTTTGTTGGGTTGTCTTAGAACATGGAAATATGATTTGGGTATGCAATAGAATTTCAGGGTCTGCGATTGTGCATATGGGTCTTCTCTTTTTAGATCAAGCAATCAGGAAAACCCCCTGTTCTGGACCATCCTTCGGGGAACCGTGTTATCTGTGTTTTAACCCCTTTGTCAGCCTCCGAAGGGAAAACCCGCATGTATATGGGTGCCAAATGTGTGTGTTGGTGTTTTGATAATCAGTCATGAAAATAGGACCTGAATATTGTGTTTATGATGTATATGTTGTTGGTTTATTGCATATGACATGACTTTATGATTGTCAGGGAGGATTGCCTATGTATGTTGCAACCCGTGGGTTGTATAGCTTGAAGCCCCCAACTATTATAGTACCCACTGCTATTAAGGAAGACGTGCAAAAACTCTTAGAAGTGCATAGGAGTATGGATCATTCAGAGCTGAAGTGTACTTTAATTGGCCTGGATGTTGGTAATTTCCAAATTCAAGTTTGATTCTCTAATATTTTATCATTTGAATGATCGATGTTGTGTTCTGATATGAGTTTTTTTGGTGTGCAGGAGAAGAGTTTTATCTGAAAAAGGACCTCAAAGCGAGAGCTTTCAGGACATACCATGTTATACCGAGCCAAGTAATCCTGATGCATTTTTATTTTTGGATTTCTCTGCTGAACTGCTACTGTTAACATCCATTCACTTTGTATTTGACCTCTAACCGCTTATGGACAATATATGACACAGGGTTATGTACTTTACGCTGTAAAACAGAAGCTTAAGCCGGAGTATGTTGGTCTTTCTGGGGATGAGATCAAGAAGTTGAAGTTGTCAGGCGTGGAGGTCTGTCATGACAGTTTGATAGCATTGTTTCTCTTTATAATCTATATTCTATTCCTAGCTTTCCAAGCTCTTGATCGCTATTTGTTGTGTGTGTGATGATTTCTTTTTTTTTTTTATCAACTTTGATCTTCCAAGTTTCACCTCATTCATGTAACATATCTTGAACAGAAAGGCAAATTCATAAAAACCACTTTATATGAAAGTAAAAATTCTGTTTTAGCTGACATAATATTAGGTACACACCTTGATAGAGCTTGATCTTACATAGTGTGGTTTTTAATGACTATGTTGGTGTTCTAATATTTAATAAATGAGACTGAAATTTTATGTAACTGAACTGAAACCGCAGGTGGAGTAAATACTAAATAGATATACTTCATAAGATATCTTTTTAACTCTCTTTTTTCTAGGTCATGAACAGTGCATTTTTATAATTCTGTATGCTATGTCTTGTCTGTCTTGGCATATGAACTTTGCCCTGGTAATCTCACATTTTCAGTTTTGTTGCACTTCTTATCAAAATTCTGTCTGCCCATTATCTTATTAGTTATTTCAAAGTTTGTAGATAATGTGGACGGTCTTTAATATTTGCAGATCACATACACTACTACAGTCCCTGAAGTGGCATTTACGGGTGATACTATGTCTGACTTTATTCTTGATGAAACAAACGTTGATGTTTTAGAGGCAAAAATTCTTGTTATGGAGGTGTGTCAATTTGCTGAATTTATGTTATGTTAGAATTTAAGCTTGTGGGTAATTTATTTTCCTTTCCTTATGGTCTATGAAGTGAAGCAATTCTATGATTAATTTGTTTAACATGAAAATTCTCTCTAGATTATTCCATGAAAATGCTACTTATAAGAGCTCTCATTTTCATAATACCCAGCTTTGGAGTATTGCTTCAGAACATGTCAGTTCTTTTGCAGTCTGAGCCACGGCCAATCAGGAAATGAACCGAAATATATGTTGTCGGGAATTTTCCAAGTTCAGTACTGATGTAGAACACCAGATAGACACTTATGGACTTTTGGCCCATGTTGACAATATGAATCACAGAAATGGATCGAATAATGGGACATTTCTCTTGTTAAATTGATATGCTCTGCTGATTGTATGAATTAATATCATGATACATTTGGACCAAGGTTAATCTGAAGACAAATAAGTGTAAATTGCTACGTATACATTGGAAGAAAAGTTAATAGATACCAAAAGAAGGTGCAAAGCTGTTTTCTTTTGGTTGAAACTGTTTCTTGCAAAATACCACCGGGAAGTAAAATTAGTTATAATCAAAGTAAAATTTCAGATGAATATTCACTTTTCGGCGTATTGGATTATATGCATTTATTTGTTCATCACATGTGGCTCTGAATAATAATCAAGGTACCGAATGGAGCATGAAAGGTTGTTCTGCTTAGGCTTCTGCAATATTCCAAAACGAGGGACTTGCACATTTAGTTTTTAAAAACTGATGAATATCTTGTATTATGCCTTTTAATGTAGAGCACATATGTTACAAATGCTATGACAGTGGAACATGCAAGAGAATACGGGCACACTCATTTGTCCGAGGTAAAGCTATGTCTTTAAACATACTGGGGCTATTGTTTTTGTTCTATGCTGTTTTCCTCTTCTAAATGCATGTATATACAAACTCATTTTCCTTTCAGATAATAGGCTTTGCAGATAAATTGAGAAACAAAGCAATTCTTCTGATCCACTTTTCAGCTCGCTACATACATAAGGTATGTATGCTCTTCGGGGGGACATGGCATAGCTAGAGTAAAAATGCATAGTTTGTAGATGTAGAAAGATGACTTCTGATGAACCCCAAATACTAACAGTAGATGACATATAACTAAACCAGATGCAGAATTCTTGATTTGCTTGTGCATAAATATGATAATTTAGGTTCATTTTACAATATTTTCCTGATCAGATTGTGGTTAATGTTAATTCATCAGGAAATAGAAGACGCGGTAGCTGCAATACCTCCACCTTTGGCAGGACGAGTATTTGCACTGCTTGAAGGAAGATAATGAGTTTTCTGACATATTCTGATGAAACCTTTAAGAAGGGTACATTGATACATACAACGAGCAACATAGAGAGATACGGGGTTTAGATTTTTGTCTTTTCAGATAACTTTGGTTTAGAATCAATATCGCGGCATTCTTTTGTCACCGTTCAAATGTTTTGGACAAGAGTTTGAACATATTGTAGTTGCCGAATACATTAACCATACAATGTCAAGTACATTTAGGAGGATATAACTGCTTGAATTATATATATATTTTCTGTTAAATAAAATGTATTCATGTTTGTTTGTCTTAGATTTTCAATAAGGTAAGGAATGGATGAATTAGATCTTAGACTCTAGTCAGGACGAGGCCAACCATTTAACTACGCCTTCTTCGAACGTGGAGTTTTTAACCAAACAAAATAACCTTGCTTGTCAAAAGCCAAATAGTTGGCCATTGCCACTGATCTGGATTGGGAATGGGAGCTCGGGTTTGGAGGTGATCTCTATGAAGACAGACTGTTTTAATCTGGCCTGGGCCATTTCACAGAAAGATCCATCAATCTCTTCGCTTAGCTCGATTGTTCATGATTGTAAGTTTTTACTGGTACAACTTTCACATGTAAACGTTTCTTTTGCTAAACGACCAACGAATGATAACTCATTTCCTACCTTGGGCCGTCTTTTCTGGGTCTGATTGAATGTTGGAGAAGGGTCTTGTCCTTCCCAATTTGTATCGTTTGGCCGCTTCAGCAAGCAAGCAACCTGAAGGCTCTAATGTTTCTCGCTTATGGTTTCCGATGTATCAATCACAAAATTACAAATTGTTTGAAATAAACAAATTGGGTTCCATCAAAATTCCTAATTCCTCCCTCGTCTTTCACAATATGACCTTTATTGTTTCAAAGCTCAACTTGTTGTGCTATATTGGATCTTCCATTCTACTACTAGGTTCTCCATCTCCCTTTATTTATTCTTCCCAGTGAGCCTACATCCTACATCCCCTTCAACTTAGTGAATGAAACTTAATCAGCAATTTTAAGTGTGTTCAATTTATCTATATATTGAAAATCGACTGATTCAATATTTGAACTCGAGTTAAATGGACGTTTAAGCAGTTGAAAACTTCAAAAGTATTTGAATATTTCGATTTGAATATATATGGAGGAACAAATATTTCTTAGCGAGATTGAACGTTGGATTTCATCACAAACAACATGATGTTCAACCATTTGAATATCCCCTTAAAGTCATGATTAAAGAATAATATTGATTAATAAGTAATATATTTCGATTTTGAGAAATATAGAATACAGTATTGGATAATTGAAATGATGAGAAATTAATTACATGTACAATAGAAATTATGATAAATTATTTTAAGTGTAACTAAAAAATATTTGTGTACTTTCAAAAGTTAAGTACACACGCCATGTGTCATCCTTGGATTTGCTCACACATAGATATATAGATTATCTGTATTTCCTTTTTTATTAAGAGAGGAAAGCTTTCTTTACCCCAACAATGGATGTTACCAAAATAGAAGGGTCAAAAGCTTGACCAACTTGCAGGCTCCTCACTTGTTTAAATTACAAATGGGAAATTAAATTAAATTATTAGAAAGTAAACGACATGGCATTGAAGCAAAGCAAGCTTCTCTAATATATTCATTTACTCCAAAAATGCATTGAAACCACTCTTTCACGTCCGCTTCTCTCTCTCTCCTTCTCAGACACTGTCCACGACTTTACAGAGAGAGAAAGAGGAGTTTCAGGAACGATCTGAACAACTCTCTCACTGCAGGTAACAGACCCAGATGTTAACTTTCCTCCCTAGATCTTCAATTTCTGTGTCATTTTTTGGAGTATTGGATCTCTGGTTCAAGGTCTCTGTAGTTTTGTGTTCGACCATGGAGGAATTTTTCACAACCCATGTTCCTTTTCTTGTGATGGGGTTGATTTATCGGTTCAGATCCTGATTTTGCGTTCTTGTTTGGGTTAAAGTTGTTAGCTTTACATGAATCTGATCTGGGTCAGGAATTGATGATGGTGTGGTTACAGGAAATCTGTGGAGCTATCACTTCACATCTTGTGGTTTAGATTTGGAAATTATGTATATTTGGTGCTGTTTGTGATTTGCAGGTGAGAATTGATGAATTTGTATTGTTGAGATTGTTTAGGTGGTATGATTTACCGCTCACATGAATTTATGCAATAAGGTCTCGTAATTTTCAATTTCTTTTGGAAAAAGTTTAAAACTTGACATTTTGTCTTAACTTTTCTCTCTTGGTTTGCACAACAATGTTCACTAATGGTGTTGTGTTTACTTTGAAATGTAAATTTAACATCAGATGTCATATATTTCTCTTATGAAATGCCTGTGTGATGAATTACAATTGGTTTTGTTTTTTGCTTTTGAACCATTTGTGTTGGATCAGAATCTAAGTCCCTTATATATTGAAATAAGGTTAAGATTTGCCATATGACTTTTACGAGAAAGGCTGGTATTTATGCTGCTTTAAGTGCATTAGGCTTCTTTTCTTGGGAATCTCCTTATGTTGCTTTGTGCTTTTCCCTTATGTCTTCCATACCATTTTACTTGGTTATTAAGCATTCCAGCAGAATTTTAAAATGGGATTGATTGATTTGTGAAAGTGAACATGTTTGATGACCTTTGTTCAATTTATAGAATATAATGGCCATATGGGATGATTTTTAACTTTTGGGCTGTACCAGCAGGCCAGAGCAAATGTCATTCCGCAGTTTAGTCCGTGATGTTAGGGATGGTTTTGGGAGCTTGTCTCGTCGGGGTTTTGAGGTGAGGCTCCCGGGTCATAGTGGTAAGGCCCATGGATCGGTGCATGAGCTGCACGATCAGGGTCTGGTGATCCAAAACAGTCAGTGGGCAGGCCTTCCACCTGAGCTACTCCGTGACGTGATTAAAAGACTGGAGGCCAGTGAGAGCACATGGCCTTCACGCAGACATGTAGTTGCATGTGCTGGGGTGTGTAGGTCATGGAGAGAAATGTGCAAAGAATTTGTCAAAAGTCCTGAACTTTCGGGGAAGATCACCTTCCCAGTTTCTTTGAAGCAGGTTATATAATATTTCTCTGCCTTCAGTATCTTAATAAGATGAATAAGATTTTTGTTTGCTGCACGTGCATAGTTGTCATAAAAAAGTAATGGATTTTTGTTTATTTATCATTTACAGCCAGGATCACGAGATGAAATGATTCAGTGCTTCATCAAAAGAGATAAATCTAATTTAACTTACCATCTATTTCTCTGCCTTAGCCCCGGTAAGCTTCTCCTCACCTTTTGGTTGCGTGAAAATATGTCTTGTGTTTGAAGTGACTTGCCTTGTTCTGTGATCAGTTGAACATAATGTTTAATGTTTTTATAGAGTATAATTGGTTGCTCCCTTCAACGTGGCTAATGTTAGTTGTGAAATTTCATTCATTTTTGCTTCCCTCTCCATTCTTTCTAATTGATGAGGGTGGTTTGTGTATTAGATTGCTACCAAGTGTATTTTGAGTGCAATTCTACTACCTCATTACTCACAAGGTAGTCCAAATACTAGATTGTGGTGCATGCAAATGAACATGCCAAGGATAAGCCATCTGTTTGCTATAGATTTTTCCATGTTCTTGTGCATCATAACAAGTTGTTATATAATTATATGCACACAACGATTTCCTGGGTATTTGTACTAGTTACTTCATTTCTACAATCAGCTAGATTTGTGTTCTTTTTTTTCGTTTGTTGTCAGTCCTTCATTTAAACTATTGATTGCTTTTCTAGGATTATATTGATTTCATTTTCGTTCAGAACAAAAGTTTCTCTTTGGAAATTACCACCTTTTGTTGTATTTTAAACTAACTCATCAATCCCCCTTTTTTCTTTATAAAGCTTTGCTTGTTGAGAATGGAAAATTTCTTCTTTCCGCCAAGCGAACCCGCAGAACTACTTCCACAGAATATGTCATATCTATGGATGCAGACAATATGTCGAGATCAAGCAGAACTTATATCGGAAAATTAAGGTAACAGTAAACAATCTCATCGTATCTGTTTGACAGCAAATTCTCGTAATTTTGGCCTATAATAAAATGTAATTTCAGGTCAAACTTCCTGGGAACCAAATTCATTATATACGACACACAGCCCCCATACAACACTTCTCAGCTGTCCGCGCCCGGCAGGAGCCGGAGATTCTACTCCAAAAAGGTTTCGCCCAAGGTCCCCACGGGAAGCTACAACATTGCCCAGGTGACATACGAGCTCAATGTGCTCGGAACCAGGGGCCCGCGGAGGATGCACTGCACCATGCACTCAATCCCTGCCTCCTCCCTCGAGCCGGGCGGCGCTGTCCATGGTCAGGTGGAGCTCCTCCCCCGCCCCCTCGAGGACTCGTTCCGGAGCATCTCCTTCTCAAAGTCAATCGATGCTTCCACCGAGTTCAGCAGTGCCCGGTTCTCGGACATTGGCGGGTCCCTCGCTGAAGACGGAGGGAAGGAGATGCCACTGGTTCTTCGGAACAAGGCACCGAGGTGGCACGAGCAGCTGCAGTGCTGGTGCCTTAACTTCCGGGGGAGGGTCACCGTTGCGTCTGTCAAGAATTTTCAGCTGATCGCATCTGCTTCTCCATCATCCGCGCCAGCGGCTTCAGGGCAACCCGACCACGATAAGGTGATTCTGCAGTTTGGTAAGGTTGGTAAGGATATGTTTACGATGGACTATCGCTACCCTCTCTCTGCGTTTCAGGCCTTCGCTATCTGTCTGAGTAGTTTTGACACTAAATTAGCATGTGAATAGTCAAAGCAAAACAAAAATGGGGCAAATTTTATTCCAAGGAATAGAGATTGTATTGTAGCAAGTCAAGTGATGACTTTTCATTAGTAGTGATTTTTAGGGTATCAAACAGTATCTATGCAAATTGAAGGGTGTATCCTTTCTTCTGTCAGTATTAATTGAAATAACAATACTGCTGACACTAGCTTATTACATGAGGGTATATAATGTACTTTGTTTCTTTTTCTTAATTATTATGTTGTTTTAGGTGCTCTCATGTCTCTTCTTAAGACTGTAATTTTCATTTTGGTAATTAAAGGTTTATGATTACAAAGTGATATCATTAAGAAAACATATTATCTTCACTTGAGGATATTTTAAAGTGTGCAACTTTATAACCCCAATTTCCAATTTGTTGCACTTACTATAAAATGAATTTAGGAAAAATTGTAAAAACTCTCTTTATTGTATTTTTGCAGAAATTTTCCTCCACGCATGTTCATTTTTGCAAGAACTCTTACTCATGTATATTTTTGCATTGTCCATACAAATCCGTGAAAATTAATGGAAGTGTCACTTAAGTGTTAACTCAAACGTGCTTAGGGGTGAACACTTTGACAACGGAACCAGAGACCGAATTCTAACTGAAATCGAAACTGGTGAACCGGAACCGTTACCAACGGTTCCGGTTCTAGTTCTTAAAATGGACACCCGAAGAATTTGGTATGTTCCAATTCTTGACCAATTCGATCCAGTTCTAGATTCCGTAACTATAATAAGTGGAACAAATTAAAACTAAAAATATTAGGAGTGTTGCACAGTGACAAGAGCATTTTAGCGGTCCACAAGTGACCAACCATTCAAATTCCATTTTATATACACCAAATTAATCACCATCTTGTGAATCTTTGAATCAGGTCTTGTTCAAAAAATATTTATATTGCAATTTGGTTTCATGATTACGAACAATCAACTCACGGACACTGATTTGATTCATAATCTCAAGATTTTAGTGTATAAAATTAACAAGGTCTCGTGTCATTTTCTTCGCAACTTGGATCCTAATTCGGAGATATGTATGATAAACAATGAATCATGCTTACCAATAATTACTCAAGTGGCAAACCAATTTTTTTTAAATAGATAATTTATTTCGTTGCATTCGTTTTAAGAAATTTAGGAATTTTCTAATGATAGTTGGAGTATAAGTAAAATATTAATATTGATTACCGACATCCATTACATACATAGGCTTGTACATAAATAGAGAGACATGCAAGAGGTATTTTGTGAGCCACCAATGGTTACACCGGGTACACATCTCGTTGTCATATTTAGTATAGTGATGACAACGAGATTGGTTGGGACAGATTCAGTAACGAGATTGGTTGGGACAGATTCAGTAATTGTCGTTTTTTACTTTGTCGGATCAAGAATATCGAGTTTTCATTAGATTTGAAGTATTTTACCTTTTTTTATAAGATGACCACGAAATGGGTTTGGAACAAATGTAGTGAATTCTGTCTCTTACCATGCAATATTGGAAAGTTCAACTTTTTGTCTAGTTCGGAGATTTTTGTCATCCTTGCTTACGTGATGACCAATGGACATGGGATGTAGACAGAAATTGAAGGAAGTGCTCACTTGGTAAGATCTGTCATATATGGGAGCAGAGCAAAATGAAGCTGTTGAAAAAAAAATGAGGTGAGCTTTTGAGCTTGAGCATCCCAGAGTATATTTTTCATTATCATTCATTAAATTTGGTATTTGTCTTCAATGTGTGAAGTTAATTTCCTTCTGTTGTAATTTGGATTTAATGTAATTTGAATGTTGTTTTGTGCTACTTCTCTTTCAATTTCTTCTGAAATGGAGTTGTGATTTTTTTTAACTTCTTATTACATAATATTTTCAAGTTTTTATATATCCCAACAGCTGGTATTCGAGATTTAAACCACTGTCAATTATTCCGGTTAGTCGTGATTTTATATTCTGAGAACCGAGTTGAACCTTACCGGTTCGGAGGAACCAAAATCAAAACAAGTTGGGGTCAAGAAAAGTCAAGAAATGGAGTCCATTGTTTGTTTGTGGGGAAGCAGACACGTCACACCACACGGCCCTCTCTTCCTTTTACGCGCCAACGACCTCTTAGCTGTTGTGGGCCCCAAAGACCCCGTCCCCGATCTCCACGTGGCACTCACTTAACATCGATCGCTGATCTCCAAATCCAACGGCCCTGATTCAAAAGGCGCGTCCTCTGCGTGTGTGTCCCGTGTAGAGCCACTTCAACAAAAGTTACTGTAACCGTAAAAACCCCCAAACGGTAAATTTGGGCTCCACTCCGCAACAACCTCTAAAACGCGGCCCCATTTCCTCCCTTAAAATCCTTCCCCATTCCCTCTAGGGTTTCCAAATTCTTCCACCTCCTCTCTTCGTCTCCGATTTCGATTTCTCTGTTTTGACACTGATTTCAATTTTGGATTCGGAGTTGTTTTGATCTGATTCGACGAAAATGCCGGCGACGGAGTATCATGGTTCGTCGGCGCCGTTCTCGAACATCGGGCGCACGATTCTGAGTCTACGGCGAGATCACGGCGACGGGAACGACGGCTCCTCCGCCGATCTGGAGGCTTTCCAGAGGCACGTCAACGAGCGGTTCGCGGACCTGGCGGCGGCGCCGCCGGAGGAGCTGCTGTCGCTGGCTTGGGTCCGGAAGCTTCTGGAGGCGTTCTTGTTGTGCCAGGAGGAGTTTCGGGTGGTTCTTGGCAACCACAGGGCGCAGGTTTCTCGGCCGCCGGCGGATCGGCTGGTGGCGGAGTTCTACGAGCGGACGGTGAAGGCGCTCGACGTCTGCAATGCGATTCGGGACGGGATCGAGCAGATCCGGCAGTGGCAGAAGCTGCTGGAGATTGTTACGTGCGCTCTCGGAAACAAGAACCACCACAAGGGTTTGGGAGAGGGTCAGTTCCGGCGAGCCGGGAAGGCTCTGATTGATTTGGCTATCGGGATGCTCGACGAGAAGGACTCGAGCCACCAGCAGCTACTGGCTCACCGGAATCGCTCTTTTGGCCGTAAGGATAGCAAGTCTCTGTGCCATTTCCGGTCGCTCTCGTGGAGCGTGTCGCGGTCATGGTCCGCCGCGCGCCAGCTCCAGGCTATTGGCAACAATTTGACGGTCCCACGAGGGAACGACGCCAATGCCCTCGCCATGGCCGTTTTCACAATGGGCTCGATCCTGTTGCTGGTAATGTGGGTCCTCGTGGCCGCAATTCCTTGCCAGGACCGGGGCTTGCAGGTTCATTTCTACATTCCGCGGCAGTTTGCTTGGGCCTCGCCGATACACAGCCTCACGACCGAATCTTGGAGGAGTCAAAGAGGCGGGATCGCAGAATGCCTGTGGGCTGTGAGAGAGATTCATCAGATGGAGAAGTGTTCACGCCTCGTGAACGAGCTGCAGATTCGGTTCAGTTTCCGCTGAGCGAGGAGAAGGCGGGAGAGGTTAGGCAGAGAGTGGAGGAGCTGGCTCGTGTGTCCGAGTCGATCAAAGAGGGATTGGACCCGTTGGAGCGGCAAGTGAGAGAAGTTTTTCCATAGGATTGTTGTCAGTCGAACTGAGGGGCTCGACTCTATGGGAAGGGTTAATACGGATTGATCATATACTAACAGTGCGTACTGACTCGCTCCATTGCTTAGTTTGTGACTTTCCTGTATTTATCAGCATATATGTGTTGTAAAGGTATTAGGATATGGATTGGAGCATCCCTTGTGATGCTCCATGGTGCCAATGTCTGGCATGTGTTGCTTGTTTTTTTGTACCAAGATGTTTCTGAGTAAATTGGGTCTTCATTTGTAGCCAATGTACATGTTTGTGTGGTTAAGGAAATACATACATGTTCTGGTTTGAGCATGTCTTCAAGCAACTCCCTTTATAGCAATCAAAATTATACTTCATTTATACTTTAATTGTTTGTCTTCTTGCTGTGAAGAAAGAACAATGAATACAATATCAGAAACATGACTTTTTTGTGACAAATTTCATCTTTCTGTGGAAGTAATGGCTGATATTATCACCCTTTGTGGAAAACACAGGGTTTGTTTAAGGTTTTATGGTACAACATAAATAAGGCATGAGTACAAACGTCCAACCATGGTATTCCGCAGAGAATATCATGCTCGTCTCAGCATGATTACTAAAGGCCAAAAATAGTTCTTATCAGAGAAACTTGTGTCATGATCGTGTCCATGTCATAGTCTTATCGTGTCCATAATAATGTAGTGTAATGATCATATCCGAACAAACATATTATCCGACATGATTGCTGGCAGACAAGAACAGTAAGATTCGTCTATTAATCGTTTTCACGTCGTATCTTTAATCATATTTGGATATGAGTTCACTTTTTAATAATGGTCACTGAAAACTTCAAGCCTTGATTTAATGGTATCTAGTATAGTAAAATTGAGCCAAAATTTTTGCTCATACTTCATGATTTTCTTAAACATCTTACCATGTCCAATACATATGTCTAGGGATTGTAACTACATATGTGACCTTATTTGGTGACTGGATATTGAATAATGGTCGTTCACTCACAATTGTATGTATATGTTTGTAATTAAAGTAATAAAAAATGTATAGCGCAATTAATATTATATAGGTTATGTTTGTTGCAACTATAGTTTATAAGTTACATTTCTCACTATGAGCTTGGTCGGTGCTATTACCACAAATACAATACGATATCAAATTCACACAGTCGATGAAATTGCATTGGGAATGAGATACAAAAAGCAACGTACACATATAGCCCCCGAGAGGGCTCTTGATGTCCCGTTTCGGACGCAGCACCAGCAACAATTTAATACAAAAAAGGCAACAAATCAGAGACATGAACTATAAACTAAACCTTATTTGATGGAACCATCTGTTACACAGAAGAAGATGGAGAAATTAGTGAGGGAGAGGGATGTCCGCAAGATCCTCTCTGTACGGAGCATGATCGTCACTCGGGTTGTCCAATCCCGACCCATTTTCCAGTTCCTTGGCCGGCTCGATGAAAGTAACTACAACGTCTTTGCGAATCGTCAGGTAAATGATGGAAACAATGTACAAGGCCATCAGTGGAAACACTACAATTCCGATGAACACATTCGCGACTCGAGGCATGTCGTTGTCAATTAGCCAGCCCACGAAGGCGGTGCTCAGGTAGTATATGTTTATTCCTATGATTCCAGCTCCCAGGATCCACGAGATCACTATGATCTGTATCAATATGAGTAAAAAAATTTCATTATCTCGACCTCACCACAAACAATGTGATGCTCAACCGCACAAGTACTTCAAACATATCATTTAATTTAAATACTTACGTAAATAGAGTTCTTGTGCGGTCCCATTTTCGTGGCACTGCTGCTGAACTTGAGGAGTGGAATCAAAGCAAATGGAAGTTCAAATGACAGTATCATCTGTATAAATATATAATACACGTAATCAAATTAATAAACAAATCTAATCAGTTGATTAATTAAAAAATAAAAGTTGATGGAATAAAATATTAACCGAAGCGATGATGATGAGACGACCGGCCCCGGAAGATCCGCCAATGATGGACACAATGAGGCTTGGTGTGATTGCTACACATCTGGTCAACAGGTTTCTTGACCATTTTTTCATTTTCATGTCCAAAAATCCCTATAATAACCAATTAAAACAAAAATAAATTAATTAATTAATTAAATTACCATATGTAAATATTGATGAATTCATTAATATTAATAATAGTGAATGAATGTAAATAAATAAATCACCTGCATGATGAACTGTCCTGCATATGTGCCGGTAATGGTTGAGCTTTGGCCGGAGGCTAGCAGCGCAATTGCGTAAAATATCTTGCTAGACTTGCCTAACACATTCTGCATAACAAAATTAATAATGGGTTATATTTAAAATTTGCTAATGTATATTGAAAAAAATGTTATGAATAATAAAGTAGTGAACGACGAACCTGGAGAAGGAATGAGGCATTGTTAAGGGTTAGATCACTGCATGTTTCGGCACTCTGAGGTGAAAGATTGTTAGCAGTGCAGACGGTACCCGATACTGAAATAACCGCGACGTTGATCAGAAAGGCCACGAATAGAGCAAATCCGCTCTCGATGAGGAAGTATCTGCACGCATCCTGCTCCATGCCAATATACCATACAGTCAAACAGACAGTTATATAATATGTTAAAATCTTGATACACGACTTGCCGATAAAAGTACTCACGTTAATGCCTTTGACCGAATTGGGTACTTTTCTCGAGAGCACAAGGGCAGAATGAAGAAAAAGATTGTGCCTGTAATCAATTAATTAATTAATTGATGTCACATACACATTAATGGGATTGAAAATGAAATGAGTAAAAACTGTGATCATACGGCATGACAAGAGCACCCATCAAGGCGATGGCGTCTCCGGTGGCGCTCTGTCCGGTGAGCTTGGGGACAAACATTCCCTCGATCACCCCCGACGCGGGGGGCTTGACGTAGCTCATTTCTCCAAAGAAGCAAGCGGCCATGACGAATACAAGCACTGCAATCAACATCTCAAGCTTGCGAACCCCGTATTTCTGGAGGCCGAGGAGGAGGAGAGTGCTGAGGCCGGTGAGGAGGACACCGGTCCATACGGGTATGTTGAATAGTATATTCAGAGCAAAAGCAGTTCCGATCACTTCAGGAATATCAGCGGCAATGACAGCAAGCTCAGCAAGCAACCAAAGGCAGTATTTCACAAAAATTGGGTACTCAGCCTTGCATAGCTCTGATAGATGCTTCCCTGATTATTCACATAAAACAATATCATTTAGTTAATTAATCAATCATCAATATTAATATTGATTCTCTTTTTGTTTTAATATAATCGTTTAAATTGCTGATAAGAAATATTGGCGTATTATATATACCTGTGCTGACACCAAGATTGGCGGCGAGCGACTGAATTATGAGAGCGAACACCAATCCTATCAGAATCACCCACAGCAGCTGATTTCATCCATTCAAAACAAAACATTACCCATTGTTAATCACAATATTAATCATTGATTAATATAACATGTGTGATGAAATGCATAACTATAAAATAGAGGTCAACTCCATATATTTTAGTCGTTTTAACAAAATTTATGTGCACCATATCAATTACCTCGTAACCATGGTTAGCACCTGCTTGCAGATCAGTTTCCAGGTTCCCGGGATCAAGATACGCCAGAGATACCAGGAATCCGGGGCCCACATGAGCTAAGAACTTTTTCCAACCCGGCTTCTGATCATCCAAAATAAAAACAATGAATATGTGACCGATTCTGTAATAAAATCGAAGGGGTAGCCTCTAGGCGTATCTAGATGGAAAACAGGTTTAAACAGGTGTACCTAACTGCAGTTAGCCCTAAAATAAAAACGATTAAAAACTTGATGGAAATGAAACAAACCTGATTGTTGGGATCTTCGTGCTCGAGGTTGTGCTTGGCGGTGGTGGCGCTGTCGATGTCAAGGGCGGCTATGCGGTTGCTGCCACCGATCCGCTTCTCACTTGCACGATCTTCTTGCTGAAGCTGACGGCTTGCCATTTTGCAATATCAATTCTGTCCTAATGGTGTATGGTTTTGTTATGTGATGAGCTCTGTGTGCAATGTCTTTAATTATGTGCTACTCTCTTTGCATGTTGTGTGTATATATAAGATTCTGGAAATGCAACAAGGTCGCTGCATGCCATTTTAGCAGTCTTTAAGAATGGAAGTGGCAAGTCTGTTGCAGCTTTTTGATTACTAGTTTTGTAATATTTAATGATGTCGACCCACCCTCTTTTGTTAATGCTCTGTCTCAACCTTTTTCTACAAGTCTTATACGAAATTCCATTTCTTGACCCCATGAAGTATCTACTTATCTATAGTTTTATACTCTGATTCGTCTTCTCGTGCAAAAACATTTTCAGGAATAAATCTATAATTC
Organism: Geranium rotundifolium; assembly: GCA_963920655.1. Taxonomy (NCBI): domain Eukaryota; kingdom Viridiplantae; phylum Streptophyta; class Magnoliopsida; order Geraniales; family Geraniaceae; genus Geranium; species Geranium rotundifolium. The sequence goes on from OY987313.1 coordinate 7,306,882, forward strand.
ACGAGGGTATCATATATGTAGGAAATAGGTGAAGGAATAAATATATATATATATATATATATATATATATATATATTTTTTTTTTTCTAAAATTTGGATATGTCCCTCTTAAATTCTGATGTGTATGTGCAACCAAATAATGAAATTTATTTGACTCAGTAATAAATGTGTAGTGTTTTATCTATATGAGGTCCTACTTTCAAACCATTTCCTTTAATAGTTTGGCTTTTAAATTGATATAATTATCTTTTTACTAATTATTGCAATATTAGTTAAATTATTTGTTTATTTTTCATTAAATTTTTTGTTTTGTTGATTATAAATTTATGCATAGATTAAGCCCAATGATGAGAAAACCGCTTCCCTCACATCTCAACCATTTTGCATTTTCCTTACATTTTACGTTGTAACTGAACTTTTTTTTTTATTTTGATTAGTATTTGGATGTTGACTTTGAATTAGATAAACTATTTGAATTAGTCCAGTGAGTCGTCACAGCATCGATGTTGACTACATTAATTATTGAAACCTGCCCAGATCCTGGGTTGGATATGGCAAGGAATGTGCTTGTAATGACTTAAAATATTTTAGATGAACAATTTACATGTACTTAAAGAAATAAATTACAGAAACAAACAAGGCACGTTCCCAACACATGCCGGTACGTGCACCTTGCATGCATGATCAACTGCTCCTCCAATCGCTAAACTATTGAAATTAATTAGGTGTGAAATGAATCTAGATAATAAATTTAATTTGGTTGATTAACCATTTTCTTATGTGCAAAACTCCAATCATTTATGGAATATGATCGGTCCTTCTCTTACCAGAGAGTGGCCAAGCTAGAATATGAGAGTATAGGTAAAGAATTATAGGTGCGATGAGTGTTGATAACATGTAAAATCCACATCAAACAAATATAATGAGAAAAGTTAAGCATAAAAATAGCGCCACACTCAACTTATAAGATTGAATTTTAATATAGTGTGACACTTGATTTATAAGATTGATTTTAGTTGTGTAGCTGTGAAGTCATATTTAATATATATTTAATCAACGCTATCAGTTTTTTTTGTTGTAACGGCACTCGTTAAGTGCGCCGTTACAGAGGATTTGTGGGCCGTTACAAACTGTAACGGCGCACAAAAATGTCTGTAACGGTGCCGTTAACGTGCGCCGTTACAGTGTCGCCGTTACAGCCTGTAACGGCGCAAAACACGACGTCTGTGTGCCGTTATAACCTGTAACGGCGCACAAAGGACGTGCGCCGTTACTAACTTTGACGGCGCACTCCCTCAGTGTGCCGTTACAAAGGCTACCGTCACCGTTGCTGAAGTTGACGGTGCCGTCACCGTTTGTGACGGCGCACTCACGGCGGGCGCCGTTACAATTTGTAACGGCGCACAAACGGCGTGCGCCGTTACAAGTAGTGACGGCGTGCGCCGTCAATAAGTGTAACGGCGCACAAACGGTGTGCGCCGTTACAAATGCCGTCACATTGGTAACGGCGCGCACCGTTACAAATAATGCAGAATAATAAAAAAATAAATTTTTTTAAAAATAATAAATATAAAATAAATTTTATATTTATTTTTTTTTTTTAAATTTATTTATTTTATTTAGAAATGAATATTGAAAATAAAATTATATTAATATTTAAATTGTTGAATAAAATATTTAATTTACATAAAATCTATGAGGACGGGCCTCCAGGATCTCTAGACCTATTCGGGTTAAATGGAGGTGGAGGTGGAGGGGCGAGATTAGGGTTGAGTAACATCAACTGTTGTTGGAAGTACTGGAACATCTGCTCGGCATGCTGTTTTTCGGCGGCGTTCTGCTCACGTTCAGCCTGACGTTCAGCGCGAAGTTCCGTGAGTTCAGTCCGGAGCTCCGCAATCTCCGCTCGACTACCATCAGAGGAGGTCGAACGTCTTCTCTGTCTCGGCGGTGCCTCTTAAGCACTCCCGCAACCCCGGATGCGTCGTCCTCTGGAGGGTTCTATGGTTACTCCTCTGGCAAGCTCGATCTGGCGAACATGCTCGCCAGCTTGTCGCATGACCTCATCCTCTTCAGCGTCGGTCATCTTGTTCAGCGTTCCATCCTCGTTGTAGTTCGCCTCGTCATTCTTCCAATCCCTAAGCGCATTCTTAATGTAAAGCTGCAAAAAAAAATTGATTAATATAATAAATTTAAATATTAAAATAAAAAAAATATTGAAACTTACAAGCTTCGGGTTGAGTCCCTCCTCCCCCTCCTGTGCATCATCACCAGGCCTAGGTAAGGCCTTGTGAGCCTTCAGTAAGGCCTCCAACTTTTTGGAGACCTCCACTTCCCCGGCCTCCGACATCCTCTCCCAAAGCTGTCAAAATGGGACTTTACCAGTGTGGTGGTTTAACTTGTTCTCGCTCCTCCGAATGTCACTCATTTGAGTACCAACATTTTCCTGGAAAAAAAATCAAAGTAAATTCACATGAGAAATAGTAAAAATTAAAAAAAAATTAAAGTAAAAATTAGTAATATACCTCGTTGGCATCGAAATGTTCAACGAGCCACCGCCACTAGGAGTTCTTCCCTTTCAGACACTTGGGAATCTCATTCCGGCTCAATCTACTAGAGTCGACGTAGAGCTTGTATAACCGCTTAATGTTGGATTTTCGCTCCTTGTAAGCGCCTATGGCCGCCTCACGAATCCAACCCATAAGCTCAACCGAATCGGTCACTTCAAACAAACGCTGAAATTCACAAATATCACGTCAATATTTATAATACGAACATTTGGAAAAAAAATTTAAGGGGCTAATGAAATTACCCTGAAACTCCTCCAAAACGCATGGAACTCAGACGCCGGCAAATCCCCAAACGTCTGGTAGGAAGCGTCGCGTTCCCGAGTGAATTTCCCTATAATCGTCTTCACCCTATCGGCCGAAAGGATTCCTCCTGCGACACATGGTCGGCCGTTTTCCCACGTCAAGAGCAACGGACCTCCGTTCCTCTAAACTGCTCTCTCATCCTGCTCGATGTTGATGTCGATCTTTTGGTCCTTCTTTGCCCTGGCTTCCCAGCTCTTCGTGTTCAGGCAGTCAACTTCCACCTTGTAGTCGAAGTACAGCTCGTACCTCGGAATCTCTCTGTACTCGAGGGGAAGGAGCCTCCACTCGTTCAGCGGCAGTTCTGACTCATCCGGCACAAAGTCAGATTCGGAGGGTCCTGCGACGTCTCCGAGCATCTCCTGGAAAGTCCGATGATCCGGGACCTGGTACTGCCAGCCAACCTCCGTATCTCCCGGATAAGTCGGCTGAGTGGGCTGAGTCAGCTGCGGCGGTGACGGAGTGTACATGTCATCATGTACATCCGGCGCCTGCGAAGCCTCGAAAAATGGAACGTCCATGGTAGCTCGCCTAGGTGCCCTGGCCCTAGGTGCCTTACGTCTAGGCTCAATTATCTGTAATTAAATGAATAACACTTCGAAGGTCAATTTGACCGAAAGAACAGGGTAATTCGGCCGAAAATGCCCGAATTACCCTAAGGGGCAATTTTCTTAATAATTCCAATAATACCCCTGAGGGGCATTTATTTTTGGAAATCCAATAATGCCCCTAAGGGGCATTTATTTTTGGAAATTCCAATAATGCCCCTAAGGGGCAATTTTTTGAAAATTCCAAAATTGCCCCTAAGGGGCTAATTTTTTTCATAATTCCTAAATTGCCCCTTAGGGGCTAATTTTTTCATAATTCCGAAAATGCCCCTAAGGGGAAATTTTTTCATAATTCCAAAATTGCCCCTAAGGGGCAATTTTTATATAATTCTCAAATTGCCCCTTAGGGGCTAATTTTTTTCATAATTCCGAAATTGCCCCTTAGGGGCAAATTTTTTCATAATTCCGAAATTGCCCCTAAGGGGCAATTTTTTTATAATTCCCAAATTGCCCCTTAGGGGCTAAATTTTTTCATAATTTCAAAATTGCCCCCTAGGGGCAAATTTTTTTTTAATTCCAAAATTGCCCCTTAGGGGCTAATTTTTTTCATAATTCCGAAATTGCCCCTTAGGGGCAAAATTTTTCATAATTCCGAAATTGCCCCTAAGGGGCAATTTTTTTATAATTCCCAAACTGCCCCTTAGGGGCTAAATTTTTTCATAATTCCGAAATTGCCCCTTAGGGGCTAATTTTTTTCATAATTCCGAAAATGCCCCTAAGGGGAAATTTTTCAATAATTCCAAAATTGCCCCTAAAGGGCAATTTTTTTATAATTCCCAAACTGCCCCTTAGGGGCTAAATTTTTTCATAATTCCGAAATTGCCCCTGAGGAGCTAATTTTTTTCATAATTCCAAACTGCCCCTTAGGGGCTAAATTTTTTCATAATTCCGAAATTGCCCCTTAGGGGCAATTTTTTTTTTAATTCCAAAATTGCCCCTAAGGGGCTAATTTTTTTCATAATTCCAAAATTGTCCCTTAGGGGCAATGTTTTTCCATAATTCCGAAATTGCCTCTTAGGGGCAATTTTTTTATAATTCCAAAATTGCCCCTAAGGGGCTAATTTTGGAAACATATTCAACATAAAAACATAATTTTTTTCATATATTCAACATAAAAACATATCCACAATTATCAACATATATTCATAATATAATCAACATATATTCATAATTTTTTCAACATATATTCATAATTTTTTTCAACATATATTCATAATATAATCAACATATATTCAACATATATTCATTTATTTCATAATTTCATAATTTGAACATATATTCATATATTTCATAACATGTAAACATGTGTAAATTATCTAACATGTAAATTATCAAAAACATATGTAAATTATCCACTTACCTATTTGACGGGAAGGTCTGGGACGGCGACAGCGACGGCGACAAGGGAAGCAATCGGCGGCAAGGGAAGCAAGAAGGAGGAAAAAACAGAGGAGGAAGAAAAAGGGTTCTGCCCAATATTTATCTGCGATTTTGTAACAACCGTTTCTTACCGTTGCCGGACCCAACGGTCAACTTTTGCAACGGTCAACAAAATTGTAACGGCGCACAGATCTGTGCGCCGTTACAACCAAAATATCCGCGGGAAGTTTAAATTTTCGCGAAATTTACCCGCGAAATTTGATTTTTCACGTAGCTATGTGCGCCGTTACAAATCTAAACCCTAAATTTAACCTAAAGTTGATCGTGAATGATAAGCGGTCTTCCCGTGGTTTGATTTTCTTCAAATTTGTACTATACCACGTATATGCAATTTCCAACTAATCGAACGGTTTCGATTCAACATAAAATATATTAATCTACCGAACGTTTGATCATCAATGAGTTTAGGGTTTTTGTGAGTTTTACCTTCCTTAACCCTAAACTTACGCTTTCAACGATAGTGGAATGTGTTGAAAATAAAGTTTTAATCCAACCGTACGGATAGGAGCGCAATGAATGTGTACTTCATATGCCAAAATTTCATTCAATTCCGATAATGTATGAGCCTAGATCTAACCGGTCAATGGGAAGTCAAAATAGTTGACTGGTCTATTTGACTTTTTGTAACGGCGCACAAAGGTAACGTGCGCCGTTACAAACTTCCACAAATAATATTATTTTATTTATGTCGATCCAAAAGTTAATCCGACCGTACCAATTTGAGCGCAATGACTTGTTAGTTCATGTTTCATAATTTCAGGGTTTTATGTTAAACGTATGAATCTCGATCGGGATCGGAAACCCGATTTCAAAAGACAAAAGTCAAGAATCTGATTTTTCCTAAGTGTGGATTTGTAACGGCGCACACAAGTAAGTGCGCCGTTACAAATCCACACTTAGGAAAAAAAACAGTTTTAGGTCAAATTGACCGAATTACCCCTAATTCGGCTGGAATTGACTGAATTACCCCTAATTCGGCCGGAGTTGACCGAATTACCTTTTTAAGGTCAAATTGACCGAATTACCCCTATTTGGGCCGGAATTGACCGAATTAACCTTTGAAGGTGAAATTGACCAAATTACCCCTATTTCGGCCAGAGTTGACCGGATTACTCTTCATAGATGATAGATTAAAAAAACCATTTATTCATAACCAATCAAACATACATATACATATTAAGTATCAGAGTCGGCGGAATCATAATCTTCATGCCCTTCCAAATCGCTGTCATCGGTTTTGTTGGGCCAAAATGTGACGTGATAACGTCGCACAATGGTTTCCACGTGCAAGTGCACACGGGTCGCAAGTAATAATATTTATATGATTTGGTAAGATACCGAGTCGGTCCACAGGGATTAATATGGGGTTTACGACTAGTTAATAAAAGTGTTTGCAATTATGACAATGATATTAGCGCGTGGTAATGATAACGTATGATTCAAACGCCTAGGGTGCTAAACAATCATCAAGTGAATAAGTTCGAGAGATAAACAAGCTATCGATTAAACGGTTGGTCGAGCCTATGTCTTAGATACCGACCTCGCCTTTCGGTAATGAGGTTGGCCTAATCCCGAGTGTTCCCGTGCCCTTTCGGTATTGAGAAAACTCGAGACCGCATACAATCGACAATAAACGGCTAAGGGTTAATAGAAGGTGCCAAGACACGGTCTTGAGCCTTCAACCCTCGGTGGTTGCTAAGTCCGGGTTCTAATCCTTCCCTTTCGATATCGGATAGAACACCTCAATCATATATTGTAAAACGTCACTTAAACAACACATGCATTCAAACAACAATCCACACAACACATTTGTTCATCAATAAATCGCTAATCTCATTAAACGTTACATTCACATTATATATTGTCTAGCACCCATGGCTAAGGGGTTTAGCCCATAACCATGGTGCTCAAGCTTAGCATCAACATGGTGGTTACACTAATACAAATGAAGAACATGAAGAACATAAAATAAAAGGATAGGAAATGCTCTTGAAATCCCGAGCAAGGTGTGTCTTCAATGTGCGATGAAGACCGGTGGAACTATCGATGCCTTTGGTGTCGAGGAAGATGAAGAACGCTCGAGAAACCACGAAGAACACTCAAGAACGCTTGAAGAATGGCTCAAAAGCTTCTTGGTCTCGTTTTCTCTCTCTATATTTCTTCCTCCTCTTCACAAAGTGTCTCTTCCCCATTTATACTTTTCTGATTCTGAGGGAAGGCACGATCGTGGCCTGAAAGGCACGATCGTGACTATGTATGGGTCACAATCGTGGGAAGGAATAGGCACGATTGTGGCTTGGTCATGGTGGCGATCGTGGCTTCGTCAGGCACGATCGTGGCTCGGGGTAGGTAAGATATTTTGAATCGCCTCGATCCTCTACCCCATAAAGCCACGATCGTGGGTCTTCGAGGGGCGATCGTGCCTACCTGGGACACGATCGTGACTCCCCCGTGACTGAGATCGGGGGAGTCCACTGTAAGTTGGAATTAATTCACCAATATATTTCAAAGGGGGGCCACGATCGTGACTGGCTGAGTCACGATCGTGCCAAATGAGCCACGATCGTGCCTATTAGGCATGATCGTGACTAGAGCTCTCTGTCCGGCTGTTTGGTCAACGCCCTTTGACTTTTTGCTCGGTGCCTCGTTTTTGGCCCTTTTTCCTCCCGAACCTGCGTACGTACCTCAAAACACCAAAAAGCATAAAATATGCACTCCCGGGCCTTACTCGGCCACTAACGGACGCAATTGCACCGAATTGTGAGGTTAAACGGTCTCGAAACGAGACCTTTTGACCCCACAACAGGTTTCTTCGTCGTTGTGCTCGGTTTCTTCGTCTTCTTCATCGTTTTCAGCTAGAGGTACTGGCGGTGGATACCAGATTAAGTTTGTTAGGTCGATAGTGATACCACCCGGTGTGACGATGTCAATTCGATCTTCTTGGTAAGGTTTATCGACTTCAAACTCCAGGTCGTCGTCGTCACCGGCACGGGCTAAACTGCTCGGTTTGTAGTGACCCCTATGTGACACGACGTTCACAACCTTCCACGGTCCAGATTTAGGGTCGTCGATATAGTATACCTGTTTTGCCATTAAAGCAAGGCAAAATGGGTTTTGTTTGTGACGATCTGTGGACGTGTTGACCGAAATGAATCCATTTGCGTCCTTTCTAACTGTCCGTTCGTCGTACCACCGACACTTGAATAGAACGACTGGCATGTCTTCCGAGTAGGTAAGGATACATACGTCCATAAGAACACCGTAGTAACATATGTCGTTTGCTTCAATCATGACCCCTGAATTTTGATTTCTCCGGCCCTGGTCTATTCTCAAGCATAAAAATTTGACGCCGTTAACAGTACACTGCGAATAAATGGCAGACGAACGAGGACCTCTGGATAGTAGTACCAACTCTCGTTGCCGCCCTGGAGCACTCATCTGCACACGGAATTTAAATGAGTTATCCCTAAAATTTGTATATGGTAATTCAAGTTAACTGATTTCTAATACGTACAATTCTACGCCACTCGAAGACAAAGGACATGACTCGATCCTGAAGAGATTTCCTAGGGTGTATTCGTTGGAACTCTGCACGATGTGATTCTACGAATGTATCTGCTTCGGCACAATTCTCAATCACTGTCCAATTCGCCCAGAACATATCGGATGTGTTCAATTTGTCGTTTCGCACCACGCTCTTAACTTGTACATGTGGGGAAACAACTGATAAGTTGAAACCTAGAGCTGGACTAACAAAACTTTTGCTGGCTGAAGTGGCGCGGTTAAGGTACATCTGAGTGCAGGTGACAGACTCGTGCATCAAGTACTGTTGGGCTATACAACCTTCTGGATATCGCGGGTTTCACACACTTTTCTTGTACACGCCAAGTTGCCTACAATCGAATTATGAAGGTTAATGTCATATTCGATTATACAGTTCAATGGTAATTGGAAATGATATTTCATATTCAAGGATCATACCGTTCAATTGGAAACATCCATGTGAAATGAACTGGGCCGGTTCGCAAAACTTGATCCGGGAGGTGCAGTAGAAGGTGAACCATAATTGTACAGAATGAAGGAGGGAAAATAGTTTCCAATTTACAGACTAGAATCACTATATCTTCCCCCAACCTTTTCAGGGCTTTTTTCCTCGGTTCCCTCGTGCACAACAATTGAAAGGCCTTGCCCAGCTCTGTTAATGCTTCTGCCACATAAGGCGGAACGTACTTTCGAATGACAAGGGGGAAGATACGTTGCATCAACACGTGACAATCGTGGGTCTTCAATCCGAGAAATTTTTTCTCATCGGGATTCACCTTGCTCTTTAGACTTCCCGCATATCCAGAGGGAAACTTAACATCTTTTATATGCTCCAGTACTTTCTTCCGATCACGACCCGCCACGCCATAAGGTGCATCTGGGAGCTCCCCGTCTTGCACCCATTGGTCTTGCCGGACACCCTGTTCCTCGTAAGTTCTCATAGCTTTCACGTCATCCTTAGTTTTCCCTGCAATTCCAAGAACTTTACCTATGACGTTGTCGCATACGTTCTTCTCTATATGCATCAAATCCAACGCATGTCTGACTTTATGAGTTTCCCAATAAGGCAGCTCCCAGAAAATGCTTTTATGAGACCAACATATAGGAACACCACCCCCTTTTCGTTTACTGAACTTCGGATGCAGACTAGGTGATGGGTATTGATGACGTAGAATCGCACTGAGTACAGCAGCCCCTAAATGCCGGGTAGGCCTTCTCCGTGTCTCTGTCTTCCCGTTAAAGGCCTGCGGCTGAAATCGCAGCGGATGTTTCGGTGGTAAGAACCTACGAGCACCTTGGTAAGAGATTCTTGAGTTACTGTGTTCAGAATCGATCTCGTCCAAGCATAAAGAACATGCCTTATAGCCTTTAGTCTGGATGCCCCACAACATTCCCAAACCCGGGAAGTCACTTATTGTCCACATCACAGCAGCCCGCATGATGAAAGCCTCTTTCTTAGAACCATCCCACGTGACAGCTCCGTGCTCCCACAGATGGTTCAACTCATCAATCAACGGACGCATGAAGTTATTTAAGCATTTTCCCGGTGATTTTGGACCAGATATGAACATGGTGAGAATGTTATACTACTTTCTCATAGCCATCGACGGCGGAAAATTCAACGGGATAGCGACTACAGGCCACAAACTGTAACTCGGCGCATTAGGCCCGTATGGAGAGAACCCGTCGGATGACAACGCCAGCCGCACGTTCCGTATTTCTCCAGAAAATACTGGGTATTTAGCGTCAAAATGAATCCAATCCGCACCGTCCGATGGATGTACTAATATTTCATCGTCCTCATTCTCCCACTCCCCGTGCCATCGCATCCACTCAACCGTCTTTGGGGCAAGATATAAACGTTGAAGTCGAGGAGTCAATGGGAAGTACCACAATGTCTTTTTCGGAACTAATTTTTTTCCCACTTTAGCGTATCGTGCTTCTCCACAAACGCCACATGTCTGGAGTTGCGATTGTGTTCCGTAGTACAAAGTGCATCCGTACAGACATGCATCATATTTCACGTGTGGCAGTTGGGATTGCCTTCATTTTCTGCTTCGCCGCTGCATAGCTAGATGGATACGTATTAAATTGGGGTAACGTAGAACAATAATCTTTGGCAACCTTGGTAAAAGCTTCGTCAGACATCCCGGTGCTTTGCTTGATGGACAACATCCTTAACATTACTGCTAATGAAGTATCCTCACTATTTTCGTACAACGGCTTTTGCGACTCCGTCACCAACCGGTTGTATGCTGTCATGGTTGCCTTAGCGACTCCCTCCTCGACTTCGGTTATTATTCCAATGTTCTGTTGTTCGTCCTCGTCCTCGTCCTCGTCAATCCTTACATCTCTAGTCGGGTCTACATCATCCACGAGCTGATGCACAGGATCAACGTATACTGGATTGTTGTCCGAAGTCGAACAAGGCTGATTCGCCGATGTTTCCCTCAAACTGATATCCCAATTCCGGCTCGAGCTAGCTCCTTCGGCTTCGCCATGATGGAACCACACATTATACGATCTAAGGAAATCTTTCCTCAATATATGATCGCAAATGGTCTCCATATCGTGCCAAGCAGAATTACAACACCTCATGCATGGACACTTGAAACGTCCCACACCATCTCTTGGAGCGTTTTTCCTCGCAAATTTTACAAAACTGCTTAATCCTTTCATCCATTCCTCATTCATTTTTACGGATCCCATTCATCTCCGATCCATTCTATATATGTAATATATATAAATTCGGTTAACAATTGATTTACATAATATTGCATCATTTCAAAATATGTACGTATCTTCTAATTCACATAAATTACCTAATTACCCTTGTTTGGTCATTTATGACCTTATTACCCCTAATTAGGTCATAAATGACCAAAATACCCCTAATTAGGTCCTAAATGTCCAACATACCCTATTATGGTGGTTTATGATCAAATAACCTAATGTATAATGTTATCTTGCAAATAACAATTATGGGAGAATTTACCCTAATGTTATCATGCAATTAATGGAATCGGGAGAATTAACCCTAATTTTATAATGCAATTCATGGAATCGAGTAATTTATTTCATCAATTCCGTTACTAATTTAATAAATTTAACATGCAAATTATTCATACAAGCAAAACCATACAAAATCTAAACTTGGATCGATGAAATTATATACAAATTTGCAGTTATATGTAGTGCATTATTTAAAAATTTGTACATACCTTCTCGAGAGATTTGTCTGAGGGTGCTCGGGAAATTTTATAAAATTTTGAAATTGACGAAATTACCCTTGTCGGGAGAAAAGTAGTTGTGAGATATGTTGTAGGAAAAAGAATGGGAGGTTCTGCCAAAACTTATAATACATATTTGTAACGGCGCACAATAGTATGTGCGCCGTTACAAACTTCTTGTAACGGCGCACATACCACGGTGCGCCGTTACAAACTAACGGTAACAACAACGGCTTCATTTCCGACCGTTTTCCATAACGGCAACAAAAGTGGTCAACGGTCAACACATTTTGTAACGGCGCACATAACGATGTGCGCTGTTACAAATGTGCGCTAGTAACGGCGCACGTATGAAATGTGCCGTTACCAATGGTTGTAACGGCGCACTGTACCTGTGCGCCGTTACAAACATTGGTAACGGCGCACTTTATACGTGCGCCGTTACTAATTTCAATTCTAACGGCGCACATGCTTTTTGTGCGCCGTTACTGTTGAAAAAACTGATAGTGCAAATATTAGTAAAGAAAAATTCTACTTAACTATCATGTATTATACTTGCCTAACATGTCACTTAGGTTTGACAATGTTAAATTTCTGATAAAAAGTCTAAAACACCCTCAAATAACAATTAAATTTTCAAAAATTTGCCATGTGTCCTCTTCGTTTCTGAATAGCCCTTGATCGTGAAGTTGTGCAAGCCATTTACGTCTCGATAATCGAGCATGAACCCGTGTCGGGCCCGAAATTGATCATCAGTTCTTGGAATTGAGAAGTCTGTGAGGCTTGTGGGTCATGAATCAACCATATTAACTATATCAAACCCAAGAAATGAGAAATTGCCTCGATTTTGCGTGAAGTTTGGGGCAAAGTGTTAGGTAAAAGCGGTAGATTGGGGGCAAAGTGTTAGAGAAATTGCCTCGATTGTATCGTTTGGGGTAGTTAAGTGAAAAACCGGTATATATAGTACATGGTGGTTAAGTGAAATTTTTCCTATTTATAATTTATGTTGAATGTGTTACAAGCCTAATTTTATTTGGGAAGATTGTTCCATCACTTAAATGCCAGTTGTATTTTTATCTCGATTGTTTAGGATTGTTATTTTAACCAAGAATACGAATTTATAGGGTTGAATCAGAAAAATTATCTATAAGATCATGGATGAATGAAATTTAGGTCAAAATAAGCATTGTAATATAGTGTTTTAAAAATCTTCAACTTACCTAATTAATCTATTATCAACCCCCAATTTATTTTTTGATTGGTCTTTTTAAACACCCTTCTTAGTTTGACTAGAGTGTCACTGCATATTGTAGTGACAAGGCAATTTGTAAGGACAAGGAAAGGGCGGCAATGAAAGACAAATTGCAGCAAATTAAACACATCCCCAATCGAACACTCATAATATTAGATACCCTCATTTTTTGTGTTTTCCCACCTACCTAATACTAATACTGTATTGACAATTTCTTTAAAAAAAAATACTATATTGACAATTATTAATGATTGGAGGGTTAATTATGATGGTGTGCACGGTTTGAGTGAAGATGGGGTGATAATCCCGGTAACTAATTTGGGTTTACTCAAAGCCCATATACTGTAATTTGTAAAAACTTACTCCATATAAAAAGTTAAAGCAGAGCAAAAAAATCACATACTTAACTACTCAATCAACTTTGCCGGTCGTACTCGCCTCCTCGCCATTGACCGGAAATGTTCGCCGGAAAAATTGAATCGTCGCCAGAGATGAGCATTATGGTTAATGGCTTTGCCCAAGTTCAAACCTTAGACCTTCAATGTGTTAGACTGACGTGATAACCAACTACACAACAAAACCTTATTGTCATTCACATTTGATTTATGTTATATTTTCTTGAAAATGTTCTTGTTGCAAAGAGAATGAAGCAAAATATACCAGACCAGACCTCAGAAACATGAAAATCTTCCAAAAGCATCATTATCTGTCCTTAAAACAGTAATTACAAGTAAAACATTGACTAAATTTAAATAATATACAAACCTTCACTGCAACAACATTTTAATCACCAATATCACAATTCAGAACACTACACAGAAATGACATTTTACAGACCTTCAATTTTCTATCAGAATCTGAAATAAACATCATCGGAACTAGCAAGCTATGCCAAGATACTATTTACATAAATGGCATAAACCATTTTTTGTTAATATTTATCTATTATAAATCATAATATACACCATAATGCTTACCTAATCTTGAATTCTTCAGCTCTGTACCATAATGTTTGAGAAGAGACATGTTTTAAGGTTCCTGAATTTGATTCTGTCCCTCTGAAGACCTCTTCAAGAACTCTCTTACCAGCTTTGAAAATGGTGAGGAACTGTCATTGAGCATCTGAGCTGGAATGTCATATTCTACAATCTTGCATGAGAACTGACATTACTTACAGTATAAGCATAAAACATGGTTGTAACATTTACATAAGCATTACTGTTATAACTTATTTGTTATCAAGTGCTTCTCACATATAATATATAGTCCCATCTTCTTAATAATCATAACTCAAGTAATAACTCATGAGTACCATCACCTGTCAAATGCCTATTTAAATGACTCATGTGCCCCGTTCACAAATATTCAACTCGCTCATCTCTGGCGACGGTTTAATTTTTACGGCGAGCATCTCCGACAACAATCACGGCGAGCATCTCCGATCAATGGCGAGTAGGCGAGAACGACCGGCGAAGTTGTTCTGAGGTCGAAGATGAGGTCGTGAAGGTTGAGCCAAGAAACAACCAAAATCCTCACAATGTCATGATTTTGAAAATCCTCACAAGGGTATTTTCGTCTTCTTACTTCAAATTTTAACAGATTCCATCCAAAATTCTAACCGCATGTGCTATCTGTCAGTTAATGATCTCTAGGTGTAGCTCACTGTCCATTTTAAAACATGAGATAGTTAAGTGTCTTTTGGTGATCATTAAGTGTGGTTTTGTGTCTCTTACCATTTTTTCATCTACCAAAATTAAAACTGTAAACAAAAAAGCACTCGACGCGTTGAGTTTATTTTTTTTCACGCTCGTGTGCGCATGAGCCTCTACTTTAACACTCTCCCTCACAAGCTTATTAGTTGGTTTCACTCCACAAATACTAATATTTACCCCCAAAATTGTGAATGAAAAAGTTAAACACGAGCAAAAACTAATTAGCAGCAATATGATTGGGAGAGGAAATAAAGTTTATATTCTTTCTTTGATATAAAAAAAGCTGCCACAGCCAGGATTCAAACCTGGATTAGTTAATCACCTGTAATTGCCATTAGGGCTACTGCGGCTTTGTGATAGCCCTTTTACCGTAAATCTATATTTACTCTTTTTTAAATCTGTGAATACAAATTACACTATTTATCGGCCACTGCTCAATATGATATTACCATAGCGTTATCATTTCTTTTAATGTACAATAACAATTTCTTGAGTAGGGAAGAATATGGTAGTTTATATCGCCAATAATTTCTTGTTAATACCAATACTCTCAAATGGTGCAATATGGTCTCCCTCGCGGTCGATTATATCTTTTTTTTTGTTAAGCGATTTGATTGAATTTCATTGAACCCGTCAAGATTTCCGAAAAACAAACAGTAACAGAGAAATAGAGGTTACATAGATGCAACAGAAAATTGAAATTGAAATGCAGACATAGTTGCTTACATTGAAAATGATGAAAGATAAAATGCAGGAAAAACAACTTCGGGCTGGACCTAGAAAATCCCTGATCAGAATCTGACCTTCGGGACTTACATTGTATGTGGGAAGCTATCCCTTCGTAAGCAGTCCAAGAGAAATCCAAACAACACTCTATTGGTATCCTGCAAAATTTGAGAAAAGAAAAAAGAACCGAAACACTCCCAGTCCAGTAGATGGGGGCAGATGATCATGAGCAAATTGAGAGGCTCATGACCAGGCCCAAAACCAGCTGGTTGGGCACACAGCCCAAACCACAGAACGGAAAAGAGAAAGGGAACGCGCTGAGTCGCTGACCCCGAGGTCGCGAAGACGAAACGCTACGACCCCAAAACCGAACCGTCGCCGGGCAGAGCCCAGAACCAGCGGCCAAGCACGCCACCGGAGGGAGGGAGGACCGCCTGAAGGGAGCCGCGAGTCGTACAAGACACGCAGGAGCTCGCCGCTGAAAGGAAACCAACGTCGCCGGGTGAAGGGATGCCAGCACCTCCGTGCTTCATCGCACGAACACTGGAGCACCAAGAGGAGAGCGATGTCGGCCAACACCGACCTAGAACCCCGACGGGAAACGCCACCACTCGACACAACCCAGCAGGGCCGGCGGAGGTCCCACAGCCTTAGTAGCCCACCGCAACCACCGAGCGCACCTCCATCCTCGCGCCTGAAACCCCTCACAACCAACCCAATACCCCTATATCTAAAAAAGACTAGATCTGGGATTGAGAGAGTGGATCGGGAAAAGCAGTAAGAGGCCAAAAGCAATACGAATCAGGAGGCAGGGAAGGGAAAAGGTCGGGGATGGAAGAAGAAGAGAGAAATAGAGAAAGAGGGGGGTCACCGGCGCGCAAAAAGCGCCGCCGGCGACCAGAAGGTCAGCTTCGGTGGGTCTGGTGGAAGAGCGACTCTTCAAATTCTCGAGAGAATAATTAATAAACCCTATTATTATTGTGTATCCAACTTCACATCCATTTAATCTTCTTGTTATGTTGTTTTCTTTGAATTATTGCTCAAAAATAATAAATGTATCTAAAGATTCGTCTTTGTTGTTCAAAAAATACACAACGATATTTTGTACTGTCATTAATAATGTCAAAACATTCAACACCTTCTATATAGACTAACCTCCTCATTTTGACTTGATTTCGTTATAACTTTTTTGTAGTTTCTACATACTTTCTACACCAATCAAATTTCATGGGGTTTATTGATTTCGCAAGAAATGAGGAGAGCCCTTCTCTTCTTAAATAAGAAAAAAGAAGTTGCTGTTAATGTCCGTATATAGGTAAAAGTCCGAAAAAGACGAGGAAAATTGGACAGATTGGTTCTATATAACATAGGCGCAACAATCATAGTGAAAGCAACATCAAAGAGAAGTAAGGAATAAGGAAGAGTTGGGTTGATTGGTCTCAAGGCAACAACAACAAGAATGATGAACATGAACATGGTTGCTTCATTTGTTGTTGTTGTCTTGTTGGCAATGCATTGCACCCATGCAACTGAATACATCGTCGGAGACTCCTCTGGCTGGTCTCTTCCCTATGATTCATCGGAAAGTTATGATGATTGGGCCGCTCACTACGACTTCCATGTGGGTGACACTCTAGGTACGTACGTTCGATTTCTTGGTGAGACGAGCTTTAACATGATATCAATATATTTGGACACGTATGTGTACCTCGACATGACAAATACTCATTATGTCTCCTCCCTATGTATTGTCCGGTCTGCATGTGAAGGGGGTGCAAGTGCCACATCTCAGAAAGACGTTATATTCAGGAGACTGTTAAAAAATAAACATAATCCTCCGTCTATTAAGTTGAAATTTTAACGTTTGTTTGAAACTCATGAACAAGTTTGTCTTTAGCGTTACATATTATAATTTAAACACTAAACTCTTGACATTGGGTTTAACATTTGGGTTAACAATGAAGCGCAGTTTTCAATTTCGGGACGGCAATGCACGATGTGACGGAGGTGTCAAAGGCGGATTATGAAACTTGCGACGCACGACATGCCATCAGAAAAGTAACGGTGGGACCAGCAAGAATCCAGCTAGACTCGGCCAGGGACTATTATTTCATGTGTAGCTTCCCTAACCATTGCAACATGGGACAACATTTGGCTATCAAAGTTGTTGATGACTCTTCTGATCTTTCTCTCGGTTTATTTGCTTCATTCGACGCTCAAGCTCCGTCGCCAATGACAATTAACTGCACATCCTTGGTCGACCAACCTGCAACTCTTCCTTAAAACTCAAGCTTCTATATATGTTGTCTTTGTGTTAAGAAGGCACAAAGGAAAAATATGTACGAAAACTAAAGGCAAAAGTGACCGTAATGCGAACAATGTGTATGAAATGTTATGGTTTTTAGTTGGATTTGAAATAAATTCAATAAAATCTAGATATGTTCAAAGGATGTGGATATTCCCGTCGGGCTGGGTTTGGGCATGGAAGAGCGGGGAACGGTGTGAGATGGGGTAGAGGGTTTACATCGGGACGGGAATTACCAAATTCGGCCAAACCTGCTCAGAGCCAGAACCGACCATTATATAATGGTTCGGTTCCAGTTTTTAATTTTTGAGAAGCGATAACTCCAATTTAGTCTTGTTTTTTACCGGTTCGGTCCGGTTCTAGATCCATGTCCAGCCTTACCTGCTCTAATGTCATCTTATTAACTTATGACGAGATAACAAATCTGAACATCTAAGTTGTGATCAATGAAATTACCATTAAGACTTTATCTTATCGTGGCTAGTAATAACCACTCCTTGAATATATTATATAATAATAAGTTTAACAAAATTTTAATAATAAACAAATTAATTCATCTAAAAATATACAAGTTTACTTAACTTCACCTAACTAATTTTTATGTAAATACAGTTAAATTTAACAAGATGATCATTTTCTTAAGATTAATTAACAAGTTTATTGGTATGAGTTTAATTTAATTATATTAGACTTGAACTTTTTTAAAATAAGTAATATGTTAATTACCCTTTATTTTGGAAGCCCCATTTTATCAGGCAAACAATTTGGCAACGCCCCAAATTAGTTGTGAGTAAATACAAATTACTTTGAAGCGATTCATTAAAACTTTCGACATAAATAAATATATCAGATTAGTGGATATACGTAACGATTAAAATGAGTATGTCATGCCAACTGTAGCTTCAATTGTCCGGCTTGATGCCGAATTAATTGCTATTTATTAAATAAAAATTTAATTTACCTCGAAAAAAGTGTTGAAACAAATTCATAAAAATCATTCGAAATAGAAACATGCAATTAAAGTTGCCATAATTATTCTCCTGAAAATTGTGATATTCTCGAATACATATAAATGTACGTGTGATGTTCTGAGATGGGATTGAAGGTTTCACATGGTTCACACGTGACAAACATATGGCCCACCCGCCATTAAAATGCAAGCCTCTGTATCTTGTGACCCATTCAATTTGTACCAAAAGAGAAGGAACAAGTTTTATCATGTTACTATTATTCAATATGACAATGCTTCGTCAATTCACCCAGACTGAAAACGTACTTTCAAGGGTTAATTACAATTTACTAATACGACGGATTTACACTTTATTATAACTGTTATGAAAATTTAATCTCAGGTTAGTTACGTTTTTTATACTTTCTTCTAACATTCTTAGAATTTAAACGAAAAACTTAACTTTGTCAAAAAAGATAAAATGTCTCATAATTGATTTGAAATCAATTCAGCCTTGTTTGATTCCGACCGATAATAAACCATAATAGTTGTGGTGAAAGTTGAATAAAATTCAAAAGAAGAATGGGACAAAGGAAGGTGAAAACAGTAGCTGAAAGAAAAAGTAGTAGCAGTTGATTGCTTCACAAAGTAAAGGCCATAAATAAAGTTCCAATAATTCCAAGGCCAGATCAAAAAAAGAAGAGAGAAATGAGGACCACAACATAAATAAATAAACAATAAGAAAACATGTTCATGATCCAACTCTACACCCACATCAACACTACCATGATACTAATTTTTTACAAGCTTCAATTTACTACTAAACTAGAAATTAACATTACACTAAAACCTATTCCTTCCCCAAACAACAAAAAAAGGATCAAAACAGTCACTTTCAATTCACCTACTTAGACTCGCCTTCACTTTGCCCGTAAACATTCAGTAAACCCCAATAATCAATCGGTTTTCTCTTTAAAGTTCAATCTCACAGCAGAAGGATCGAAACTATGCCTAATAGAGCTGGAAATAGGGTCATTGGCACAACCTGCCCAACAAAACATGAAAAAAACATTAATACATTGTTATGTTCATATATGTATAGATAAGTAGTTTTTCGAAAACCTATGATTAGCATATCAGGTGCATATATGTTATTCTCTGTTTTTTCTAGTCTTTCGAGTATCTCAAGCTTTAAGTTCCCCATTTACATTTTTTTTATCCGTAAAACCCTATGTGTCCTTCCCGACGAGATTCGAACATACGGCCTCTTTACAAGAAGTGTGAGGCTAAAACTGTTAGGGGCTTCTTTAGAGACCTAATTTACATTTCTTACTGAATAAATTATTTACAAGTTTGTTATTAAGACCAGAAAAAAGTTACAAAAGAGAAAGGCAAGTTGTTATTTTTGTAAAACCTTTTGACTTCTCTTCTGTTCTTTTACTGTCTTTTAAGATAAATTTAATATCGATATTAATTAATGTCTATGACCCAACCCTAAAACATGTTAGAAAAACAATACTAAAACAAGGACAAAATTAGTGATTTCCTAATTGCATGCAGCACCAAATCTAGTGTTGTTTTGGAACCTACCAAATTTAATGTTTCATCCCAAGTCCATCACTAAAATTTTGTATTTTAGTGTGGACAGCAATTCAAAAGACTCTTGAGAATCATAAGTTTGATATTCTATTTCTTCATCATAACAGACTCGAGCATAAATCTTGGTACACAACTTGTTGATAAAAAAGAAATACCGATTAGATATATTACCTTTGGGGCAAAATTAGAGGTAGATACAGGGCGTATGGTTGCACTGTCAATTTCATCGGTAGGAATTGGAACCGCTGGATTGCTGTTAATGAATTGTATGCCACTGCCTTTGTCTGGTACTAACGGCATTGTTGCTGGTGCCTCACTAGGCACAGCCGCCCCCTGGTGGGGCTGAAATGGCCATGGATAAACCGGAGAAGAGGACACCGCCCCACCGGAGCTTGGTGTGGGAGCTGCCATTGGTGGAGCGGATAAGGAACTTTTGGGAGAGACCTTCACAGCCATCTTTTGGGACCCTTCACAATCTTTAGACCCATTGTTCAATGTGAAGTAGAAAATTCCAGGGCGTGAAGGGTTCCACTTCAAATATCAAAAAAATCATAAGAAAAATTATTAACATACCCACATTTTCGTTAAATAAGCCTATGAAATGAATTTTGCACCGACAAAAAACAATCAATCATGAATTTTTTGATTTTTTGAGCCTCCACCTATCAGTTCAAACTTTTAGATGCCAATGTTAAAACCTGAAATACTTCAAAACCCAAATTGGTAGATGAAGAAGCTTAAAACTTGCTTAAATTTCACAGGCAAGCCAACCAAATAGTGAACAACAATTAACTAGAAAATCTACTAATTCACATTGTCCCAACAATTTTGAAATTGAACCTATATACATGAGATACTTTAATCATTAAAGAAAGTTACAAAAGGAGATAGAAACAATGCAATACACAAATTATGAACCTAAAGTAGTACACTTTTAAATAACCAATGTGAAATGTTAAAATTGCATTAATTGTGTTGTTCTGCAATTTTCCCTAGTAGCAAATAATCATGTATATATAGATATAGCATTTGAAAGAAATATATATTCACACATACATACCGTATAGGAGGTGGAGTTGGGTTTGGTGAGGATAGAGGATTGAGTGAAGTTGCAGAGATTGAAGGCTCTCTGGTTCTGAAAAATGTAGAGGTTGTAGTGATTCTTGAGTCTGAAAACTACATCATTGGTAAAGCAAACAAAAAAAGTAGTCATTATAAGCTTCAACCATGAATATATAAACAGAGGAAAGAAGCAATATGTATAGATTCTTGATTTGAGGAAAAACACATACCAATGGAGTCTCCAACAGCAACATTAGGGTTTTTCCACTGAGAGACTCCATCAACCAAGATTGCTGTGGAGTTGCAAGGTTTGAGGAGTAGCAGAGGGAGGGCAAACAAAAAGAAGATAAGATTGAGCATGGAGGTGGAGAAGGAGAAGGAGAAGGACATGATGATGATGATGATGATTATGATAGAGGAACTGTTTGGCTTGAGAGAAAATAAGAGAGAAAGTGGCTTTATCTTTAGGTGGGGAATTTTGAAATCTGTGTGAGCTGTGTTGTGTGTGTCAGTAGTGTTTTGCTTTTCATGAGAAAAGCTCCAATGGATGGCAATTTGCTAAACATTTTAATAAACAATTAAATGCTATCCTAATATTTTACCAGTTTCCAGATGAGCAGTGATTTAAATTCTTCCACTTCAAGTATTGTCTTCAGATTATTTAAAATTTTATTTTGTGAAAATTACATCAAACCCTATTTGCTATAATTATACTCTTTCAGCAAAATCAAACTATTTATCATTTGTGATGCTGGATTGTTGAGTTCAGATGATGTAAATATAAAACAACCAGACTCTACTACTAAGAAAATTATAACTTATAAACTCACACTGATATGTTGATATCGAAACTAGTTATTTAAATCGGTAAGCAGACATGCATCTCTCAGAGACATGATATCTTAAAACTCTTTCTCACGCATATGTAAAGTTTATAAGGTAATTTTTCCGATAATATTAAAGACTCGTCTTATTTTTAAAAAAAAATTATAAACCATTTGAGAAATCTGAAAAAAGAGAAATTAATTAAAGAATTTAATAACAAGTTTGAGC
Organism: Geranium rotundifolium; assembly: GCA_963920655.1. Taxonomy (NCBI): domain Eukaryota; kingdom Viridiplantae; phylum Streptophyta; class Magnoliopsida; order Geraniales; family Geraniaceae; genus Geranium; species Geranium rotundifolium. The sequence continues at coordinate 7,329,231 of OY987313.1, forward strand.
TTATTCTGGTGATTATTAGTTGAATGTGAATTTTTCTCTCACTAGCTTCTTGTTTGTTTAATTTTTTTTTGAAATCTGTGTTGATGGTGGGACTGTGTCTGTCAGTTGTGTTTGGTTTTTCACGAGAAAAGTTTGAAGAATGGGTATTGGTTTTTGAAATCTGTGTGGTTTTATGGTAATTTGATTAACCCATTATTTCACCCCATTATTTCACCCCAGTAAAAAGTTGGAATCATTTTGTTTGTTGAAATTTGAAAGGTAAAAAGGAGGAGAGATGAGAAATAAAAGTAATTTTGTATTCATAATATCTGATGAAGAGATGATGGGGATTATTATTCTTAAATGATTGCCTCTGATTTAATCAAATATTATATCTTCTTGCTTTTTAGTATTGGAGATTTATACTTTCTTTTCTTTTTTGAATTTATAAATTATATTCTTTTGACTTGTTTATATGCCATGGATTTAGTGATTTAACACTATTTTATGAGTCGGTGCTCGAGGGAATAAAATCACAAAAAGAGATACTTTCTGTTCATTGATTAAATAGTTTAGAAAATAAGACATTTTCAAGAACTTGTTTAATTATTTCAACCCTAATGCATTCCATTGCGATAAAATATTGATTACCTTCAAAACTTGGGAATTAATATACTGCCCTTGAAATAAAGGGTAATCATACACGAAAAATTCAGATAATTACGTTAAGAATTAACTGAATTTCTTTCACGTAATCATATTTAAAATAGTTTGCACGAATACGTCGGCGTACAATGTCAGATATATTGCCGATACTAATAGTCATGAAACCTTTTTGGCACGTCGCAATTAATGTAACATATCATCACAACTAAAAAAAGTATGACATCAATACTAACGCACACACATTATGGGTTGTGTTTTAATAACACCTTACCTAATACGCCACTGTAAACTTAATTTTTGTAGTGATTAATGATTAATTTACTATCGTTTCGATTCTCTAGTATGATTCACCAGCACGTGGTAACCAGCTAAATGGGTGATGAATTAACTAATGAGTATGCACATTATGTTTTTAATGAAATTATTTTTCTGATAAAAACGCATTTTTAATGTGACGTCTTTAGTTTTTTATCGACAAATTGTATTAAAATATAAACCCGACAATGTTTATGATAAAGCAAGACAACACCAAATTAGTGTCATCATTAGTTTAGTTTAATGATTAGATAATCAAGTGTTTATATCATTACCCTAATAATAACATAGGTTCAAGTCACAGTAGAAGTATAAAATGTATCATTAAAATATCACCCTTCCGAGACAAATAGATATTGCCAACTGGTACGAGTCCCAAACAAAGAACAAACTACTAAGAATTGTATATTAACTCTTTCGAGCATTGTAAAAGCTTCTCAATTTTGTCTTAAGTTGGTTACAAGTTTGTGTTAAGTTAATGTAAGATCTTGTGGCTCACTTGACCATACACACATCTCTAGAAATGTTGTGAACTTCTAAATATTTTGTCAACATTATAATGCATGCCTACACATAAAGACAAATTTGAATCAAATATAGTTGCCATGAAAATTTGGGGGGACGAGAAATTCACGTTAATTAGTATAGATTAGCTCTTAATTAATTTATTTAAAATAAAGTGGAAAGAAATTTAGAGGATTTCTTGTCCATTATTCACATCACAGTTGATTGTTCAGTATGCTAATGAATTAAGGAAAATAATCAGCTTTATGAGCACATTAAGTCAAAAAGTAGCTAGACAATTAACCAATACATATAATTTATATGTATAGTAATTACAGTCTCGTCTCGTCAAGGCCCTTTACATGGCACCAATCTTAATATAAGGTGAACATGCTGGGAAATTTTCCTTCACGAGCCAGGTTTAATCCCTTCTCCATTGTTTCTTTATCAGGAACAACAGTGACCACCTTAGACTAATAATATGGCCATTGGATTTAAATATCTAACCTAATTTTCAATGAAGAGGTCAATAGTGCCTACGAGCGATAAGTTTCTTGTTGTTCTCACACAGATCATAAATAATCTACCATTCTAAGGATTTAACCCTCCTGAGGACTCGAGCAGGTCTTCGCTTCTCCACAACTGGGATCACTTTTTCCATGAGCTGCACTCAACAAGAATATTGTCAAATTTTCGTGTTCTTATTACAACATTGATTGATATACATGTATAACCAGTGTTCAGACATCAGCTTTCTCACTACTGATCGTGCATCCATATATTATTTATTCTTTGTATGGGGAAGTGTTTACATTCAGTGCTAGTGTGATCATCCAATTTTACAACCATCTAGATTATCTTGTGGAGAATGAAAACCTACTACTAGAATATCAAGACTATATTTAACATCCTATAAATAAAAAAGCATTTACATGAGGTGCATATTTTGAATGTAATTAATGAAAGAAAATACGATAGAAAGAAACAGAACCTGTTGTAACCTTTTCTTTGTCCTCTCAGCCTGGAAAATAAAGATATTTTGTTACATAAAAAACTTGCAAAATCTCGATGAAGAATACACATGACCCTAATCATAAACAGATATAACAGATAACAGATTTTATATTGATGTTATAATAAAGATACGGGGAATTGCAAAAAAAAGAACACTTACCTAAACAAGTTTTGCATATAACCACCCTTAACAGAAAAAGCATACCAAATCACCACAGTAACCTATTTTTTAATTGCATTGTCACTAACGACCACCCTTAAAATTAAGGTGAAAAGTCTTTCACACAAGAAAATAGAAAAAGAGCTAAAGTTTTAAATGAAAAGGAATTCCTCTTCAGAAACCCGTATTCTGCAGAAGTTCACCACGGGTGCTGGAGAGATCGACGGTGAAGAGTTCCTTGCTCAGTGACAGAGATAGTTCTTGTGTCATTCTTGAATCTAGGCATGAAGACGCAATTACACCATAACAGAAGGGGATCGATCCAACCAGATCTGCAACTCCAACAAAATTGATGACCGGATATTCACGCTCGCTGTCGACAATTGGAATACCAGGACCATAGACCTCAATCCAACCGTTTCCTCTTCGTTGGCCTTCACGTCGAGTATTGACAGTTACTACATTTTTTAATAATTTTTCCTGTGAAATATTAGGTGAATACTTAAGTTTTTGCTTTATACTTCTAATTAGTGTGCACTTAGTTGAGTGGTCTTTGAAATGTTAAGCAATTCCCAACATAAGAGTCTGAGAATTGAAGAAAACATCTTCTGACCTGTTTCCCTCCTATGCGGATTTTCAACCAAATGGACACAAAGATACTGTTCCAATTTTTAACCAGGAAACGATCTCTAACTGGGGTGTAAATAGAGCTTGTAGAGCATACAAATGTAAAAGAGGCAGGCAGTTTGTATAAACCAGACTAGACAAAATTACTGGTATTTTGCTCTAGTATACTACATAAAATGGATATGTTGCATGAATTGAGATTAAACTATTTGGTGATTCATCTTCTATTATACACTGGTGTTGAGCATTTAATAAGTTACTTTATCCTTTGTTGATAAAATAGGCAATACTTTTTTTGCATTCTTGTGTTCCTAGAACAGGAGAATAATTGTGGAAAACCTATCATGAACTGGTTCCTATCCTACTGATATAGATTTCGACGATAAATTGAAGATTTTGCATCTCAAAATACTTCAACTGATAATGTTCCCAGCTTGAATTAGGAATTTATTTTTTTAAAATAAAATGTAGGAGCAATAATGACATTGTCTAAAATCAGTGAGTCGTGTGATTTTCGTACGACCTCAAAAAGTTAATTATCAGCCAATTTTAACTGATGGTTCAATTAAAAGATAATTCACAGTGGTGATTTGGCTCTATATTTTGTTAAGGGCGGTTATCTGCAAAACTTATTTGGTTAATGACTTTTTGTACTTTCCTCTAAAGATAGTGCATAGACTTTTCCTCTGATAGACATTCTTGTGCATATTAATCCAAGTCCAACGAATATACTTAAATACACAGTAGAAGCAACAACTTTCATGAAACCACAGCCGTTTTATCTCCTAAATTGTGGAACTTAAAACATAACAATTCAAAGACAAAATACACAATGCTGAAAAAAGGCAAAATACAAAATCTCCATAAGAATCTTATCTCTCAACCACCCACAATTATAGCCCTATCGTGAAACATTGTAAACACCACAGAGAATGTTGGTGGTGATTTACTTACCATGCTCATTTTTAGTATAGACAGCTAAAATTATATGTGGGAGTGTTTATATGCAAGTGCTGGAGATATTATTTTGGTACATTTGATTCTTCATTTATTACTATTAATCAGCACATAGCCACTAAATGAGTCATTCTTGACATAGACACTGATTTCAGAAGTATGAAATGGCAAGATAGGGTCATAATGTACACAGGATTGCCTCAACTGGAACAAACACCAATCTACTGTAAAGAATAATTCCCAACGTATGTATCCGGTAAAGGTGATATACACTGAAGAACTTATGCCAAACAAGACCCAAAATAGTTTTCAATATGCTCAGTGAATAACAAGCCAATGCAAAGGCATTATCTCCCCAGACACTACTACAAATGAACTTCTGAAGTATGACAAACTACGGTCCTAATTTTGTTTGCTTTGTTCACTTGTTCTAGTCAAGGAAAAGTCTTCCTGGAACAGGTGGAGCAAGAATGCATACATAACTACCCTCTCAGGAGCCTACAATGGCGGGACCTCATGCATTGGCTCACCCATTTTGGGCCCAAAGACAGTAAAAATGTAAAATAAGGTATTACTGATACAGAAATTTTGTTTAAACATAATTAAATTTTTAATTGTAGACCTCATGCACGAAAAAAAATATGTTCGCACGCTCAGTTTGTGGTAAAAAAAGCCTATCTCATTATATTGCACTCAACAATTGTCATTCACAAGATTATTTATTTTCCATACTTTTCTTTATGATGGTTATACATTTGCTACTAGTACTGAATTGGTATAGATAAAGAAGATAACCGACTTCTAATATATGGAATCTGAACATATAAAGTCGTTGTAGAAAAGATTCAGCTCCGCAACAAAAGGGTTTATACAAACACCAAACACAAATGAACCTCAATGACAATCTAAACATGTAATGAGGTCACTCACGCAGGATATTGTAAAATGACACAAAAGATTAATTTGTTAAGGGTTTGAGTGAATGCGGTAACACATTTATGCTAAGCAATATAAAATAAAAAAAATATGTGTGTTAGTTACTTCAAGTTGGAGAGGAAAAGATAGTTGTATCGGAGATCTCTGGATCGCATATTATTTAGATCAGGTTTGGTCAGGGTTTCATAGATGAAAAACGCCTTTGAAGATGGAAATCTCACAGATGAAGGATGTAAATAAAATTTAATAAAAAAGTTGAAATGGGTTTACCACAACTTCATAAACACATAAATATGCTCTTAATATCTTGAAAGTGAGTTTGTGATTTGAACTGATGGCTAGTTGGCACTCAAAGCCTTAAAGTGAAGTGCCTTCTCCGACCCGCAAAATTCTTATTTGAGCTCATAAGTATTCCACAAACCTTCCATTTCATACAAACTTGATGTTCAAACATTCATGTGTGGACCATCAAATAGCATAGCATCAACAGAATAAGGAAATAAATTGTTTTGCTCACAGAATCTACAATCTAAGACTTTGTAGAAAAGGTAAATCAACACAACTGGAAATAAAACCATCTAAAGCAAAAAATGGTTATTTAAACAATTGTACGGCCCCAAAAGGAGTAAATAAACAATCAACACCTCCACATCCTATCCCATCACTACAAAATGCCATACTCGCTAAACATTGTGGCTAAAAAATTATATGCAATCATCGATAAAGCCTATTTTGAACAAAGACAATGCGAAATAATATCACCAAGTCTATACAAACCCCTATTTTTTCCAGGTGAGCATTGCAAGACAATTACATGCTTCATAAGAGGCCAAAAGAACTCCATACCTAGATTAAGATTCTAACAACGATGCAGTCACTCAATCCCATATCATAATTTCAATAATCTCATTGATTTGAAAACATAAAGTGCTATGCTATGAACGTGGAAATCAGAAGAAATCGAGTACCTTTTCTTTCAGCAACATCTCCTTCTCTTCCTCCAATTTCACTGCCAAGGACTCCAATTCAACTTGGTAGGCCTAACACACAAACAACATGCTCAAAATTAGAATCAAATCAACAGTGCAGTGCATCGATCAATCAATCAATCAATCAATCAATCAAGCTTACCTGCTTTCTCTCCCTTGATCTGGCAGCAGACTCTCTGTTCTTGATCATCCTCCGCTGCCGCTGCTGCGCCGCCTTGTCCAGGGGCTCCAGAACCGGCCTCGCCCTCTTTCCCCGACCTCCGACCCCATTTCCGAACCCGATCACAGAACCCTCCACCTTCTCCACCGCCGGAAACGGAACCAGATCGAGCGCGAAAGCGCCTCCGCCCAACCTCTCCGCCGGAGGCACCTTCACGTCGGCAGCACCTTCCTCCTCCTCCGCCGCCCCGGCCCGGGCGAGGAAATCCTCGAGCGTCATCATCTCGTCGGGCGCCTCCTCCTTGCACTCCCTGACGGCGTCGCCGGAGACGATCTCCCTCCACACGTCCTCCACCGATCTCGGGGCGGCGGCGAGGGGCGGGACCGTCGTTGCGGAGAGGGAGAGGGGCTTTGTGGAGGAGGAGGAGGAGGTGGCTGAGTGGCGAGAGGAGAGATCGGAGTTGTTGGAGGCCATCAGCTTCGACGACGCCATTTTCGCGATATCAGTACGGAGGTTTCAGTTTCTGGGACTTTTTTGCCACTTTCTGCTGTGAGTGAACCCAACAGCCAAATTAAAAGATGCTTCACTCACATGAATTCGAGAAAAGAAAAAAAAAACGTGCAATTCTCTTTTCTGTTTTTTTTTTGTTACCAAATGAATTGGATATGCGCATATTATATGGCATTTGGGTTTTGTGACGACCTTAGTCGTAATTTTTCCAGATCTCAAAGAAAAACCAATATCTAATTTTCTTAGATTTTTATTAATTTTAGATATATATTACATATATGTAATTCGTGATCTTTCTTAACAACTAATTCTTGAATATGATTGTTCATAAAACTGTTGATATTCGAATCTATATCTTGTGTTGTTCTTCTAGACAAAATTTTTTTTATCTATGTCTGGAGAAAATAGTTCGCCGGAAAAAAGAGTTTGAAGCTCACCATATACCATAACATGAACACTAAATTTCTGATTTTAGCTATATTACATGAGAATTTTCAGTATTTTATAAAAATTGAAGGTCAAACATAACTTTTTTCGTCCATTATAATGAACGTTAGGATAAATTGACACAAATACAAGTATTCATGTAGTGAATTGGCATCGCAAATAGTTAGTTTTAGAAAATTGAAAATGTGACATAGTTAACCGGGATGAACCAACACTCAAAATGAAAGTTTCGAGCAGGCCGGTGTAAACCCTGACCAGTCGGTGAACCAGCCGGTTTGATGGGTGGGTCACAATTTTCTAAGCATTTAATTGTGTAATAATGGGCCGGTCCAAAGACATGGACTGAACTTCCCGGCCCGTACACACACTTAATCTGAGCTGTGGTTTACAAAAGATTATTATTGCCTTTTGATATATATTCAACGCTAAGATGATTGAGTATAAGATATTAAGATGTAATAGTCGACAAGATCCAACACCATCCGACTAGTCACCACTCATTTAATCTATCTAATCCTTAAAAAATTAAGTCTTATAGTAAGTTCAATATTTTTATCATAAAAAAATACCACACCACACGTAACCTAAATCAATTAATTATGTAGAAACAATAGTGGAACGTAAACCGTTAACCCAACTCAAATTTATAAGCGACCTCATGTGTATAAAAATGACATTGTGCACTTAAGTATTAATTAATACTCTAATTGTGTACAAGAGAACACCTTTAACAGTTTGATCCTCACAAAATCAATAAAGAAGACTGAGCCTCAAATCTCATAATAAACTTAATAGAGAAAAATTTAAGTTATAATGTAATTAAAAAAATTAACATTATAATTATATAGTTTCTTTTATTTATCGGTCAGGTAATTTGGATTATGACTCGGTGTACGAGTCAGCTGGTCAGGCCTGTAATCTGTTACATTTTATGTTGAAAAAGAAAAATTAATCTTAAATACATTATTTTTTTGAAAAAATATACCCTACACCAACCCTAACTCTTAAACCAACCATATACCTCTCACATCTGCCTCCAGTCGGCTCACCTCTTATTCTTACAAGATCCATCCACCCTCCTACTTTCGTCCGCCTCGCCTCCTGTTCGAATCAAATCGATCCACCTTCGGTCGTCTCTTCTCCTTCTTGAACTAGACCCACCCACCCACCTCCTCAATCTCCCACTATCATCACCACTTTCGATCGCTCACTCTCAAATAAGATCCAAAAACTAGAAGTGTTCATATTTTAACTAAAAACCGGTCTGCCCGTTGGGCTTCACTCGCGAGTTCAGGGGCGAGTTGCTGATGAAAAATGCCTGATCCGCACGAGAATGGGCATGTTGCGGGTTGCAGGTTGAATACATTAAAACCATGGTTAACCGGCCCGCCCGCACTATACATATTTCAGTTCATTTAAATAATTTAGCCCAATAAAAAAGGTTGCACATTTAATTTACGAAGCCCATTTAAACAACTCTACACATCCACAAACTGAACTTGGTTATTAGTCACGGGTCGCACTAGAATACAAATGTGTAGCTTTCATACAAACATCCGAACAGATCTCTCACCATACATTTTTGAAATGGACGTTCCAGATTTGCCAGCTTAAACGATGGCAAGTCAAGGTAAATAAGGTGTCAAGTGGATGTTTGAAGTGTCATTACAATTGGTCAGAGGGACAATATCGTACTTTCCATTTCTTGATTGATTTGCTGAGATAATTACCACACAAATTTCGCAAATTTCAAAATTCTAAAAATTAATTAGATCATAATCCTCTACTGTTCGATAGCTAAAAGGAAACCGAATCCCCAGCCTGAAGAAAACTCAATCTTCTACGATTCTTAGTCTGGAACTCTAGTCCATTCTTAGTATAATTTTAATGACAAATTCTCAAGTTGCATATGTATTTTCAAACGCAAATGACACATTCTGGTCCATAAGCATGTGTCATATAATGTACTGTGTCTTTTGTACTAGAATGTTTTCCATTTAAATTTGTGTCATCACCATGCTCAAATATTTTAATTTGTGTCATCACCAAACATGCATGTGTCACCAGAGTTTTCCACCCTCAATTCATGTTAACAATCCGGGAAAACAAGTTAAGGGTACAACAAAATGATTGAAATAATTTTTCATTGATTTTGTTATGAAGTACACAGATTTTAATTGAAATGGTTACATATTTTCTTAATCTAGTTTTCTTCATCACCCATATACTCACGGTTTCCTACTTCCTCGTTCTGCACTCACCACCACCATTTGTGTCATCATCACTATCGTCCTCATCACAATCATCTAAGTCTTCTACTGTATCTTTTGACCCGTCATTGGAATTGTCGGGTTCACTCTCTGGTTCTGTATCACTCTTTGGAGGCTTGAATCATCCGGATCTTCAGTATTCGTTTTCTCCAATACCTTCAGAGATATCATTGCCCTGCAGCTTGTTCGAGTTGTGATGCATCTTCTCTTTCTGTATTGCCTAAATTCTTCATCTTGATTATCGGATCTGGTCACACGTTCTCCCTCTCTTAAACATGTAACATATTTGAGTGTAATTCTCGTTTTTGATGTCATCTGCGTTCATAGCCGGGTCATGAAGTCGCAGTAACGTCCATAATTTTTGTAGTGCTCGATGCTCGATTCTAGAGTTCCAAATCTCATTCTGATCGTTGATTTGAGATTGGTCGGGCAGTGAGGTATGAAGCCACCGTTCTCGTCAACTGACCATCTATTTGTTTCATCGGTTATGCTACTTCCATCTGCATCGTCAGTTTATATTAATATAGCAGTAGCAATTTTTTATCCATCTCTGCAGATCTATATTTAGAGGTACCTGAAAAATTATGGTGCTCACTCGATTCCATTGTGACTGCTGCCACTCCTATACCAGATCATTCAATAGTTGAAGATGTAAGCTAATTTCATATGAAACTATTTCAGAAACGATTTGTATAGAAGAACTCACCTTCAGATGCTCCAGAGGCTGCCATGGAAACGAATATAGTTGATTGTGTGATGAATGGTTTCGAAACATCGTTGATGTATTATTTATAATTCAATTATAATTAATGATCCCATGATTTGAGAAAACGATTGGCACAACATTATGTGCAGTTACAATGTTGCCCCTGTTGACCACATTCGTTGAGAATTTTGCTTCAATTTAGATGTGTCATTTGTACCGTTGATTAGTGTCATCTAATGGCTATCTATCGTTCTAACATTTGTGCTACAACATGCGTTTGTATTCTAGTTCATCCCTACTAGTTACCACAAATTATTCTTTTCCAACAGAGTTATTATCTCTGCTAACTTATGTCTTCTCACTTTGAATGATTCATTTACTAAATTTTTTTGCAATCAATATGTATTGTTTTAACGAGTTTCAGGCCTAATATAAAATTAAAATTATTAAATTTTTTTATATTATTGTGAAAATATAGACGGTTGATACAGGTTGTCAACCAATCCAACCGCGACCCGTGCGATTTTTAGTATATCAGACATACTCCACTTTGGGCGTTTAACGGGTCAGACAAAGCCTTAACCGTATCTCTATAGTTGGGTCAATATATTTTTGTTTGGATGGTTGAACCGCCCATGAACACCCCTACCACCCACCTCTTCAACTTAAGATCCAAGTCGACAGGAGGCGAGGAGCCTATCCCAATCCCCTCTCCAGCTTCAGGCTCTTCAAGAACAATCTTTGGTGCCTCGCCAGTCCTAACTCTCGTCAAATCCCGTCCCTACTCATTCAACACCATTTATAATCATAAAATTATTAAAAATTAAAATAAAATTCGATAAATAATTCGAGACATTTTTAGTATGAACTTAAGAAAAACTTATATGTTATTTCGAAAAATGTACAAGTATATTACTTAAGAAGATAAAAATAATATTCCTTAACACCTAAGAATGAAGTCGTTAATAATGGATACGTCGGTCAAGGTCTTTGTTAACACAGCACAGCTGGATTGTGAACTCAACTGCAACCCCCAATTATCGCTATTTGTTTTATTTTAATCATTACTCGTCCTTGCCAATCAATATTGCAAAACCAAACAAAATAAATATATATACATAAAAATCTCATGAACTTTCTCTACATTCTTTTGATTTTGAACTCTAGCGAAAAGTTTTAACTCCAAAGATCACATTTCACCTCCGTCACTGAAGCTTCGCTGCTGCTTCCACTGTTCAAATCCATTTATTGTTTGTATGTGCATCGCTTTTGAAATGATATATTCTACTTGAAGTTGGTGATTCCATTGATTATTGTTGATGTTGAACAATTCCATATTTTTCATCTTCTTCTGGGTTTGTGTGCTCTGCTGCTTTCCTGTTCTGGAAATTAATTTGCCGGTGAAGCGATTCGCGAGCGATCCTCAGCTTTTGTGTATTGAATTGTAATGGGTCGTCGCCACCAAACGTTCTTCTTCTTCGTTGCTGTTTGACTGAATTGACTGGTTGGTTTGTCTGCTTTCTTGCTTGATGGGTTATGGGTTTTAATTGTTTTTATTTTGGGTGTGTAAAGCTGTAAGTGTATTAATTGGGCTCTGACGTCCACCCAACCTTGTTTTTTCTTTGTTTCTTCCTCAATTTGGGGTCTTTTCTTTGCCCAATTCAGTTTTAGGGGAATTTTGGGAGACTGATTACTGTTGTGGAAGGTTTCTGGAGTTTTGGGTTTTGTTTGTTTCTTTTGGTTTGCTTGCTGATTCTTTTTTTTTGAGAAGTGGGTACTGAGATTTGTTGTTGAAGGGGTCTGGAGTTGTGGGTTTGGTTGTTTTGATTCTCTTAGCTTTGGATTTTTTTTTATCAGAGTATTGGTTTGATGAGATGGGGAGTAATGGGGTTACACATTCATCCAAGGAGCTAGAGGAGGGTTCAAGCAAGGGAAAGGGCTGCCTTGGGCGGGACGCGGGTGTTGCAGAATCGGTAGGGGCGGGTTTGGATGAACAGTTGGGGGTAGAATCCTCGGTAAATGCGGAGGATCAAGAGACAAGTTCTGTGAGGTTTTCAGATGCTTCCCCGTCCACAGAAATGAGTATTAGTTCTTCACCAAGAAGAGGTTAGTCCTCATGTATTAGTAGTTGCTTAGCGCCTCATGTATTATATTGCCACAAAATGCCTTAAGTCTGTTAGGTTTCAAACCAAAAGTTATGAAGGGCAATTTCTCCCAGGAACCTTGTCATTGAATTGCTTCGCTGTCTTTGTAAATTTTCTGCTACTTAAAGTATCTTCAGCTACCTTGTCTGTTCTGATTTCCCCATCCATAATTAGTTCATACAATATAATAGTTATGGTTATCAACAGAAATATTAGCATATTGGCTGTGAATTGATGTATTTTTTTTATTATTAGAGCATCTCCAATGGGAGTTGCTAAAATGCAAAAATTATTACCCCATCATAGTTGCTATATTGCCATACTTCTCCAACCCAAGTTGCTAAATTTTGATGCAAATATTAATAACTACAACCTTTTAATATTGTCATTCATTTATTGGTTATCTTAATATAATAATATTAAATTTATGCCAACTTTGCTATAGTGAGTTGGCAAATATACCAACCCACCATAGCAAATATGGCAATTTGCATATGCAGTGCAAATTTGGCAATCACCATTGGAGTTCCAAGTTGCCATTTTGCTAAATATATGGCAAAATGGCAACCTCCATTGGAGTTGCTCTTACAAAGGTAAAATAGATCACGTATGTTCGGAGTTGTTACTTGTATGAAATATAACAATTACTATAATTTATTCTCTTAGAGTGTCTTTTGACCTTCCTCAGTGAAGTGACTTTTCCTCATCACATCCCGCTTAAAATTCTGCAGGTTACTGAATGAATATCAAATTCTAATATGGAGGCAAACATAAATATATCATCATCTATGACTATGATTATGAATACATGGATTTGATGTATTTAGTTTCCTTTTTAAGAAATAAATCTGATTTGCTCAATGATGACAAATTTATGTTCTTTAAGGCTTGGATCATTGTGTTACCGCACCTCTGGAGCCCCATGAGAATCTTCTAGTCGACAGCAATGAGATAGCATTTTCCAGATCCATGACAGAGAAAAGGGAGTCTCGGAGGCATGACCTATTGGATAGACTCTCGGAGCGTGAGAAGGTAGATGCCTTAGCGTGTGTGACAGCAAGTTTCTTTCCTTCTGTTTTCTCATTAAGTATTTTTAGAATAATGTATAACTAAATATGTTTTTTTGCATGTTAGGAACAATGCCAACACATCTAGGATCATTAACTTTATATTATTGAAGTTTATACGGTTGCATGTCAAACCTATGCTGTGTTATAGGGATCATAGTCTATTCGCTGTGCCTAGTACCACTAAAATGCCCTGTGTTAGTCAAAGTCTAGTACCATACATGCTTTTTGAAGCCCTTGCTTAATATTCGAACAGTTGGCATTGTTGTAGGTATTAAACAGTGTTTTGAGCTCTGTAGTTTTTTTATCTCCGATACATTTTATTAGTAGTTAGTAGCTTTAATTGGCGAGCTTCCCTTTATATTTTGCAAATGTGATACATGCTTATTTTGTTTTCTTCTGCTTGATGTGACTGTCTAACTGGGCTGTTCATTTATTTATTGATTATGACTCATTCTGTTGTGTTCTTAGAAGGAATTGATTGTGAACCTAGTGAAAATACAAAATGATGGAACAGTAGAAGTTGACATTGGCAAAAGTGCTCCTGTTGCTTCAGAGTTGTTAGAGCTCCATGGTATTGAAGATCGAGTTATCAATCTCGAGGATATCATTTCTGAATCGAAAAAATCAATCCCGAGGTTGAAAATCGCAATGCTTGTGGTTGGGACAAGGGGAGATGTACAACCTTTTCTGGCCATTGCAAAAAGGCTTCAGGTATGTTTTGCATATCTATTTGTTCTGATGATAATTATGGTTCCATTTAACTGATATGTTGCTAACTTTCATGTACCCTTGGGGTTAGATTTTGTCTTGTCATTGTGTTTTTATTATATATTAGAACACCTCTAGGATTTAAATTTCAGATGAATCAATACCTCTTAAGGGTTTACATCATGACGCATATATACACGCGCACACGCGCAAAAGACATGCATGCTGATGGAAGAATGGCTATGTATGTGTGAGTGCATTTATGATGATATATTCTCCATCTAGGATATTTGGTAGGTTTCTATAGGTTGTGTTTGTAATTCTGCTCTTAAAAGTATTGTTGAGGTATGTCCTCAGGTTTTTCATGAGTAACTGTTGTAAAATCAAGGTCAGACTAGTACATAGAGTCATGAATTCCTTGGATGCAATGTCCTTGATTCGAGGTATTATTATATACTATGATTCGAAAATGCACCATTAAGGTGTCGGACATGATTCGCTCAGTCAGGACACTAAACAGACATGTGACTTGCATGTCTATTTCCTGTGTTTGTATGGGTGGTTCTTAGATAATTGGCAAGTCTTAAATAGTTATTTTTTAGCACAAACTCGAACCCATTCTCAACCAACCTTTATATTCCCTGGATCCCACCGGAAGCACCTTAGAAGTTGATGGGCAGACATCATGGTTGAATTTCATCATTGTTTTCCCTGACTTTGAGATTTACTTATTTTCAACCACAATTTCTTTTCAAGATATACTAAGTCTTATGTTACTGTTTGATAGCTTAAACCAGAACTATTATTAGAAGTATGCATATAAATGTTGTGATTCAATTCCCTTGGTCTTTAAACTTACCTATCTTCCTCCATATTTTCTTTTCAAAGGTAATGGTTCCATTGCATAAAATACCAAATTTGGCTGTTGCTACTAGGTATAACGAATATGTGGCACTTATTATCTCTTACTATTATTTTTAATGCTCCGAAAACAATTTCCATATGTTGTTGATTGAAGACAAATTTAAAAGGTGTGCACTCGTTTGGTGTTATTCCACGTTTTAAAATACTCACAAGTATCCACTTCCATCAATCATTTTTGGTATTTTACCTAAAGTACTCTTAACAAAGAATTAGACAATGTTGTATTTGTTGGTCTATTCTCTGTCATCCTCAGTTTTTTTATCAGCTCTATGTCATCCTCAGTTACATTATATGCCTTCGGTTGCCATCTTGTTCAAGACTCCAAATGTCTAATATACTGAGTGTATGGTTAACTTCAGTATAACCTAAAATTTGCATGTTTTGGGTGTATCTTTTTTCCTTCAAATGATAAAATTATGCTTGCATCTTATCCATGTCCAAATATGTGCTTCATAGTCCACATTTAATATTAGTTGACAAATAGGGCATTGCCAGTGTCAATGCCAAGGTTCTAAAACTCGGCGAGGCGAAAAATAAGGAGTTCTGAGGACTAGGGGAGAAATTGGCAAAACTCGTTTTTGTATTAAATGAATATATATTTCATATATAATTCACATGAAAGACAAATAATAATATTTTAGTAAAATAAGATACTTTCAAACAATTTCAAAGTATGTGTAAAAAAATAAAAATAAAATTTAACCAACTTTGACAAGGTTTGACCGGAAAAATTGAGACACCAACAATTAGTTCTAAAACTTTGTCCAAAACTCAGTCAACTCGGTTTTATCGAGTTCTTGACGAACTCGGGGAGTATCGAGGAGTTTTAGAACACGGGACATTGTCAATTCTTCCAGTTCTAGAAATTTATTCTGAAATTTCCTTGGTTATAATACTGTGTCAAATTCATGTCATTGAGGACTCTATTTTAGGAATAGGAATCCTAAAATAGGGACGATTTAGAGACATATTGGCTAACTTTCTCACTATACATGATGTCATTATATGTTTGCTTGCAGGAGTTTGGTCACCATGTTAGGCTGGCAACTCATGCGAACTTCAGTTCATTTGTAAGGTCAGCTGGCGTAGAGTTTTACCCCTTGGGCGGCGATCCTCGGGTTTTGGCAGGATGTAAGAGGTCCCTACTGTAAAATTGCCTTCTATGTTGAATTTGCATCATACTTTAATTTGCTTCTCTTATGCATATCCGTTTACTCTCATCCTTCATTATAATTTTTACCATCAATTTACTTTCCTGGAAAACAGAATTGATATGCTTTTCTTAATCTTTTTTTTTGTTGCTATTGATTATTACTTGAGCTACAAACAGTTTGTAAAAATCGGTAAATTCAGCTGCCTAGGCGTGGATTTTTACAACACCGACTCAATTTCATGTAATCGCTCGGTTCAAGTTGGTTAGTCGGATCTAGGAGGGTCAAGTCGGATTTAGGCGGGTATAGACAATTCAACAAATAAAATATTTTAGAAAATAAATATGAAAAATTATTTCAAACTAAAATAATTTATACTAATTTGGACTTTAATTGATATATTATATTTTAAGTGTATAAAATGTAACAAATATTAAAATAATTATATTTTGTATCTTAAATATTTTATTTTTATATAACATAATTAATATTTTGATTGTATATGCATATTAATTTATTAAATAAAAACTTTAAAAAAATACAAAAATAGAAATTTGAATAATCCCCGACTAGTCCTCGATTAATCCCCGGAGGCTCTGTCCGACCGATTAGCATCTAGCGACTTTTACAACATTGACTACAAACCAAGATCTTAATCATTTGACTTGCGCCTATGTTATATATCATCAATATATTGGTTTTCTTACCTTCAATTTTCTCTTCTAAATGTGTTTGGTTTCATTTCTAGATATGGCCAGAAATAAAGGCTTCATTCCCTCTGGACCAGGAGAAATATCAATACAAAGAAAGCAACTGAAGGCCATTATTGAATCCCTTCTTCCCGCTTGCACAGAACCGGATTTAGTAACTGGTTCTTCTTTCAGAGCTCAGGCAATTATTGCAAACCCTCCTGCTTATGGTGAGTCTCAGCGAAATTGACCGACTGATAGCTGTCATTTCCACGTCCTATATTTAACCTTTTATCTGTTGTATTTTATTAGACAGTAGTGATTATGGTGTGCTTAATATTAGTCTAACTGAAAACATCCTGAGCCCCTTGTGCTTGTCTTCTGTTAATTTTCCATGCATCAAAATCAAAACAGTTTGGGACATAAATGCCTGCATATATCTAGACCTCTTTGAGCTAGAACTATTGGACGATCTTCTTCATTGCTATACTTGTCAAAATTTCAACCTAAAACTTGTTTTTAACATAGGATGTACCTTTTGAATTAGTTCTGCATGCTAAGCGTTCTCTTGTTGTTTGTACACCTTCAAACTTTTCATGACATAATTGCCTGCATATCTACACCTCCATTTCCATTCATCTATATTATCCTAAATAATCAGTAGTGTGCATCAACACTCTAATCTGCCTTCTGTGTTACAGGACATGCCCATATTGCTGAAGCTCTTGGTGTTCCGCTTCACATCTTCTTCACCATGCCTTGGACGTGAGTTTGTTTAGACCTCTTTCTTTTTGCATGTTCATCTGCACTCTGCATATCTTACCCTAGACATATAAAATTAATATCTATAATTCTTTTATTCTTATACTTATTTTTAATTAAATGCTTTGGTGAAACTAAGCTCTGTAAGAGATAAATAATGCACAGAAAGAAAATCCTAGTTCTGACTGGTGAACGCAAACATCGTGGTTACCATTAAATATAGAGCTTGCTATATTTACTCTGATTGCATGATTAGCTCAATTTTGAAATACAACTTCATATATATTGTGAAAACAGTGATTGCATGAATAGCTCATTATATTTACTGTGATTGCATGAATAGCTCAAGCCTGCTGGGCCATGGAGAGAAAGTAAAACATTAATTTTTGAGGGAAATATAGTGGGTCATTTGTTTTGGAATGGAGGGAGTTTTCTTTTGAAATGGCTAAACAGAAGCGAAACAGTAGATTGTAGTTTCCCCCCACTCCATTTGTCATATTGTTGCTTTCTATATGACATGATTCAGTACACAACTAAAGCAAACTATTATGCATTTAATTGCATGACCTGTATTCTAGTATGCATGGAACTTCATTTCAGATTCTATGTTCTTACATTTCTTATTGAATAGGCAGGCCAACATATGAATTTCCTCATCCATTGGCACGTGTACCTCAAAGTGCTGGTTATTGGGTATGACCGTGGCTAGGTGCCACCCTTTTCTTTAATTTTTTTTTTCTTGTATGAATGAACTGTTGGACTAATGCTTATAATAATCTTCATATTTGTTCTGCATCCAGCTTTCATATACAGTGGTGGATTTACTAATATGGTGGGGCATTCGGGGGTACATTAATGACTTCAGGAGGAGGAAGCTGAAACTTCCTCCAATTGCATACTTCAGTACATACAATGGATCAATATCTCATTTACCAACTGGCTATATGTGGAGCCCCCATGTTGTACCAAAACCAAGTGGTATGTATGTCCTGTTTAAGTGGTATTGTAAATTATGTTGGTTCTCTTGATATAATAACATATATGTCTAGTTGGTTCTTAGTTTCTTCACACCCTTTTAGTTATTGACAGATGGTTCAACTAAATTTTCATCTTATTACACTAAATTATATGCTCGCGAGTTCTCCCTTTTCACATCATGAACCTATTTCCAACTAGGTCACAGTTCTTTCTTACTGACGATAATGATGAATATCCATTCTTATTTTTTAGCAATTAAGCCTTGGATTTGCGTTTTTTTCCTGAACGTATACTTATAATCAATTGAATTTCTGAAGCTGAAAATCTGCGCAGCACAATATATTATGGTTGTGATTGTTAGAGTACCATATCGAAAAGATGTGGATCCATTCACCAACTTAAGTAACAAGTCTTCCCCTCACCTATGAGTTTGAACAAATAGGTGAGTCAGGCTTCTAACATGGTACTAGAGCATGATGGTCTTCTACATGCACCCACAGGCCAACAGCCCATTTCGTTATTTCACATTGAAAATATGTGGATCCATTCACTAGGCTTATATAACAAGTTTGCACCCCCCCTGTTAGCCTGATATAGTGTCTTAATACATTTATAGTAGCAGCGTATGAGTTTTATAAGTTTCCATTGTGATATATATTTTCTGTTGATGTACTTAACATTGCATCACATAAGTTTTGTTGTCCTTGGAATGCCCTAAGCAATTTATTATTGTTTGTTTACTAATTTCTCATAAAGACTGAACCTATTTTATTGAATGTGTAGATTGGGGTTCTACAGTTGATGTTGTTGGTTATTGTTTCTTAAACCTTGGTTCAAAGTATCAAGCTCGGGAAGAATTTGTTGAATGGATCCAAAGAGGACCAAAACCTATATATATCGGGTTTGGTAGCATGGTATGTGTTATCTCATCTAAAATCTGCATGAAGCTACACCAGTGTTACATGATTCGTGGAAGAATGTTAAACTCTTGCGTGCTATAATTTTATGGAACTATCCCTTTCACATTCATTGTTTCCTATCCTAAAAGCTCAACAACTTGGACGGTACTTTTGGTCATAGTAGGTCAGTTGCATTTTTTATGGATCCATCATTTACCAGTGAATCAAGCATGGAGGGTTAGGTTAAAACATGTAGGATAAAGGAGTAAACCTTTTATTTTGTACATTGTTTACTACGGAGTTGACCAAGTAATTAACTTATAGTATTTTTTTGAATTAGTCTGATATATGTTGAAAGTGATCAAGGACAATCTTGTTAGATTACTTAACTCTGTAAATTCCTTTGATATTATTTGCATTTCATAATGATTATACACTGTACTTGGTAGCCTTATAAATTAAGGGTTAGGATGTAGTATGTGCACTTGCATCTCTGTTAGCTAGAACTTGGCATTTTATGTGCAGAAAGTTCACTTTAAGATAGTAATAGTGACAATCTCCAAATTTAATTTCCCATAATAAATTCTCTGAGATGGTTGCAATTGTGTATTTTTTTTTTGCTTTGAGTAAACATAATAGTGCCTAGTGTCCATATTTGCTTCAATTCGTTGGTAAACTTCAACTCACATGATTATTCAACACGTCCATCTTTCTTTCCATCAGTTTGCTACATTATCTTCTAGTAGATTGTATTTTGGTTCATGAATTTTGGGGGCCCTTGAGTGATTGAGTTATTACTTGTTGCTTGTTTGTTAAGCCACTCGAAGATCCCAAGAAAACTACAGATATTATATTGGAGGCACTGAAGGATACTGGACAAAGAGGAATAATTGATCAAGGTTGGGGTGATCTAGGGAACTGTAAGTACTTCCCTTTTGGTTCTATTTGTGCTTGTATATTTCTTCTATTTTTATTATTTCGCCAGGTAACATAATTCTACTAAGAATATGTGGTCTTATTTGCATTGTTCGAGGGTTATGCCTTTAACATACTTGGCAATAATAAGTTAGATGATAATTGGAAAATTAATTTATAGAAGGCTTCAAAATGACTAATCTAGTTACCTTACATATACTTCTTTTTGACATCATGTACTTTACTTTGAATGTGTTACGAAATAAGATATTTATACTTCATGAGGACATACTTCTATTTTCTGGGTGCTAAGAGTGAAGGAGTTATTAATTTACTGCAAAGTATTTTGAATGGCCTTTTTTCGGGATCCCGTGAGACGAGATAAGTGATACTCCTGAAAAAGGTGATTGCCACCACGAGAAGAGTGGTATCCGATAAACCTTTTGGGTATAATGTCTTCCTAGCTCTTTTCTGGACCTCTTCTTTTGTTGAGGCTAAGTATCAATCTGATTAACTCATTATGTGAGTGGAGTGTAGAAATGTAGTTCTAGTAGAGGTATAAAAAAGAGCAGAAAAGAGTTTTTAGGGTATTGTTTCGGTCTCACGCTTTGGATCGGGTTATGGGTCTTGTGTTTGATAGGTGGGTTCGTAAGAGAGAACACCGATCTCTGGATTCGTTTGAGAGAACACCGGTCCAGGATGGCCCAGCCCAGCCCAGCTGCGTTGAGGAACTGTAGTGGGGTTTGTGATTCATGGACGTTGATAATATCCTTACATTTAGCAGCACCTTAGGATGGGAAAAGGGAAGGGCGAGGCTCTGGTTCAAGTCCAAGATGGCCCAGCCCAGCTGCGTCGAGGAACTGTAGGCGTGATGATTTAGATTTACTTCACGGGCGAGGTCTCTGGTTCAAGTCCAGGATGGCCCAACCCATAAACTTTTAACTCAAAATATTCAATATTTTATTCCAAGGAACCCGCAGGAATTCTTAACATGCTTGAACCCTAAATCCAACCAATAACCTAATTCGTCTAGAAGTACTAATCCCAACTCTAATCCAAAACTAATACAATAATTAAAATACACTCAGGCTGTTATTCCATTACATTAGGACTCATATCAGGTATTTATATCGATGGTAGATAATCAAGAGCAGAACATGATTTAGAAAGGGAAGTGTCACAAACTATAAGAGACTCATATGAAAGTTAAAAAGTTCATCCCATTAAGGCATTATAGATAATACGGTGTTAAGTTTATTTAATTATTTTCCCTTCTAAATAATTAATATTCATAGTTTCTCTCGTGGTTCATTGTCTGTCCTTCAGTAACAGAGGTTCCAGACAATATTTTCCTTCTGGTGGACTGCCCTCATGATTGGTTGTTTCCTCAATGTTCTGCTGTGGTGAGTATTGCCTTGATATAATTGTTTGTGTAAATAATCGAAAACTTAATGAGCTTGCTGGTATGGTACTTCGACTTTAATGTGAGCATTTGGAGAGTTCAACTGAGGGTACTATATTTGAATCTCCTGAATCTGAACATATATTGTTGAAAATGCTCAACTATGTTCCGTTGAAACCTAACTAGTTGTAAAAGCAGTCCATTTAACCAGAAGCCTTTTCAGGTACATCATGGTGGAGCTGGAACTACAGCTACAGGACTCAGAGCTGGGGTAAATGTCCAATTAGTTTTCATGTTAATGGGTTTCTTGATTGCATGTGGGAACAAATCCACTTGAACACATTACTGTATTCAAGGCATTTTCTCCCCTTCAGTAAGGCTATAGAAAAGAATATACAATAGGGAAAGACAAATGTGCAACCCAGATGATAAATACATTAATCAATGACATTAAAACTCCATCTGAATGAAACTAAGCTTAATATGTGTGTAATTAGGAGATATTCATCCTCATTCCCATTCCCTCGCAAAGCCGAATTTGATCTCACGTTCCACAATGGATTTGAGCAGTGAATTCGGTATACTCGAGTTGGCCGAGTTTTGGACCAAGTTTTAAAACTCGTTCTCGACGGTGCAGTTTTATCAAGTTTTCATTGGGTCAAATCAGGCAAACCTAGTTAAAGTTGGACAAATTTATTTTTGTTTTTTACATTTGGGTCACCCTAATCCCGACTTTTAGAACCTTGGATATGAGGGAAGAGCTTGTTTTCATCTCCTCTTATTTGCACAACAACATGCCGAGTACAATTCCCACACAAAAGTAATCTAGATGGAGCCTATGCTAGCTATTGAATTATATTAAGGCATGAAGTTAAGATTTGATTTTCATAAGAACCAAATTCTTTGCAAACTTTCTCGTTTTATCTGATATAAAGATTGTGAATTTCAGTGTCCAACCACCATAGTTCCATTTTTTGGGGATCAGTTCTTCTGGGGTGACAGAATACATCGTCGAGGGCTGGGTCCGGAACCCATACCAATATCTCAGCTCAGTGTTGCCAACCTTTCAAATGCTATAAATTTCATGCTCCAGCCAGAGGTAACCTCAACGCTTGTGTACTGCTTTCCGTCTTAAATGTTTTATTGTGAATAGATAGATGTAAGCAATTATGGATGCATTTGCAATGCACCTATAAAATTATGCTGAGTGGGGACATGGATTTGAGTATGTGAAGTATTGATCTTCACCAACACTAGGGTTTAAGGAGGCTTTGGTTGTGGTGAAAGAAAGTGGAGAGACTAAGATTACATTGAATCCTCCTTTTCTAAGTTCAATACATAGATTCTTCATCTTTCAGTGATAATACACTGTTTTTGCTGCCCTCATGTTTAAGGAATAGAACATCAAATCTGCATCATTATTTGATACTCATCTATATTTACTACTCGTTTGCTGCATATGTATTTGTTCGTACAAAGTGGTGTGAAGCGTTAGCCATTGAATAAATACAAATCAATTTTATCTGTTTGAAATAAACTGGAAATCTAATCTAACCTATCAATTATCATTGTTCATTCTGGAGTAGTGATTCATTTCTTAAATGAGTAATCAAAATTTACTGTTGCATGTCCTGCAGAGACTGAATTTTAATTATTATAAAACCAAAACTATTCCAGGTGAAATCCCAAGCAATGGAGTTAGCAAAGTTTATAGAGAATGAAGACGGGGTAGCGGCTGCGGTTGATGCGTTTCACCGCCATTTACCTCCGGAGCTGCCCTTGCCAGTGGTTTCATCTGACGAAGAAGAAGAAGGTCCAAACACTTTGCAATGGTTGTTCCTTAAAATAGAAAAGTGGTGTTGCCTTCCATGCGGTGTTTAGAGTTGTAGTATATAGCAAATCTATGCTTGTGTTCTTCAAATTTCATTTTGTTATTCTTTTCCTATCAGTTTCTTTAGCATTTCATTCATTTGATTGATGGCCTCCTCCGTTGGCTCGACTGACCAATAATGAAGTTATATACCATATGAGTATAATAGGTTTTATGTCACAGCAATGCATATATATATGCTTGCTTGTAATTGAAAGAATAGTTGTAATGAATCCATAGTAATGGTGCTATTATTAGTTGTGTAAAACAAATCAGTGTTGAGGTTAAAATTTGTTGACGCTCTTTAATTCATATATGGCTGTGAATTAGTGTGTATTTTTCGGTTCTGTTTGGAATGCCTCTTATTTTAAATGATCCTCAATGCTAAGATCATATGATATTTATATATATCATATGGATGACAAGTTTGTATGTTCGAAACCCTTTTAACTCAATTTTAAAAAAATCCCTTTTAATTCAAATACATTGTGATGCGGCGTATGTGGATAGGAAGAATTTTTTATTAAAAATTCGTTGATTCTTGTGAATACCAAAGATGATAGATTTGAGGGAAACTTCAATTTTTTTTATTAAACTTCAAAAGCTAAATAACTGGAAACGTATAAGAGTACTTAAATAGGTAAAACCTAGCCAAAAAATAAAATCTTAACCTTATGGAAAAAAAAACAAATTATTAAAATTGGAAAAACTGCATGAAACTTAAAAAACTATACTTTTGACCATCTAGATGATCTCCGATGGCCGAAATCCGTCGTACCACATGGCATAGCCATGAATTTTACTCAGATCGTCGTTTCTGCCCAAAAAAACACTAGTTCTTTGTCCAGATCTGACATTTTCGTGATAACTCTGATTGTTCTATCTTATGCATACCGACTTTCTCGACCGCACCACATCACATTATCCTGACCACTTGATTGACATCCGCTCTCAAATTTACGTGGATGATCAACAAACATTAATTTCTTCGAGAAAAATTGATGGCATTGTTGATGGAGCAATACACCATTTTATCACTATGGCAACACAGATACTATGCACTATCGTAAGGATGTCTTATGGTAGCGTACATGTAAGATAGACCAAGCTCCAAACTAATCGACGATAGATTATCAAATTAGAAAGAATATCAGTTTGACTCTATGGAAGTGTCAACAAGAGAGCTACCACGAATGCCATAAATACGTGAGAGGATGAAGATCTTTATCTTTCATATGAAACGAGAGAAATTGTTTGTCAAGTGGTTGTTTTAGAATATTGTTCGAAAATTTTGGAATGACCTAACTTTCCCTCCATGTTGAGTTTTCCTTTATAAGCCCAAACTTTATTTGATTTACTCAAATCTTACAAAAAAAAAGCCATGACCCCGGTTTTACAAGGCATAAGAGAGTATCCAATCCAATTTATCATGAGAGTTTTACAGAACCAGACTCTAATACCACTGTTAAGAAGATCCGGGCTTTATATAGCAGAATCACCCAACGAAGCCCATACATACATAGAGGCCACATTTGACCCAAAAGATACAACGGATCCAATGTGTATGTAAACTCTTATTATACTTCATACTCTTTTAATGTGAGACTTTAAGCTTATATGTGGACCTAATCATTTGAACATGTATTCAAAATATTATTTCAATTAAATATATATATTCAGATATATGTTTTATTAAATCGAGTATGGTGTGGAGTACTCGAGATGTACTTCACCTCAATTGAATTAGAGGCATTGAGTCTCTTTCAAGTTTGGAGTATTTTGTTATTTCTAAGAAAATCATTTATTCATTTTAAATGATTTCATTTTTTACCGAAAACTTAAGTAATATAGTCAGATTTATCATAATTTAAAATCTTTTTGACAGATGTACAAATTAGTTATTAACAATTAAATAGCCTTATAACATGATTCTGACAGTAATTAGGAACTAAGTTTGTTTAATTAAGTCATGAGATCATGTACAGCTTTGTGAATATATATAGTTATACACAAACTGAATTAACATGATTTAACAATGACTTTATGAGCTAAAATATAAGTAGACTTTCCTTACAAACATGATCACGATCTCATCGTTGATTTAAGAATGACCTGAAGATGCTTTTTTCAGAATAAAAACATATATAAAGAGAATGAGTTTTTTTAGAAAAACAATGGTTTTAAATTGTCAATGATCCAAACGTGAATTTTGTTGCTCTTTCGATCTTGACACGACTAATTTCTTATTGCGAACGTGCGAGCAAATGTTTCATGCGCTTGATTATTGATGTGACATTTGAATACTTAACTTTTGTTTTTTGTTTTTTATTAATCCTGATTAACCAACTCCTAATGACATAATTTATAAATATTAATAAGTTTTCTTTTAAAACATAGTGGTTGTATACAAAGCAGCGATTTGAACAAATCAGACAAATATTTGCAGTTTTCAAACACTGCGAGGGTGTTTTACCCCAAGGGTCGAGTCAACCATTCAGGTTGTTTTAATCATTTCGGTTTTTTGTTACACTTGATCCCTTTCGTTATAATATCAACCCTCGTTACATTATAAACTATCATCACTAGGGGTGTTCAAAAAAAACCGAATCGACCAAAACTGACCGAACCGAACCAAAAAATGGTCGGTTTTGGTCGGTTCGGTTCTGGTCGATTTTGCTCTTGGTCGGTTCGATTTCGGTTCAGTCAACCAAAATCGATCAAAAACCGAACCGACCAACTCCGGTTCAAATTATAATGAATTCTCCGGTTTATGCTTCAATTTAGGGTGTTTTTCAATTGAATTTTTTTTGAGCTTTATTATCGTTTTATTTTAGTTCGTGTAAAATTATTATACATAATTCCTTTAAAAACCGATCGAAATCTAATCATTTTTTGCTTGATTTATGAATTTTTTTGGTTTTGTGGCTGATTTTCGATTCAATTCGGTTCAAACCGGAAACCGACCGAACCGGTCGGTTTGGTTTGATAAACCGACCGAATTTTTTCAGTTCGATTTCGGTTTAATTTCTTCAAGAACCGAACTGGTCAGTTCGGTTCAGTTTTGGTCGGTTCGGTTCAAAAACTGAACCGTAAACACTCCTAATCATCACACTTTTACTCTTTCAAGTGTCATAATTAGTATTAACTCTCGCTGCACTCTGTTTCTTCCATCGTTACAATATCGACTCTCACTACACTCTAAACCATCGTTAACTTTTACACCCGATGTTTTTGTATTTCCACAAATTAATCACATAAATAAGATAAGTATTTCTACAAATATAGGGAGTGACTGATGAAAATACTTCATATTAAGTTGACTATAATATTTTATCAATCAAATAATTATTGGGTTGATGAATTTAAGGGGAAATTGCATAAAACCACAATTAGTTATATATTTTTGCAAAATCCACTTTAAATAAAAAATTTGCAAATAGTTACTGCGATTGACTATACTATTTTTGCATAAGACCACTGCAAATAAGATAAGTATTTCTACGAGTGCAGGGAATGACTGATGAAAATACTTCATATTACACTGACTATATTATTTGATCAATCAAAAAATGATTGAGTTGATAAATTTAAGGAGAAATTGCAAAAAACCACGATTAGTTATACAATTTTTGTATAAAATCATTGTAAACAATAATTATATTTGTGAAATAGTTATTGAGTTGATGAATTGAATTACAGTAACTATTGGGTTGATAAAATGAAATAAACATAATAAAAGACAACATGTTATATGAGTTGACTAGAAGAGATATGAGTAGGTTATGATTAATAAAATGATCAAATTAAAAAAAGTAACTACCCAATAAAAGGAAGTGTTAATTACAAATAAATGCTTTTGTGTGTATACCTACAAACAATAAAGTGAATTATAAGTTTTGTCCGTTTTATATTTATTTAGAGTTAATTTATTATACATACTTTTGGGTACAGTATGGGTGTAAAATATTATTCATATTCATTGGGTACTGTTGATCAAATTGGGTGCCTAATAGATGAGTGAGTTAATAAGAAAATAGTTACCCGATCGATCTAGTGAGTGGGTACGACCACAGACATACTCGACCCATTAATGTCATTGTTGGAAACGATGTATTGAATGATATATTAGGATGTAAGGATGCATTTTATCATTTCAAACATTGAATTTAGATGATTTATTTTTATTCAATGGATATATTTTTTTATTTCAACCATTTAATATTCTTGGCTTTTAAATAGAACACCTTTTAGTTGAAGAGTCGTAACCCTTTCAAAATAGACATGTTACGAACGGATGTGTCTGTTCGAAACAGTGTCAACTCTTCTCTTTAAAGGATTGAAGTTGAGTAAGAAATGATCATCTTCTTCCTACCATCTTCTCTCCACTTCTTAAATACATATCAATCGTTAGTTCGACAGTCTCCACTATTCGCAGCACTCGATAGTGGTGTTATAACTGTTTTATCTTGGGTGGCAATTGCTCGATAATACTTCAAGTGCCAAAGATCAGGGAGCAATATTGTCTGAAGAAAACAACGATCAGTTGGACTCGAACGTTCTTTCACACTATTTACAATCTCGATCTTCTAAACGTTTTCGGTATAATTCTTATATTTCACTTATCATATTTTAAATAGTGTCATTTATCATTTACATTCATAACTGGTGACCTATAGTCATACTTAAAGAGGAGAATGTGTAAGGTTTTGTAAAATAAAGTTATTCAATTTCCTATCATTGTGTTTTTTTTTTGATGGAAAGTCGAATTTTATTTAAGAGCAAGCAACTAACCCGACATCTAGCCGGACAGCTGCCGAATCCCCAAAAGAGTGGACCCCTCCAAAACCAGGAAAAATGAAGATAAACGTGGATGGGGGAATGGATCCAGAAAGGGGGTTGTGGAGCATAGGAATGGTGTGTAGGGACTCGGGAGGACAAGTAGTGGGAGCTATCGCAAAACGATTTACGGGACATCTCCATGCCGAAGAGGTGGAGGCCGTGGGCGTCAGAGAGGCTCTATCATGGGCAACATGCAATAAATGAAATGACACGATACTCGAATCAGATAGCCTTCGGGTGGTGGACAGCATAAGACAAACACACCACATGAGGAATATGGTTGGAGGGATCATACATGACTGCAGGCGGATCCTGTCTGGCCCAGGGGTAGAAATTACACTACAATTTGCCCGCAGGACCTGTAATAGAGTGGCTCGCGAATTGACCAAATATGCGTTAACTAACAATGGATGAATTTATGGTGAGGGGACTGTCCCACCAACTATAGATCATTATGTTAATACAATTGTCTGTGTGAAATACTGTAATATTTTTTATGCACCGACATAACTAAAATTTAGAATAATTTACTTGTTAGATTATGGGCTATAGAATTAGATTATAGGGCCATTAGGGTTAACGTACAGAGGTTTCATCATTCCATAATGTATAATATATTAGGGTTTGGTCTAGATCCTATATAAAGGGTCCTTCAGTCTCTTGTTCGTCTTCATTGATTCGTCGTGTTCATTGCGAGAGAGAGAGAGGGTGAGAGCAATGTCGGATTCGGATCTTCAGTTCGAGTCCAAGGCCGATGCAGGGTCCTCGAAGACCGTTCCTCAGCAGGCTGGGACCATCCGGAAGAATGGGTACATCGTGATCAGCAATAGGGCTTGCAAGGTGGTTGATGTTTCTACCTCAAAGACGGGCAAGCACGGACATGCCAAGTGCCACTTTGTGGGAATTGACATCTTCAACGGCAAGAAGCTCGAAGAGAATGTTCCTTCGTCCCATAACTGTGACGTTCCCAACGTTAAGCGCACCGACTATCAGCTCATTGACATCTCCGAAGATGGTTTTGTCAGTCTCCTGGCTGACAATGGAATCACCAAGGACGACCTGAAGCTTCCTGGCGACTGTGCCCTCCTTAAGCAGATTCGAGATGGGTTTGACGAGGGGAAGGACCTTGTGCTCACAGTCATGTCATCCATGGGAGAGGAGCAGATCTGTGCTCTTAAGGACATTGGTTCTAAATAAGTGATTAGCTTTGTTCTAAGAAACTCACATGATGCTTTAGCAGTAGCTATTGTTGATGGGGCAAAATCTTCATATATATTACTAGTAATAATAATGGAAGAGAACTTATGGTTTTAGTTGCTTTTGGATTTGTCTTTATGATTTATGGGAAGGAGAAATCTATGTTAAACTCATATATAGAACCAAATATATGATATAACAAAAAAAAGTTATTATGGTATCTGAGTTAGGTTAAGTCTCTAAGGAATTTCTTTAGTTTTGCTTATTTGATGATTTGTTATTTTAATGGATGGGCAAAACAATTTCACACATCCGCGTCATCTGATCATCAAACTCATCTTCATCCATTAGTTTTGGCCCAAGTGCCTCCCAAGTGCATATAAAAAATTATCAAAACTCGTTTTCATCCAGCAGTTCTAGCCTAAGCGCCGGCACGTGTACAGTAATCCGGAAAAGTTATCAAAGATTATTCAAAAGGTTATCAAAGTTCGTCTGCATCCACTAGTCATGACCAATGCGCCCCCCCTCAAAGATCAAAACAGTCAGAGGCTAAAGAGTTCAAAGCGTGTTAAGTTCAAACTCAATTCAGTTTACACCGTATTAAGTTTGAAGGAGCTGTTAGATTATGGGTTAGATTATAGGCCCATGATTTAGCCTATTAAGTAATATTATAGTTTCATTATTCCACAGTGTATTAGGATTTGGTTTAAATCCTATATAAATGGTATTAGAATTTGGTCTAAATCCTATATAAATAGTTCTCCTCTATTGTATGTCATATCAAGAACAATAATATCAAAGATTTCAAAATTATCATTACTTAAGAAATGTTTAATGAAATCACGTATAGTGTGTGACTGCCATGACGAAGTCCAACAAGCTAAGAAAAGTAGCAACTTAAATACGAGTAGAATAAATATAACATAGAAATGTCATGTTCGAGTAACAACGTCGATCCCATACATAAGATGGTAGATGATGTAGATCCATGTAGTGATGTCTTGGTGGATTTAAACGACGAGGAGGAAATGAGGGCTGACGATGACCGCTAGAGCAATTATGACAGAGTAAAATAGGTTGGTAATGAAGTTACGGACGTCGTTGTATGAAAACAGTGATGACAATGTGTATAGATATTGTCAATCAAGCATATATAAGACGGGAACTACATACACTATATTTGACAACGTAATCAAAGAATTTAAAGGTGTTTATGATGCAGCGCAGATCGAAGAAATGTCGGATTTCGACAAAAAACTAGTGTTTTTCGGGCAGAAACGGCGTTCTGAGCAAAACACATGGTTTTGCCACGATGGATTTCGGCCATCCGATGTCATCTTGGGGGTCAAAATCACACTTTTAAAAGTTTCGGGCACTTTTCGCAATTTTAATAATTTGTTTTCTTTTTCCAATAAGTTTGAGGATTTTCCTTTATGCAATTAGGTTTTGGATATGTAAGCACTCTTATACGTTTATGTTATTTAGTTTTTTAAAATTTAATAAAAACTTCAGGTTTCCCTCAAATCTATCATCTTCAGTATTCTTGTGAATTAACGAATCTTAATAAAGAGTTCTTGCGTACGCTGCATCAGTTTGTCACAAGATAACACATATTTATCGATATATACAACGACAAAGAAAAAATTGAAGACAACCGAAATATCACATGTAAACTATATAAATCTTGTTACCGTGGATGCAATTTGTACTACGAGAGCACTTGGAAGACTGTGAATATCCCATTTGTGCAGATTGTAAGTATGAGATTGAGTTAAAGAGGTTAAGATCCAAAATTTTAACTTTTTTAATGAACGTGTGTGTCGGGAAATGAGATCCAATGCACATTAGTAGAATGATATATAACTATATAACTTGACCCTACAAACATGCCTTCAAGTCTTCGTAACAAAAGTATTATATATATTAACATATATACTACACCAACAAAAAACTATACAGTAAGTACAATCACATCGATCCTTCATTTATATATATATCAATGGTCATAGCTATATTATTTCATATCATCCAATCTTTCAGAGGTCTATTTCTGTCACCACCTCATAATTTATAGCAAAATTAATATGGCAACTCCCCTGATGATGACAAACAAAGAGTTTCGGGTGCAACGGTGCAAGCCAGAGCTGATTGGTCCGGCGAGCCCAACGCCTCGTGAGGTAAAACCTGTTTCGGATATTGATGACCAAGAGGGTCTTCGGTTTCTACAACCTGTAGTGCATTTCTATGCTAGTGAGCCTTCCAAGGAGGGTGTAGACCCAGTGAAGGTCATAAGGGAGGCACTTGCGCAGGCGCTAGTGTCCTATTACCCGCTGGCCGGTAGACTCAGGGAAGGGCCTGCCCGGAAGCTCTCTGTAGACTGCACTGCAGAGGGCGTCTTGTTCGTGGAAGCAGACGCCAATGTTGAGCTTAAACACTTTGGTGATCTGCCCGAGCCGCCTTTCCCATCCATTGAGGAGCTCCTCCATGATGTCCCTGGCTCTTCAGATGTCCTTGGCTGCCCTTTGATCCACTTTCAGGTATTATATATTATGTGACTTAATGTCAAAAAGATGTCTTGGCATTACATATTTGAACGTCTGCTATGTTTATCATCTTACAACGTGGTTGAATTTTAGGATAAGACACGTAATTACACTAAATTTTATGTTTAACTTATATACATAGAAGCGCATTCGCGTGCAAACTCTTACTTATCATGTGTACGTGCAAATTATTTAATGCTTGTCAAATGAGAGATTCGAACAGATAAAATTAATAATTAGAACTGATAAAAATAACCTAAAACAGATATTGATGTGACCCAAAATATGGTGTTTCTCAATAACAAAAAACATGATGTTTTTGTAACCTAAAATTTGTATTTCTCTTATTCAAAACAGGTGTTTTTGTAACATATGTTTCTACCATATATGTGTTGTCTTGTCGTTTATTTTTTTTTGGTCAACGATTTGAAAGTTTTACTGAGGTTAACTAGCAAATGTCCTTAAGAAAAGAACAAGAGTTAGAATTACATCAGATAACGAGTTACAAAATTACATCAAATTGAAATGGTAAAATTGAAAAGAGAACATGTTCTTGTCATTTAGTTCAATGAGTATTTTGATAGTTTAATGAGTTCTCACTAAATCGTGAACTCTTGTTACATTATAAACATTCGTTACACCTTTACTCTAAGGTTTGAAGTTGTCATAATAACTCGAATCTCTATTACGTTCTTAACCCTCATTACACTTATGAGAGCACCTATTATGGGTAACGTTAATACCTATTTTATGTCACAAGAACACCTATTTTGGGTTACATAAATACTTGCTTTGAGTACGGAAACTCCTTCGTTTCCCTGTATTTATATATCCTTCAATCTACGGATGCTTTTTGTGTGTACTATTTTTAGGTGACCCGTCTGAAGTGCAAGGGTTTCATCGTCGCTCTCCGCTTCAATCACACAGTTGCAGACGGTTTCGGCCTGAGCCAGTTCCTGAACTCAATATGCGAAATCGCACGCGGCGCATCGGCCCCATCGATCCCGCCGGTGTGGGAGAGACAAGTTTTCAAAGCCCGGGACGAACCGAAGGTGACGTTCCCTCACCCCGAGTACGACAAGAACACCGGCCCCCTGTACCCCTTCCCCAAGCACGACCACATCGTCGAGCGCTCCTTCTTCTTCGGATCCTCCGAGGTCTCCGCGATCCAAAGGTCCTTGTTACCAAACCAAGCACTGGGGACCAAGTTCGAGGTCCTGACCGCGTACCTGTGG
The DNA here is from genome assembly GCA_963920655.1 of Geranium rotundifolium. NCBI lineage: Eukaryota > Viridiplantae > Streptophyta > Magnoliopsida > Geraniales > Geraniaceae > Geranium > Geranium rotundifolium. Next base: position 7,362,797 of record OY987313.1, read on the forward strand.
CGAACCCGAACCAGGGCACTCGAGCTCGACCCCGAAGACGAGGTGCGCCTCCACTTCACCGTGAACTCCCGCGGCAAGATCGACCCGCCGCTGCCCGTGGGGTACTACGGGATCGGGTTCGCGCTCGTGGCGGCGGTGACGACCGCGGAGAAGCTGAGCGAGAGTCCGTTGGAGTACGCGGTGAAGCTGGTGAGGGCGACGAAGCCGGCGTCGATGAAGGAGTACATGCAGTCCACGGCGGATCTGATGGCTATAAAGGGCCGTCCGTACTGGTCCATGAAGAACTCGTACGTCGTGTCGGACACGGCGCAGCTGAGGCTGGACCATGTCGACTACGGCTGGGGCAAGCCCACCTTTGGGGGGCCGCCCAAGACCGAGAAGGGCTTGTTTAGCTATTACGTGAACTACAAGAACAAGCAAGGAGAGGTTGGGAGGTTGGTCACCGTTGGATTGCCCGCTCCGGCCATGACCAAATTTACCAACGAACTCGACACCGTGTTGCGTCCTCAAGGACGGACGATTAGTCGTGTGTGTTCGATGGTAAAAGCATGCATTAAATAAATGCTATAATCTTCTGCTTCGTCCCAAATGTGGAACCTTATAAATTTATGCCTAGCTCGTTCGGCTTAATAAAATGTATTTGATTTCGAGTAATATTTATGTATTTCAAGGACTTCATATAATTAATGTTCTTCGCTCCTTAGCCTTTTGGGTTAACCCTTGTTTTAGACTACACGTACCAGAATTCGAACTCAAAATTTCGTACACGAATTCCTTAACCTTTTTAGTTGCATTTGAGTTTAAGTAGTACGTATATATAAATACGAAGCGAGTGATTCTGCGAAACTTATTAAACTCGATAAGTTGACTCATGTTGAATTCGTTAAACAATTGATCTAACATTGTGCTCAAACTCACATTGAGTTAGATTAATCGAATTTTTGAAGAAGTAGAAACTTGAGCAGTTCGTTAAAACTTCGACTCATCTACCTATAACAATAATTCATCAACAATGATTCACTAACACAAAATATATAATATCTTGTTTTATATTTTTAGAAAAATATATGAACACTCACATCTCAAAAGTTATAACTTAAATTATATAAGATACTGTGATAAATTGCAAGTCAAGTATAATTGACGTAGGTAAAGTAATTTCCTTACTGTTTTCTTATCAAAATTTAAAATGCTTAACATTAAAGCAGTCTCAAGCCTACTATTAGATTGATTAAAAAAATTAGGGGTAATTACAGATCAGTACACCCGCTGAAACCTCATTTTAGAATTGGTATCTTAAGTCTGAAATTTTTTTTCTCAATCCCTCAAGTTTAAAACGTTAACACTTTAGTTCAAATTCAGTTAAATCTAACATCAATACTTTTCATATCTTTTTTAATACCCAAAATGTCTCTGTTATAATTTATGTAGAGTATAATTATTTTATAAATGTAAAACTACCATTGTACTCCTCATTTGCATAACAAACGTACCTTAGGCTCAAGGGTAAATTAGTATTTTCAAAGAACAAAATAAAATTAAATGCAAGTGAAATTACTAGAATGCCCCCTTCTTCAACCTCCATCTCTCACTCTCTCTCTAGTTCATCAATAGAGTCACATCTTGCCTCTCACTCTACCCTCCCTCTATGGCTCAATTTGGACATATTTCAAAATGTAAAAAATGCAGATATGAAATTCAAAATATTATAAATAAATTACATAACTACAATTTATAATACATAATTAATAAAAAAAAATTGTTTGCTCCGTTTCAGAATTGAACTATCAATTGGATGAGAGGGTTGGCCTGGTAGTGAAGGATTGAAGGGTCGGGAACGTGGAGGATTGAAGGGTCGGGACCGTGGACGAACCGCCACTGGAGTGAGTAGTCAATTCCCCGTGGTCGTCGATTCGTGTGTGACCCGTCGACGAACTGCCACCGCCGGTGAAGAGACCCGTCGACGAACCGCCATCGTTGGTGAAGAGACCCGTCGACGAACCGTCGCCGCCAGTGAAGAGATCCATCGACGAACCGCCACCGCCACCGAACCCACACCCACAATCTCTACCACCCACCACCATCGACAACCCACACCCACAATCACTGCACCGACGGCGTACATGACCGCACCGACGAAGACCTACAACGGCGAAGACGACTTGCAGCGGCAAGGAGGACCTGCAGTGGCGACCAGCGGCGAGGAGGAGGACTTGCAGCGGCGACCACCGGTGAAGACGACCAGCGGGTAGGCGCGACGGCGAGGAGGGAGACTGGATGGAGATGGAGAAGAAGAGTCTGTGTTGAGATGGAGATGGAGGCGCACGTCCATGAGATTCATTAGGCTTGAGTTAGAGAGAGTGTAGGTAGGGCTTGAGGGATATAATTGGTATTTCATAAGTTATTTAAATAAATAAATTATTTTATTTGTTTACTTGTAAAGACCATCTTGCCCTCAATGTATCATTTAAGTTTATTATTCAATTAGAGGTAAAATGGTAATTTCATAATGATCTGAATAACTATATAATATTCCAAATTATACATCAAGAGTATTTTAGACTTTTTACAAACACATTCGTTAGATTTAACAGAATTTTGACTTAAGTGTTAACGTTTTAAACCTGGGGGATTGAGAAATTTTTTTTTTAACTTGGAGGATTAATTCTGAAATAAGGTTTCCCGTACTGATATGTAATCACCCCAAAAAATTATTAGACTTAACCCATAAACCATCAAACTTTAAATGATCTAACATCAAAAAATGCTCAAACCTACTACAACACTAATTTAAAAAATATTGTCAACATTTGGAATTGAACCAACAACCTTATGGGTAAAAGAGCTTTTGTTTACCAGTAGAGTATGGAGGGTCATTCATACCCTGTTTGGTCCCGCTAGATAGAAATAAGAAATGAAAAAAAAAGTCAAATGACAAGGTCGAAAATTTGAATGATATTGAAGGACATTTTGATCATTTAACATTTAAAAATTAATTGAAAACTAACGGATTGTGATGGAGTGAGAAAAAAATTTTAACGCACCTCTCGAAACAAAATTATAGTTAACTGTAATTACATGAGAAATCAAAAATGCGTCGACTGTACCTGTGTGAAAAATGTGTCGAATGTTCTTATGAGATTATCCCATAGCTTTATAATTATGAGAAAATTATTTAATTAAAGGTGTAGTTATAAATTTTCATATTTTTATACAAACAACTAAGTTAATTAAATTGATTTAACAATGACTTGATGAGCTAAAAAATAAGTAGACTTTGCTTACAACATTATTAACGATCTCATCGTGGATTTAAAGAATGCCTGATGATGCTTAATTTGTTTAAAATAAAAACATATAAAATAAGAACAGGATTTAATAAATTAATTTAATAGAATCTCTTCACGGATTGCCAAATAGCAAACAAGTATTTTAGCAGCCAATTGGTTGTATATATAACACTCAAAAACTCACTCTATAGTTTTAAATTGCCCATGATCTGAACGTGAATTTTGTTCTTTTAATCTTGACCGATTTGTTCGGATTGAGATTTATAGTAGTATCAAACCCTCCATTTAATTCGTAATATTTACTGCTGTGTCTAATCATTTATAAATATTATTTTTGAGTATTTGTAATTACGTATAAAGAGGGTTTTAACCATTTTTAGATCGGTAAAATTCTATTAAGAGTTAATTTTAAATAAATACCAACTGAATTGAGCCTGATGCTTCTTAACTTGAGGTCGGGGCTTTGACCGCAAAGTGTATTAATTATTATTGTCGGTTAATTACTCATGTATAATTTTAACTCGACGTGCACACAAGTTGAATGGTTTAAAACTATAACTTGACCCTACAAACAAGCCTTCAAGTCTTCGTAACAAAAGTATTATACTGATATTATGGATATAGCACTATACACTATATATATCAATCGTCATAGCTACATTGTTTCATATCATCCAATCTTTCAAAAGGTCCATTTCTGTCACCAAATATCATTTTATTGCAAAAATATGGCAACTCACACGATGACGAACAAAGAGTTCCGGGTGCAACGGTGCAAGCCGGAACTGATTGGTCCGGCGAGCCCTACACCTCGTGAGCTAAAACCTGTTTCGGACATTGATGACCAAGAGGGTCTTCGGTTTCAACTAGTCGTGGTGCATTTCTACGCTAGTGATCCTTCCAAGGAGGGCATAGACCCTGTGAGGGTCTTAAGGCAGGCACTTGCGCAGGCACTCGTGTTCTATTACCCGCTGGCGGGTAGACTTAGGGAAGGGCCTGGACGGAAGCTCTCTGTAGACTGCACCGCAGAGGGCGTCTTGTTCGTGGAAGCCGATGCTGATGTTGAGCTTAAGCACTTTGGTGATCTGCCCGAGCTGCCCATCCCATGCCTCGACGAGCTCCTCCATGACGTTCCTGCTTCTTCCGATATCCTTGACTGCCCTTTGTTCCATTTTCAGGTATTATTATGTAATTACTTAAAAACTAGCATTATAATAAGCAGATAACAAAACGATCCAACATTGCACTCAAACTGTATCGGCTCATAATTTATTCATAACAATAATTCAAACTAATTTCAGGTAACGCGTCTGAAGTGCAAGGGCTTCGTGGTTGCTTATCGCTTCAATCACACCACCGTGGATGGATTCGGCCTGAGCCAATTCATGAACGCAATAGGTGAAATCGCACGCGGCGCATCGTCCCCCTCGATCATACCCGTGTGGGAAAGACAAGTGTTCAAAGCCAGAGAGCAACCCCGCGCGACATTCCCCCACCCCGAGTACGACCAAAACACCGGCCCCCTCTACCCATTCAACGACGACCGCGACATCATCATCGAGCGCTCCTTCTTCTTCGGATCCGCCGAGGTCTCCGCGATCCAAAGGCTCTTGCCCAGCAATGATCGCTGGACCAAGTTCGAGGTCCTGACGGGGTACCTGTGGCGGACCCGAGTCATGGCCCTCGAGCTCGACCCCGAGGAGGAGGTGCGGTTGCACTTCACCGTGAACTCGCGGGGAAAGAGAGAGCCGCCGCTGCCGGTATGGTACTACGGCAACGGGTTTGCGCTTGTGGCGGCGGTGACGACCGCGGGGAAGCTGCGGCTGGGAACCCGTTGGAGTATGCGGTAAAGCTCGTGAAAGCGGAGAAGCTGAGGTCGATGAAGGAGTACATGCAGTCCACGGCGGATCTGATGGTCCTCAAGAGCCGTCCGTACTGGTCCATGAAGAACTCGTACATCGTGTCGGACACGGCGCAGCTGGGGCTTATCGACTACGGTTGGGGCAAGCCTTGTTTTGGGGGGGCGCCCAAGACCGAGAAGGGTTTGTTTAGCTATTACGTCACCTACAAGAACAGCAAGGGAGAGGTTGGGAGGTTGGTCACGGCTGGCCTGCCTGTTCGAGCGATGAACAAATTTACCAACGACATCGCCGCCTTGTTGCGTCGCTCGTCAATTTAGTCGTACGTGTATGGTTCAATATTGGTAAGAACATGCAGAAGGAAATGCATGCAGTCGTGCTTTAGTTCTCTTTTCGGTGATATTAATAATGGCAAGTGTGATGAATAGAATCATCAACTTGATCATAATAATGATTTAACGTGTAATAAGTTCGTGTCATATATATATAGAGACGCATTCTCCAATAAATTTTGGGATTTTTACAAAACTTTTAAATCACGAACCAATCACAAGCGATGCTTTATGAAAATTTACGCACACGTTCTTCTAGCGCGCTTAACATTCAACCTCCAGTGTAGGTTTTATGTTATGATTAAATTTACGAACAGAGGTTTATAGAGCAATTAGCTTAAGTGGTTTGAGTAATTAGGACTCACATCTACCTCCGTGTCCAATTGGAATAGGTAGGCACGAGGGCAATTACTATAAGGGGAAACGCTGGAAGTAAGTTGTTGTTATGACTCTTAACACTTATTACCCCGACTTCGACTTAGTCTTGATCACATTGATGCTAAATAAGTAGTTTGGTCATTGATTGCCTTGTAGAGTGAATCTTGGATAACAGTTACATTCAACACACCTGATCTAGGATGTTTTAAATAAACCGATAGTCGTGTAATTTGACATTCTTTGGATGTTGAAAGTCTAAATAATGTCGTCAATTGATTGATAATTATTTGATTGGGAAGTGAGATAGCTAATCCTTTCTCGTGAGATCGATACTCAAAACACCGTATATTACTTGACAACATGTATACTTATCGAAAATTTACGATTCACAAAATTTCTGGTATCAGATTATTAATCAACGGTTCACGAAAACACGATTTACTAGAATTAAGAAATTAGGATATTGTCCGAAAATTCTGAAGGTGCCACGTTGATGAATTGATTTTACGAAGCTGCCCTGTGACCCGATGAAAAGACGGAAAAAAAAAAGTACATATAACTGGTTAATTATGGTGTACTGACCCGTTTTCGATCCCAGCCGTGCGTTTTTTTATCTAACGATTGAAGAGTCCATAGGTTTATATCAGAAGGGATGATTTTTACTTGATTAAGCCTTATTAGGTGAATGTCAAAAAATTGAGTTAAAAATTAATTTTGAAAATAAAAATTTGCGAAGATCGAAACGGGTGAAACTCAGAAAATTTGGGTACCGGCTGTGCGGGTTTTCGACCGGGTTAATGATCTCATCGTTGGACCTGAAGATGCTTTATTTTTAGAATAAAACTGTATAAAAGAAACAGGATTTGATAAATTAATTTGAGAAATCTCTTCACTGATTACCAAGATATCGGATGAGTTTTTTTAGAAGCCAATTGGTTTTACAAATCACGTGTAGCATTAAATGATACGACTCAATTTAAAAGAGAGATTCCATTATAATTAGTTTTAAATTATCCATGATCTATATTTACAGTCTTTATCACTTGTTCATAATTCGTAATTAAGTAAAAAGGGTTTTAACCACTTTGAGATCGGTCAAAAACTATTAAAACTCATGTGTTAATTTGTAGATATAGGTTGACACATTTCTTTAGTTAATTAACACTAACTTCAAAAAGGTTTCATATGTAAATTTGTGCTAACTCATTAAATCACATTAATTTTAATCATTCATAATTGACATTTTCTTTTTGTCATTTAACACTAATGAGAGGATAAATCCGTATTTATATGTAATCTCTTTTTAAATATCTCATTTAATTCACATTTAACACTGATAAACCAATAATTTATTACTTTCATAATTATAAATCTTTCATTTCACGATTATGAAGAACTTTTTGGCGTTGCTTATTTTCCTATTTTAGGGTTAAAAGATTGTGTGCAGTATTTCCATGTTTCCATTGACAGTGTTATATTGCTTCATTCGCTCATAAACAATATAGGTGTTCCATTGTTCCATTAGATGTTGTATATGATTCTATTATTCCATTAAAATTATTTGTGATCTCATTGTTCTATTTGTAGTGTCAAGTTATTCATTATTTCATGTGAATGATTATTGTTTTCATTATTTCATGTGAATCGTAATATGTTCCAATGTGTCATATACATATTTTTAAATTCCATTATTCCATTTTAACATCTCACGTTGATTCCAGTATTGAAAATCACTTTGGTTTCATACCATCATCAATTGACTAGAGATTCATAAATTCGAAACCAGTAATATTGGGCATCGAAACAAAATGAGAATACATTTATCTTGTATGGAATAATGGAACATAATGACTATCCAATGAAACAATGGAAATACTAAACAAACCTTAAATCTATGTAGCTTTGATCTGTGGAGATTCGATCCGAGGAGGCGGCCAAGCGGAAGCCAGGGGCGACGGAGCGGAAGCCATGAACTTTGATCTGTGGAGTTTCGATCCGGGAAAGCGGCGAAGCGGAGGGCATGAAATTCGATATGTGGAGGTTTGATCCAGAGAGGCGGCAAAGCGGAGGCCATGGGCGACAGAGCGAAGGCCATTGACTTCGATCTATGGAGCTTCGATCCGGGGAGGCGACAAAGCGGAGACCATGAACTTCGATCTATGGAGCTTCAATCCGGGGAGGTGGCGGAACGGAGGCCATGTACTTCGATCTATGGAGCTTCAAGCCGGGGAGGTGGCGAAGCGGAGGCCATGGACTTCGATTTGGGAAGGCAGCGGAGCAGCAAGGCAACGCTTCGATCCGGGGAGCTTTGTGGAGCGGCGCGACGAGCTTTTTATGAAAGATACACATGAATGAAATTGATGAATAGGGAAAATCGAGAATATATGGTTTCATGTTTACCAATATACCCTTATGGGGTTTTTTTTTTTTTATTTTACTAATAATTTTGGCAATATATGTAAACCATTGATTTCAAATCATCCTATGGATAGTATATATTTTTAGATTTGTATCTAAGAGACCATTTGTCAAGGAGTGCATCCCTATAAATATATATGTATAAATTTTTTGTTTAAGTGGCGAGCTCTCTTCTTGCTACTGATGAGGGGCGAGTATTTAATGATTTTGTGGGTCGATCAGAGACCAATATATACAAGAATGGACCCGATAAATCGAATAAAGAAGGCCAAGCAAGCATCTCAACTCTAAGAAATCATAACTTTTGCATATGAGCTCGAAAACATGCTCGCAAAAGGCTCGAACGAAGCTATTTCAAATATAATGAGTTTGAGACCGTATAAACAACTTTTAGGGGCACAAACAATTTTTTAAAATTTAGTCTTTTCATTAATTTTAAGTATATTTTAGTATTTTTTATTCGAATTAGGTTTTGGAGCTAATTAGACTTTGGTGCTAATCTCCTTTTTGGACTATGTTTGAGTTAAGTTTTAACATTAATCTTATTTTTGGATTATGTTTTGGGCTATCCAAAAGTTTTTCTTTTTAACTTAGATTTAGGTTTAAATAATATTATTTAAAAAGTCTTTGGTCATTATTGTAGAAACAACTTTCATCATAATAAATTTTTTTTTTTTCAATTTTTTGAGTTTGTGCTAAATTTTTAGATTGAAACTTGTATAGTGTTTATCAACCACGTTTACTCATACGAACTCGCTGTGTTAGTTACTCACTTTAAACTAGGCACACGACGTAAATTTACGGAGAGAGTACTGACGGAATTTCATGAAGGTTTGAAATATGTGATTCTCTTTGTGGAGTTGGTCAATTACTTGATCCTATACAAACAAGCCTTCAAGTCTTGGTAACGAAAGTATTATATTAATCCAATGGATACTAATATTATATTTTCATACCAGCAAAAACTATGGAACAATCCCATCCTTCTATATATGGCAATGGTCACAACTACATTGTTTCATATCATCCAATCTTTCAAAGGTCCATTTCTGTCACCATTCTATATATAGCTAAAATATGGCAACTCCCATCGTGACAAAGAAAGAGTTTCGGGTGCAACGGTGCAAGCCGGAACTGATTGTTCCGTCTAGCCCTACTCCCCGCGAGCTAAAATCTGTTTCGGACATTGATGACCAAGAGGGTCTTCGGTTTCTACAGCCTGCAGTGCATTTCTATGCTAGTGATCCTTCCAAAGAGGGCATAGACCCTGTGAGGGTCTTAAGGCAGGCACTTGGGCAGGCCCTTGTGTCCTATTACCCGCTGGCGGGTAGACTGAGGGAAGGGCCTGCCCGAAAGCTCTCTGTAGGGCATCTTGTTCGTGGAAGCCGATGCTGATTTTGAGCTTAAGCACTTCGGTGCCCGGCCCGAGCCGCCTTTCCCATGCCTTGAGGAGCTCCTACATGATGTCCCTGGCTCTTCAGATGTCCTTGGCTGCCCTTTGCTCCATTTTCAGGTATTATTATACATGTTACTTAATGTGACTCATATACTATTTCAATAAGATGTCTTGGCTAAATCTAAAATCTTAATTTTGTACTTCCAACATACTTACACCCAAGTAAGTAGGATTGTTCACAATTCAGTCGATCCAAAGCCGAACCAAACTGATTAGTTTGGCTCTAAGAAAATCTAATACAGAACCGAACTGTTAAAACTCAGGGCGTTTTGAACTACCCGATTTTAGTTTGATTCTGTCGCGTTTTTTTTAACCGAGTTTCATGAATTTTCATATTTTGGGAAATTATGACTTATTATTCGTCAACCCAATGTACGAGGACCTATAAGTTAAAATGAGACGTGTCCAACTGATTAATTTTTTATTCAATTTGATTTTTTTATCGGTTCTATTTTTATAGACCAAAATTAAACTTGTGCAACTTCGGTTTTTGATATAACTTAATTAACTGGTTCGATTTTGTCGGATTTGTTCTTTTGGGTCGTTTTGATAATTTTTGGACAGCCCTGCACCCAAATATAACTTTCTCTTCACCGCTCACGTAAGATCTCATTTTTCTCACTTGAAGAAGTTAAACTTTAAGCATCAATGTTATACATGACTTAATAGTATTTGCTCCGCAACGTGTAAGAGCAACTTCAATGCGGCTCACTGAAAATGGAAAGAAATGTACTACAATAAAGTTCCTTATATGACTCGTTACAAACTTTACTCTCTTTACTTTTTCTATTAAAATAATTTATTATCTTAAATGTGAAGAGCATGAAGTTGAAAATGGAAAAAAAGCCTTACAGTGAGTTGTAATTTTGGTCATATACTTATATTCAGGTGACGCGTCTGAAGTGCAACGGTTTCATCATTGCTTTTCGCTACAATCACACTGTAGCAGATGGGTTTGGCATGAGCCAATTCTCAAGTGCAATGTGCGAAATCGCACGCGGCGCATCAGCCCCCTCGATCCCACCCGTGTGGGAAAGACACATTTTCATGGCCAGAGACGAACCGCACGAACGACGACGTCGTCGTCATGGAACGCTCTTTCTTTTTCGGATCCACCGAGGCGTCCGAGATCCAGTCGTTGTTGCCGGCGAGCCAATCGTGGACCAAGTTCGAGGTCCTGACGGCGTACCTGTGGCGGACCCGAAGCAGAGCGCTGGAGCTCGACCCGGAAGAGGAGGTGCGATTGCTCTTCACCATAAACTCGCGGGGCAGGATAGACCCGCCGCTGCCGGTAGGATACTATGGCAACGCGTTTGCAATGGCGGCGGCGGTGACGACCGCAGGGAAGCTGTGTGAGGGCCCATTGGAGTATGCAGTGAGGCTGGTGAGGTCGGCGAAGCCGAGGTCGATGAAGGAGTACATGCAGTCCACTGCGGATCTGATGGTTCTCAAGGGCCGTCCGTACTGGTCCATGAAGAAGTCGTTCACCGTGACGGATCTGCCGCAGCTCAAGCTGGATGAGTTGGACTGTGGCTGGGGCAAGCCTATTTTCGGGGGGCCGCCCAAGACCGAGAAAGGTCTGTTTAGCTATTTTATCAGCTACACCAACAGCAAGGGAGATGTTGGGAGGTTGGTCACCATTGGATTGCCTTATCCAGCCATGACCAAATTTGCCAACCAACTCAATTTAGTCCATAGTAAGAGCATGCATTGAATATATATATATATATATATGCTTGATTTCTCTTTTCGGGAATAATTGCAAGTGTGGAAAATAAATCAGCACTTTCATCAGCTTCTTTGTTCTTGGGTGTTTAACTTCATGGGTTGATCGAGCAACTGTTTATTATATGAGGAATTAATGAAAGGGTGTCAGTTTTTTTTAAATTTATTTTACCGATATTGTGACTAGCTAGCTATACATGGTAATCATGTTGGGATGAAGCCATTTTATTATAGAGTGAATCACAATTTCATTACTATGGACTCGAGGCGTTCATTTTTGCCCAAATTACTATTTCATTACAAAGTGCAGATCTGTCGATCTCATCAAGGAGATTTCATATTCGACGGTAGAGATGTTGATCTCTACCCAAACGTGGTTGGTCGAGGTGAGTCTGAATTGTGGCGGTGGTGTGGGTGAGGCTCCAGTCATAAGCAAGATTTGGCCATTGTGGACGATCCAAACGGATCCATTGTTGTCATGAGCGGCGGCAAAGGAGGTGGGGAGGCCGTCGGAGGTGGGGAGGACACTGCAACGAGAGAGGCAGCGGACCAGAGATTGGCAAAGACGTCACGACATAACAGAAGAAGGAGTCGATGACAGAGCAGGGATAGAGTCGTCAAGGCGAAGAGAAGGCAAGAGCTTAGAGTGGTTGGAGGTTGCGTACAGCTCAATGGACAATGCCACAAAAGATGTCTTATGGTAGCGCGCGTGCATGTACGCTACCATACGGCATCCCTGTGGCAGTACACATGCATGTGCCTTACCATAAGGCATCTTTATGGAAGCGCACATGTATGTACGTTGTCACAACATACCGTATCCATATACACTACTATAGTACCAAAATGGAGTATTATGGAAGGGCACCTGCATGTTGATGTGGGGTCGAACAATCTCTGTTTGATCCCGCTCAACCTCACATTAGGTGTTTATTTGCCTTGTAGTGGCTAGTTTAGAGCAAATTAGGGCATTTTACGCTCGGTAGTGTTTAGACGAGCATATGCAAGAAATGTAGAAAGAAGGGCAAGATTCGAGGGTCGGGAAGATCGAGACTTGGAGGGTAAGGAACCGAAAGAAGCTGCATCAGCAATTAAGCACGATCGTGCCCCATTTGGACATGATCGTGGTTGATAAGAGTCACGATCGTGACCCCCAAGGCACGATCATGACGATTTAAATATAACTTGAAAGATTTTTTGCACAACTTACAGAACGCTCCCGCGATCTCAGTCACGGAGACATCACGATCTGCACCTAGAGACTGTCACGATCGTGACTCCACAACCACGATCGTGAGTCAAATTCAAATAAGCTTACGATCGTGCACAAGAAGAGAAGATCGTGGCTCTGACCAGCTCTAAATGGTCCCCACCAGCTTCAGTCATGATCGTGATCTCCTTAGGCACGATCTTGACCAAGCACATATCCTACTTATCTATAAAAGGGGTTTGACTTAGGGATTGACGGAACATATCCTACTTATCAAAAAGTGCTCCCATCAGTCACCTTATTGCCAGCAACATTCATCTGGTGTTCTTGAAAGTTCTTCACATAATCTCACCTTTAAGTAGCTCAAGGGAAGATTTTTCACAAGATTTTCTCTAAAAAAGCTAGGAGAAGGCATTTGAAGACCTCACACTCACTCCAACATCAAGGTTTTGAGAATTCATCATTCCACCAAGCAAGGGTCTTTCATCATCGAGCCAACTAGAGCATTTTCTATCTCTGCTTCCTTATTCATGTTAGTGCTTATTTACTTGTTTCATTTAATATTGTGTAGCATGTTATTTGACTTGATTCATTTAGTATTGTGTAGCATGTTATTTGACTTGATCATCATGGTTGAAGGCTAAAACCCTTAGTCATGGATGTTAAAATTGTGTATGGTGATTAAATGATATATTGAGGTACTAGTTCAAGGTTGAAAATTGTGTTGTGTGGTTTATCTTGTTTAAATGCTTACATCTTGATTTGGCCAATTAAGGTGTATGTTTAAGAGGTTAGCCCGATCTCGAGAGGAACCAATAGTTTTGGATCTAGATACCACAAGGTGTTAGAGGCTCAAAACCGTGTTTGGATACCCCGGATTAACATCTAGCCCATAATTGTCGGACCAATTCGGTCTCAGGATGGATACAAACTCGAGAGAGCAAGTGTCATCTCGGGATTAAGTTGTGTTCAATGCCGAGCGGCGAATTCGGTACTCAAGACATATATTTAACACATGACTCGACCAATCGAACTTTTACATCTTTATTTCAATGCTTCGACCATGCATGTCTAGCACTCTAGGCGCTTTTACTATATCATGCTTTCTCGCTATTCTCGGTAGTTTCGTAAATTATACAAAAACCAAAAATATTAATTTAGGTAATTCACTCGCACAATCATATACTCAATCAAACACCCTTATTAGTCTTTGTGGATCGACCCGACACATGCCAGTTATAAATATTAGGGTACACCTAGCCACACCCAACTATATCCAAAAAACATCTACCTATACTCAATTTGAAAAGTGGACATCCAGCCCATCGAAGTATCGAAAACAGACATATAGTAAAAAACGTTAAAATTTTTGTTAGTTTTTGAAGTAAAAAGACAGAAATGCCTTTGATTTGGTTTCAAATTTTCAATTTGTTATTTGTGTTGGATACCACCGATTTCAAATTTTAGACCTATGCAATATACTTGATACATTATCAGATTCTATAAATGATTGAATAGTAAAAATTGTTATAAAGTTACATACAAAACTGAATCATGCCTACAAAGACACATTTCCAACAGAATATAATATTGAAGGAAACCTCCAAGAATCAATGAAAAAATGGTGGTACTAATTAACACTAATAAATTAATTGAAACCATGTGTTCCCCTCTTAATCTGCACCTCGCATCACTGATTAACAAAAATATCTCGACTAAAAAATAAATAAAACAATGAAAAACATAGGCCTCCTCTGTTTCGCAACCGTGGTCGTCGTCGAAGCTTTCAGCGAGCTCCGACGAGCATGCCGTCGAAGTCCGTCGAAAGCTCGGTGTTACAGAGACAAAGAAGAGAGAGATAGATCAAGGGTATGGTTTTGAAAATTTGGAACCAAACCAAGGGCATTTATGTCTTTTTACTTCAAAAACTAACATAATTTGTAACGTTTTTTGCTATCTGTCTGTTTTCGATACATTCGGTGAGCTGGATGTCCACTTTTAAAATTGCGTGTAGCTAGGTGTCTTTTGGATATAGTTGGGTGTGGACTAGGGCTGTTCATCGGGTCAGGTCGGATGGACCCGATCGGGACTCGGCTCATGTCGGGTCCGGGGAGTCTGACCCGAAACTCGACTCGGTCTAGTACTCGGGTGGTCGGGTTTGGGTGACTCGGGTTGTCGGGTTCAACCCGACAAACCCGAGATTGGTACAATTCCAAACCAACTTTCAATTTTGAAACACAATTGATACCAAAATTAATCCCAATTCGAACCCTAAACCCCAATTTTTAAACCAGAACCCTGTCCCTAACCCCAAATGAAAATTCCAATTTGTTCCCAAATTCAAAACAAGTGAAATCAGAATTGAAAAGTAAAATTATAATCCCCAAATTACAACTTCAAACAAAAATTGAAATTGAAATCGGGACACTAAATTAAACTCGAACCCTAACCCCAAATCAAAACCCCCAACTTGTTCCCAAATTCAAAAGTAAAATCAGAATTAAACACCAAAATTGACCCCAATTCAAAATCCTAAACCCCCAAATTGGTAACCTTAACCTTCAATTTCAAAACTGTAAATCAAACACAAAAGCCCTAAATTAAAACTGAAACCAAAATAAACCCAAATTTGACCCCAATTCGTAATCATGACCCCCAAATTTGTAACCCTAACCCCTAAATTATGAATTCAAAACCCAAACAACCCAAAATTGTAAGAGGAAAGAAGAAGAAGCATGAACACTAAAACATAAAATTCGTATCTTACTGGTGTTGTAGGCATATTTCCGGCGTTGTGTGATGGTCGACTCTCCACTCGACTCCAACTCCAACAGATCGATTCTTAACGGTAACTCAAGAATCGATCTGTTGTGAGATGAAGTAGATGGAGATGTGACCGAGGCTTGGACGTGCGACCGAGAGACATGATAATGGAAGCTAGGACGAAGAAAAGACTGATTCGAATTCGAGGTTTAAGTCTCGCCGCGAGAGGCTCTCGCTCTAGGTTTCTGGGGAGGAGATGAGATTCGTGACTAAAGACTGAGGAGAAAGAGGCTGAGGGATTCTGATTCTGCGGAGGCGAGAGGAGAGGTAAAGTCGAAGGTCGAAGGCGTGCCACGTTCGTGTACAATGGAGGGCCAGGATGTGCTCATTGACGCGATATCAACGGTGGAGGACGAGGCCACGTCGCGCAATTTCTTGTGACTTGTGAGAGTTTATAACACTCACACATCCCACATCGGAAAGGGACAAGTGCAATGAAGGCTTTATAAACCTTGTTGTTTCAAGGCAGTTTACCAATGGGGTTGGGCTGAACTCAGAAGTTGTGGGAATGGGCTCTAGGCGTCGAGGGTAAAGTGGGCCTTGCCTATTTTGTCATATGTGTGTCGGGTGAGTCGGGTTACTCTGTGGTTTTCAAAATCCTACCCGAGGCCCGACTCAGTTGAGGTCGGGTTCGGGTCCATCCGACCCGATGTTCTCTCGATTTTGTCAGGTTGGGTCGTCGGGTGAGTCAGGTCCCGGATAGAAATGGACAGCCCTAGTGTGGATAGGTGTACTTTACTCTAAATATTACTACTTGTGATCGTGTATACTTGCACGAGAATTCTGGAGCGAGATGTTTTCGCGTCACGCGCCGGCCCAACACATGTGCACTGTGCCATAGAGATGTCGTATAGCAACGTACCACATCCATGTACACTGATGTAGTTTCAAAATGTTGTAGTGAATTCAATTGACTCGACCACTCAGTGACCCGAGGCCAGACAAAAACAGATGAAGAACTGGGAGTGAATTATAATTTTGGGGAAATTGCAGGTCACTATCTTGTACTATGCAACTTTTGCATGTCACTACCCTCTATTTTTTTTAGTTGCATGTCACCACTGAAGGTTTCATTTAGTTGCACCGTCCATCATAGAGTTAAGTTCGATACAAAAAGTCCATAATACCCCTATATTTTAAAAACTTCAAAAATTAAAAATAAATATCTTTTGAATTTTTTTTAAAATATTTTTTATCAAAAAAAATAATAAAGCACTGATTTCAAAATTATTTAAAATATATATATATTAAAAATAAAAAACCACTTTTAACAATGTTTTTTTATTTAAAAAAATAATATTCATATCAGTTTTTTATTATTTATTTCATAGTTTTTTTAAAAAAAAAATAAGTTAAGCAAATGATTTTTTTTTTCATTTTTTAAATATAAGGGTATTTTAGTCATTTAATAAAATTTGAAACTAAAATATTTAAATGACTAAAATACCCTTGTATTTAACAAGTAAAAAAATGAAAAAAAATCATTTTTTAACTTATTTTCTTAAAGAATAAAAAATAAATAACTGATTTGATATTTTTTTGTTTTTTAAAATAATATTTATAAAATGTATTAAAAATAAAATTAAAAACGTTGTTAAAAGTAGTTTTTTTATTTTCAATATAGGGGTATTATAAACTTTTTATATCAAACTTAACTCTGTGATGGACGGTACAAATAAATAAAACCTTACAGTGGTGACATGCAACTAAAAGAAATAGAGGGTAGTGATATACAAAAGTTGCATGATACGTGTTAGTGACCTGCGATTTTCCCTTACAATTTCATAACTATGGACTCGGAGTGTCCATTTTTTTCTCGAAAACTCTATTGACCCGAGGCCTGACGAAAACGGGTGTAGAATCAAGTCCAACACCTCCCACCCACATGGAAATTGGACGGGCCGCATGTCCAATGTGTGATTCGTGGGCCAGGCCCATTCGATGGCCTGATTGTAGCAGGATACTCAACTCAGCCCAACTATAAGGCCCCCAAGCCAGCCCACATGATACCTCGCAGCCCAGCCCACAATTCCCCCAGGACTTCAAAGCCCACCTCACCTCACATTCCACCCCACAATATTCGAAGCCCAACTTGGTAATAATCTCATTATTAATTCATAAAATGAAAGCCAAAGAAATTATAAACCACATATCTCATTTTAAAGTTTCCCACGTGGGGTTCATAAACGAAGAAATTGGTATTTTTCAAAATTTCAAAATATTAATTGTACGTGACTGTCTTTTGGCAAATTTCAAAACATATCCGACCTCTGGTTATGATCTCTAACTCTTAACCTTAACTCCTAATTATAATTATATATCGAAAAATTATTTTAAAATGACAACCATACCAATCGTTCCTAATTTCTACGGTATAAATATAAGAAAAAGATATAAATTATATTAATTAAAGAAGTTATAATATAGTTGATAAATAAAATAATATATGATGTAATTAATTATGGTTAGTCATTTCGGTCAAGTCATCGAACTCCATGTTTGACGAGACAATTAATCTCTCCATCGTCGACTTAGAATACCGAGGTCGGAGATGCGGAGAATGATAAACGTTACATTATAATAAATATTTTATGTGTTACAATCAAGAGAACGTGAAATAAATATACAAATTTGATTCCTTGAAAATATGATAAGTATATATTATTTTTTTAAGGTAAAACGAATTTTATTAATTAAATAGCAACTAACCCGACATCAAGCCGGACAGCTGAAGCTATATATGGTGGGACATACCCTCATCATAATTCAAGATACTGTTAGTTAAAACAAGCTTGACCAATTCGTGAGCCATTTGAGTACGAGCAAAATAAAGAAGAACGCATGTTCTGATACACCAATCGCTAATGATTATTCCAAAGTTGTTCAGCTCAACCCGTTTAGCATCATGTAGAGCCACGGCCTCCACCTCATACGAATGGAGAAATCCCGTGATCCCGCTGCATAATGCTTCAAACAAGCATCCATGATAATTCCGTAAACCAATAGACTCGAACCAGTTAGCATCATACAGAGCCACGACCTCCACCTCATACGAATGGAGAAACCCCGTGATCTTGCTGCAGACCGCATTAAACCAGCCTTCTCGATCAACCCTGCGATCAATATGGGTATCGCGAATCTTTAAAACTTCAAGTCCTCCCAGTTCTTTTGGCTTAACAGGATCTACCTATTGCCACCAAAGACCCCTCGTGACATATTGAAACTTAAGAAAACCGAGGCTCCCTAGTTTGATATGCTTGCATAAATCTGCCCACCGACGCCAGAGAACTCATTTTCCCTCCCAGTACCGGTTTGTCAACCAACCAAAATCAAATCGCCAGAGTTTTCTGGGCCTTCCCACGATAAGCCCCGCCAAATCACCACCGTTCCCGCCCAACCCCTGGAGCGCCACCTACCAGCTCCAACTCTCTCTCAGCCGCAACCTCTCCACACTATCCCTAAACTCCGCCGGCTCCCAGACGCAACCGCCTCAAGCCTCCACTAGAACCTCGTCCTCCGTAGATGCTAATTCGACCTCGTCCCAGATCTGGACAGCAGCCGCGAAGTCGAGAACCTAGATCTGGACAGTAGCCTCTTTTTCGCCGCCGCATCACTCGTCCCCTACCTCCACATCCTCCCAAATGTAGATCTTCTTCGCTCCTTCAACAGGCGTCTCCGCACCTACTGTCGTACCACTCAGAACCTTCCCCGAACCAGTCGATCCCTCGCAGATATCGCCGATGCGAGACCTCACCAATTTTGGCGAGAAACCCTAATTGTCCGGAGACGAAGGGTACAATTCCTTTTCAAACTTAATTGATGAGTATATTTTATTGAATGTAACTAAATAAAGGTAAATCTACAATTTCAGAAGTATATAATAAATGAGTGTAAATTACGATAGTCCTTTTCGGTTTTTGCAAATATTAATGGAGGAATATATATCTGTGTCATTTCTTTTTCTTTTTCTTTTTACAAGTTGTCCATATTTGACTACATGTCCTTTTACTTTTGTCTGCTAATTCTCTCTCTTCCAGACATTTTTCTCTCTCCTCTGTTCCTGTCGCCCCCTCCGCCACTCGCCGCCGCGGAGCTCGAATCGGAAGCAGCCATGGAGCTGGTGGGGCTTGGGTTTGGGAGCGCAGTCGCAGATCTGCTCGGATGTGCTGGTTTTGGCTTTCAAATGTGAGGGACTCTGGTTCTGCTCCGTTTCCTTGGCCGTGGCCGTGGCGGTGAGTGGTGGCAGGAGAAGAGGAATTGTTGGGAGTTTATGATGAGCCCAAACCCGGTGAGCGATCGGAGAGGGCGGTGCTGCTCCGGTGTGTCTGTCACATGGAATGGCAGATCTTACTAGCTACGGGAATGCCCACCGTGAGATTGAGCAGGTCCATTCTCAATTTCATGGTTCAGCTCTTATATTTTAATTCACCAGCTGCTGGGTTTTTGTGAAATTAATGGTTTCTGCTGATGGGTTTTAGTTTTGTACAAAAATGTGGTGTGGGAATGTTTATTTTTTTGGTAATTGATAATGTGAGTGATGTGCAAATGCTGAAGTAGTTGAAGAAGGGGATTGCTCAAGACTTTATCTGATTCATCTGAACAATAAAATTTGGACATTGTTCATAGTTGGGAACTGGAATTTGAGCTTAGTGAAAGGCTGGTTGCTTTGTTTTTTCCTCATTTAGGGTCAGATAAGTCGTAAGAGTTTAAGTTGTGTATGTAGGAATGTAGTTTGGGGATAGGAAGAGAGTAGCATGTGTATATAGTTGTGAATTGAAATTTGAGTTTTAGTGAAAGGAAGATTACTTTATTTTAGGGTCTTATCAGGCTTTTAGTGAAAATTTGAGTTTTTTGAGTTTTCAATAAGTACTCTTGTTCAAGACTGATATTCATTTAGGGAGGAAACATTTAGAGTCGAATGCTGTTTCAGTGAGCTGGATCGGGAGTTTGAAGACAATGCGGTGTAACTTTAACATAGTTAGCTAGACATTGAGTCCAGACTTTGTGGTAAAATTCATTCAAGTAACTAGCTTAGCTTTCTATGAGCAAGAATAATTTAGTGGAATGAATTCTCTCTCATTAGCAGACTTGGTATTTATAGTGCCAGGGTTACAGATTGCCATAAATAGGATTGGTTGACTAAATATAAATAATTAAATATAGCATAACTAATTGATTTACTAAATCAACTAATTACTACTAATTTATTCTATATTTATTTGCAAATATTCTGACACTCCTCCTCAAGTTGGCGCAAAGATGTCTATCATGCCCAACTTGCATAGAAACTCTTCGAACTTTGTTCTGTAAAGGTCTTTTGTAAGCACATCAGCAAGCTGTTCTGTTGTAGAGACGAATGGCGTGCATATTTCTCCTCTTTCAAGTTTTTCCTTTATGAAGTGTCTGTCGATCTCCACATGTTTGGTGCGGTCATGCTGAACCGGATTATGGGCAATGCTGATTGCAGACTTATTGTCACAGTAGAGCTTCATAGGAGAGTTTATCTCCATTTTTAGCTCTTCCAAAATACGTTTCAGCCATATCCCTTCACATACTCCCTGTGCCATTGCCCTGAACTCAGCCTCTGCACTGCTTCGTGATACGACATGTTGTTTCTTGCTTCTCCATGTCACCAAATTTCCCCACACAAACGTACAATAAGCTGAAGTAGATCGGCGATCGTCTACATTTCCACCCCAGTCGGCATCTGTAAAGACTTCAACTTGCCGATCCTCACTTTTCTTGAAGATTATTCCCTTGCCTGGACTTCCTTTCAAGTAGTGTAAAATCCTGTACACAGCCTGTAGATGCTCTTCTGAAGGGTTGTGCATGTGTTGGCTAACAAGTCCAACAACATAGGCAATGTCGGGTCGAGTGTGAGCCAGATAAATAAGTTTTCCAACTAATTTTTGATACCTGGGTTTGTTGGCTGGAACTATGTCTTGACTCTTGCTGAACTTGTGGTTGAGATCGATTGGAGTTGCAGCAGGCTTGCAACTAAGGAGACCGGTTTCGGCTAGCAGGTCTAGTACATATTTTCGCTGAGAAATTACTAATCCTTTCAAAGATCTCGCCACCTCCATTCCTAGAAAATATTTGAGATTTCTCAGGTCTTTTATTTCGAATTTTTGAGCAAGAAAAGCCTTTAACCTTGTCAATTCTGCCTCGTCACTTCCTGTCATGACTATATCGTCAACGTACACGATTAAGATAGCCATTTTACCTTCAGGACAGTGTTTGTAGAACATGGTGTGGTCGGACTGAGCTTGTTTGTAGTCTTGATCTTTCATGGCTTTAGTGAACCTTCCAAACCAGGCCCGAGGAGATTGTTTGAGTCCATATAGAGCTTTCTTCAACCTGCACACTTTCCCATCAGAGTTGCTGTCAAATCCTAATGGAAGTTGCATGAATACTTCTTCCTCCAATTCTCCGTTTAAGAAAGCATTCTTGACATCAAACTGTAATAATGGCCAGTCTAAGTTCACAGCCAAGGAAAGTAGAACTCGAACAGTGTTAAGCTTGGCGACGGGTGCAAATGTTTCTTCGTAATCCAGACCGTAGATTTGAGTGAACCCTCGAGCTACTAGTCGAGCTTTGTACCTTTCCACTTGACCCTCAGCATTGTACTTCACAGTGAATATCCACTTGCAGCCCACCAAATGTTTACCTTTCGGTAGAGCAGTTACTTCCCAAGTTTCATTCTTCTCAAGGGCCTTCATCTCTTCTAAGGCAGCCTCTTTCCACCTCGGAATACTTAGAGCTTCCTGTATAGAGCTAGGTACCTCATCATTAGTTATTTGAGTAGTGAAAGCCCTAAAGCTGGGAGACAGGTTTTGATATGAGACATAATTTGCAAGAGGATATAGAGGAAACTTTGTGCAGGTTCTTGTTCCTTTTCTAAGGGCTATGGGTTCAGTGAACAATTTTCTGTGAGGCTGAGAAGACTCTACTGATT
Source organism: Geranium rotundifolium (assembly GCA_963920655.1). Classification (NCBI taxonomy): domain Eukaryota; kingdom Viridiplantae; phylum Streptophyta; class Magnoliopsida; order Geraniales; family Geraniaceae; genus Geranium; species Geranium rotundifolium. The sequence goes on from OY987313.1 coordinate 7,385,243, forward strand.
CCTCATTTTCACAGGATTCTGTTTCTTCTACTGGTTCAGTGTTTAAATGAGGAGTATTTAAGAGAGAAGAGTCAGTACCTCGACCAATGCTCAGGGGTGACGATGGCAATGCTGGGGGCTCAAGCTCATCAGACCTCGAACAAACACGGAAATTAGTAGATTGGTCCTCTTTCAAGTTAGTTTCAATATCGTTAAAAGATGGAATAATATTGTCCGTACTTTTCTCATTTGAATCAATACTGTTTTTGGGTAGAACATTTACTTCACTTAATTCCCAAAACTGATCTTCATTAGTGTTCTCCCCCTGAAGAGAAGTTTTCTTGTAAAAAGGTTTGTTTTCAAAAAATGTGACATCTATACTAATGTAGAGTTTACCCGAGCAAGGGTCAAAACATTTAAAACCTTTTTGTGTAGGTGAAAAACCAAGAAAGATGCACTTAATTGCTCTCGGATCTAGTTTACTCCTTTTATGATCATGAACGTGTACGAAAACGGTGGAACCAAAAACTTTCGGAGGTAAGGTGGTAAAAATCTATTTTTTGGAAAATAATTCTGAAGAATTTGTATAGGAGTTTGATAGCTTAATACTTTACTAGGCATTCTATTAATTAGAAAAGTAGCAGTAAGTAAAGCTTCTCCCCAAAAACGTTTTGGTACATGCGTTGAAAACATTAAAACTCGGGTAACCTCAAGAAGATGTCTATTTTTTCTTTCGGCAATTCCATTCTGTTGATGTGTATCGACACAAGAACTATAATGGATGATGCCTTTTTCATTCAAAAATTTTCCTAGGATGGTATTGAAATATTCTCTTCCATTATCTGTTCGTAACACTTGAATCTTAGTCTGGAACTGAGTTTCAATTATTATATAAAAAGTTTTGAAAGTATGCGCAACCTCCGATTTTTCTTTTAAGAGATAGATCCATGTGTTCCTAGTATGGTCATCAATGAAAGTAATGAACCATCTTGTTCCAGAAATGTTTTTAATTCGTGATGGACCCCACAAGTCACTATGTAAGAGCGAAAAAGGTTTCGAAGGCATATATTTTACAGCAGGAAACACTGATCTTTTATGTTTAGCAAATTGACATATTTCACACTGAAAGGAATCCATTGCTTTGTTTTTGAATAAAACAGGAAACAAATGTTTTAAATGCCCAAAACTAGGATGACCTAATCGAAAGTGCCATAACATTATTTCATCTGATAACGAAAGAAAACTAGAAGATTGAGGTTTCTGAATTCGTTTACCCGAGATCTCTGAGTTGAAATAGTACAACCCCCTTCTTCATTAGCATTGCCAATCTTCTTCCCCGAGCGTAGGTCCTGAAAATCACACCCAGAAGGCAAGAAAATGAGTTGACAATGAGAGTCACTGGTTATTATGTGGACAGATAAAAGGTTATATGCGAGTTTGGGCACATGTAGAACATTGTTTAGGGTGATGGAGGGTGAAATGATAATAGAACCTTTTCCTGCAATGGCTGAGAGAGATCCATCTGCAAGTTTAATTTTTTCATGACCAGAACATGGGAAATATGAGTTGAACAAATAGGAGGATCCAGTCATATGATCAGTGGCTCCTGAATCTAAGATCCAAGATTTGAGATTTTTGGTTGAGACACTTAAGGCTGTTCTAAGGTTACCTTTTTTGGCTAGAGAGGATGAGGGATTGTTGGATAACTGATGCGAGGACCATAGTTGATACAGTTGCTCTAAGTTTTCCTTGCTGAAAAAGGTTTTCTCAGGAGCTGTTTCGGTGCTGCTCTTTTCCTGTGAAACCTGATAGCCGCTTTTGTTGTCTTTTGATCGATGAGGGGGCTGGTAGTCTGCTGGTCTACCGTGCAACTTCCAGCACTTTGCCTTAACATGTCCGGGCTTGTTGCAATATTCACAGACTGGTCGATCAGTCTTGTTTGTGAATCGGTGGTTGTTAGGCCGTGAAGACATCATGGCAGCCGTGTCAAGTTGAGGAGATGCAGCTTCATTGGTGTGAGGTCCAAGTATGACCAAACGACGACTCTCTTCTCGCCGCACCTCAGCAAATACTTCCCTGGTGTTGGGAAGTGGCTCTCGCCCGAGTATTCTCCCTCTGACTTCGTCTAGCTCCTTGTTTAGACCCACCAAAAAATCAAAGACCTTTTCTTTCTCTACCGTCCTCTGGAAGAGAGCGTTGTCTTCAGGACAACTCCACTTGTAGTCACAGTAGAGATCGAGTTCCTGCCACAAGGTTTTCAGATCAGTGTAGTATTGAGTAACAGATTTTTCACCTTGCTTTAGCTTTCTCAGCTGATTCTTGATTTCAAATAGTTGGCCTGAATTTCCGAGGTCAGAATACGTCTCCTTTACGACGGTCCAGATTGCGCTCGCTGATGGAAGGAATAAGTATGTTCTTCCCACACTTGTTTCCATTGAGTTCACCATCCACGACATAATCATGGAATTTTCAGCTTCCCACCTTTCGCAGCCTTCATCGCCATCTTTTGGTCTGGCCGTCGTACCGGAGAGATACCCGAACTTTCCTTTTCCCTGGATATAGAGCTTGACGGATTGGGACCATTCCATATAATTACCCCCATTTAGTTTATGAGAAGTAATGGAATAACTCTGAGAGGAGTCGAGATTTGAGATGGGATTTGACCCACTGGATTGAAGAGATCCACCGGTTGAATCGGTGGTAGTAGTATTGGATTTTGCCATTTAGAACTGGCGGAAACCCTATAGAGGTGTGTGGCTCTTAACCTCCTCTGATACCATATGAGCAAGAATAATTTAGCGGAATGAATTCTTTCTCATTAGCAGACTTGGTATTTATAGTGCCATGGTTACAGATTGCCATAAATAGGATTGGTTGACTAAATATAAATAATTAAATATAGGATAACTAATTGATTTACTAAATCAACTAATTACTACTAATTTATTCTATATTTATTTGCAAATATTCTGACATCTGAAGTTCAAGTAGCTAAGATTAAGTTAATTGCCTGCTTGGCATGGCTGTGAATTGGAGAAATATTCTACTACTCGAGGGCATTACCAAATGTGTACTGTTACCATTTGTTCAATAAGGAAATGGGATTTTTCATTCTTCTTTTAGCTCGATCAAGCATTTAGAGTCGAATGCTGTTTCAGTGAGCTGGATCGGGAGTTTGAAGACAATGCGGTGTAACTTTAACATAGTTAGCTAGACATTGAGTCCAGACTTTGTGGTAAAATTCATTCAAGTAACTAGCTTAGCTTTCTCTGAAGTTCAAGTAGCTAAGATTAAGTTAATTGCCTGCTTGGCATGGCTTTGAATTGGAGAAATATTCTACTACTCGAGGGCATTACCAAATGTCTACTGTTACCATTTGTTCAATAAGGAAATGGGATTTTTCATTCTTCTTTTAGCTCGATCAAGCATTATTATCTTCATAAAGTCAAAGTCTAACATTACAAGATATATCTATGAGTACGGTTTGTGAATAAGTAGTTTGCATTGCAGTGTTTGCAAGTACTCTAAAAGTGCAGCATGTTTTGTTCATGTCCAGTAGAGGGCTAAGAATTTAACAAGATGCTACCTTGAATGTTCTTTTTCAAACATGGTTTGAGTTTATTTCTTCAATGCATCAGGTCATCATCATCGCATAAAATTTATCAATAACAGAGTAAAAGGAATTCTCCTCAAACTAGGATGTGATTAACTTTCCTGGGAAAACCGTAAATGTATGCTGGTATCACGTAGTTAAATCATGTAGAAGATACATATTAGTATCTCTTTGGAAAGTTTACAATAGCGCAAGAGCTCCCATTTGATGATATCGACAGTCCTACATTGTCGTATTATTTTGTTGACTAATTGTTTCTTGGTGGCAATTAGTAGTGACCCTTTTATTGTTGCAGGCATTAACTGCTCTAAAGAAAGGCGCTCAATTGCTCAAGTATGGTCGAAACGGAAAGCCTAAGTTTTGCCCCTTTAGACTTTCTAATGTAAGTTTGGTGTTGAGGCCTTTCTACAGTGATTTAAGAATTCAAATTTATATGTGCTATGTGTAATCGGTAAATGCTAACGCAAAACGTTCTAAGCTATTACAAAAGTTCTAAAAGATTTAAAGCATGAAAGTTCTTTTTCCTGGTTTTATCAGTATGGTAGGAAGTAAATTTCAATTTAGCGAATGTAATGAGTTCATCGTATGGCATTAGTTTGGCTGTTTTATTATGGCTTTGGTTAAAAATCCTCTAGCTATAATCTTATGATACTTGTAAGCATCTTGATAACTCTCTAGAACTTAGGTTTTGGTTCAACTATGCTACTAATAAATTTTGGAAAAGTTCTAAAATAGTACTTGAATCATTCAAGTTGTTTAAATTTAGTTCATGAACTTTGTTTTATTAAATTTAAACGCACATTATCCAAATTGTTTCAATTTAGTTCCTGAAATTTGTTATTTTCCAGTTCAGTTCACCAACTATCCAAATTGTTCCCATTTTAGTCACTATGTTTGTTTGCCATGTCTGGTACATAGATTATGCAAGGATTAAACCGGGATAATTTGGATAATTGGGGAATAAACTGGAACAAAGTAAAGTCTAGGGTTCAATCGGAAAAGTTTGAATAATTGGGACCAAAATTAGAAGAGTGGATAGTTTATAGACTATTTTGGAACATTTACATAAATTTTGCATGTGTTGTAGTTAGTATTAGTTCTAAGGAGATTGTTGAAGTCACAAATTGAAAGAAAGTGGATTTAGTGACCACTTGATGTACTAGTCAAGTCCAACACCCAATACTTAAACTTTTGGCTTGGATTAGACTTTAAAATGGAATTATAGTCTACTTTTGTGTTGGTCTTGTGATTCGTTTGTGTTTTCTCTGTGTAATATATTGTTGGGTCCTTTGTGCTGCGCGCCTTGCAAGTGAGGGGAGTGTTGAAGTGTCTCACATTGAAGAATGTAGATTTTGTGACAACTTAATGCACTTCTTGACCCCTCCACCTCATAGCTTTTGGGTTGGATCAGGACAAAACCATATTGGACCAAGTTGTTAAATTTCATCAAGTTATTCCTGAAATAAATTCCTTAATTACACTTTCAAGTTTCAACTAACTAATGAAGATTATATTTCAGATAACTGTATCACAATATCTTGGTGCCCATTCTAGAAGTTTGTTGCTTTATTAATTTCAGATCAGGACTTATGCCCACTTATCTCTCTGCTAGTGGGTTTTATTACAACATTCATTATATTTGGGAATTTTGAGGTGATTTGGTTGGAGTAGCTTTATAAATTTGTTGAGTTATGGATGTGATCTTGCAGTATAACATAAGGATACTTTTTTTACTATATCCTGTTTCTGGTAGATATGGCTTTCTCAATTATAATGATAGACTGTTAGTTAGAAACTTAGAAGAGGAAATTGTTATATAGAAAAAAAAAAGTGAGTGGCAAAGTTATAGCATGAATAAATATCTTGCCTATGAGTAAAGACCAGCAAGACTTTGATACTTTAGGTCATGAATCAATGTTAGTAAGTACCATATAGCTAATCATTATGGCTGATTTAGTGTAACACTTAGATTGTAACTTGGGCTGGTTTCCCACTGTTTAGAACATGTTTGTGACAGGCAGACTTTAATTTTGTTCTTAACATGTTTTGGCTCCTTACATTCCTTCAGTGTCCTGCATATAATAAGACTTGCAGATATTTTGCTTTCACAGGATGAGTCATCTTTGATCTGGATATCAACTAGTGGTGAAAGAAGTTTGAAATTAGCTTCGGTCTCAACAATAGTTCCAGGACAGAGAACTGTGAGATTTTTTGGACTGCATTAACATTTATCTATTTATATAAACATTGACCAAACTGAACAGTTTTCTGTTCCAAATGAACTAATTTTATTGCATTATATGTGGCTAGGCTGTCTTCCATCGGTATTTGCGCCCTGAGAAGGACTATTTGTCATTTTCACTTATATATAACAACGGAAAACGGTCCCTTGATCTGGTTTGTAATCAAATAAAATATATTTTCTGCACCTAAACAATCTTTTCTGTTATTTATTAATGTATTTTATCACATATGTGCGTTAACCTTAACTCTAACGTACAATTGTTTATAGATTTGCAAGGATAAAGTTGAGGCTGAGGTGTGGATTGCTGGCCTCAAAGCTTTAATATCCTCTGGTCAAGGTGGGCGCTCCAAAATAGACGGGTGGAGTGATGGAGGCCTCTACTTTGATGTAAACTACCAACTTGTTGATATTCATATATCATATACATCAACTGAATAGTCGTGAAGCATGAGCATAATTACATTGGCATGCTAGTATTATTCATTGAACCGGAGCTTAAAACCAATATTAGGTTTTATTAGTTCTCCTTTGTGTTACTAATTTGAGTAATGAATTCATATGATACCTAAAACTACTTGTTTATGAGATTATATGTTTGTTATACTGATAATTTGGGTGCAATTTTGTTGCAATTAATATTTTCAATACTTCTTTGTCATATTAACTGCCTCACATATCCTAACTGCTATTTATTAGTTGGAGGTAAACTTGTGGTTAATTGATTACAGGATAGCAGAGACTTGACATCAAACAGTCCCAGTGACAGTTCTGCAAGTGCTACACTTTCTCCCGAGGTTTCTGTTAGTATCAATCCTAATACTGCTCCAAAGACTTTACGGCCTGACAACCTTCTGCATTCTGAAAAGTCACATGTAACATCAGAACAAGCAAACATGCAAGTGAAAGGATCTAATTCTGATGCTTTTCGCGTTAGTGTTTCCAGTGCTCTCAGCACATCCAGTCATGGTTCAGCACCAGATGATTGTGATGCTTTAGGGGATGTGTACATATGGGGTGAGGTCATATGTGACAGTGTTGTCCAGATTGGAGCAGGTAAAACTGCTAATTATATGAGTACAAGAGCAGATGTACTTCTTCCCAGACCATTAGAATCCAATGTAGTTTTGGACGTACATCACATAGCCTGTGGGGTCAGGCATGCTGCTTTAGTCACTAGGCAAGGCGAGGTTTTCACCTGGGGTGAAGAATCTGGAGGCCGACTTGGCCATGGTGTCGGGAAAGATGCCATTCTACCTCGCCTTGTGGAGTCTATAGCATTTACTAATGTGGACTTTGTTTCCTGTGGAGAGTTCCATAGTTGTGCTGTTACAATGGCTGGGGAACTTTATACATGGGGAGATGGAACATACAATGCTGGGCTCCTTGGTCATGGTACTGATATCAGTCACTGGATACCCAAGAGAATTTCAGGTGCTCTTGAGGGACTTCAAGTTGCATCTGTGACTTGTGGTCCATGGCACACAGCTCTGGTAACATCAAGAGGGCAGTTATTTACGTTTGGTGATGGAACATTTGGTGTTCTGGGCCATGGAGACAGAGAAAGTGTTTCGTATCCGAGAGAAGTAGACTCTCTATCGGGGTTAAGGACAATTGCTGTTGCATGTGGGGTGTGGCATACTGCTGCTGTTGTTGAGGTTATTGTGACACAGTCAAGTGCAAGTATTTCTTCTGGAAAATTATTTACTTGGGGTGATGGAGACAAAAGCCGTCTTGGACACGGGGACAAGGAACCTCGCCTTAAACCTACCTGTGTGTCGTCTCTTATTGATTACAACTTCTACAAAATTGCTTGTGGTCATAGCTTAACACTTGGCCTGACAACTTCCGGACATGTTTTTACAATGGGGAGTAATGTCTATGGTCAACTTGGGAATCCTCATTCCGATGGGAAGCTACCTTGCATGGTAGAAGATAAGCTCATTGGGGAAGCTGTTGAAGAAATAGCTTGTGGTGCATATCACGTCGCAGTTTTAACAACGAGAAATGAAGTTTATACATGGGGGAAAGGTGGTAATGGAAGGTTAGGTCATGGAGATATTGAGGATCGAAAATCACCTACTTTGGTTGAAGCTTTGAAGGATCGACATGTGAAATATATTGCTTGTGGTTCAAACTACACAGCTGCTATATGTCTTCATAAATGGGTATCTGGTGCTGAGCAATCTCACTGCTCCTCTTGTAGGCAGGCTTTTGGGTTTACTCGAAAGAGACATAATTGCTACAATTGCGGACTCGTGCACTGTCATTCATGCAGCTCTAGAAAAGCACTGAGAGCAGCACTGGCTCCTAATCCTGGCAAAGCATACCGTGTGTGTGATTCCTGTTATTTGAAACTGATCAAAGTGTCAGAAACTGCTGGCCATAACAGGAGGAATTCTGTACCTCGCCTGTCAGGCGAAAATAAGGACCAGTTGGACAAGTCAGAGTTAAGGCTGTCCAAGTCGGCCATCCCATCTAATATGGATTTGATTAAGCAGTTAGATAGTAAAGCAGCAAAACAAGTAAAGAAGGTTGATACATTCTCTCTCGCTCGCCCCTCACAAACACCTTTTTTACAGATGAAAGATGTTGTCTTGTCCAATGCTATTGAACAGCGACGAGTTGTTCCCAAACCGGTCCTTACATCATCTAGAGTAAGCTCCAGGTCTGTCTCACCTTTCTCAAGAAGACCAAGCCCACCACGCTCTGCTACACCTGTTCCTACGACATCAGGTCTTTCTTTCACAAAAAGTATTGCTGATAGTTTGAAGAAAACAAATGAACTTATGAATGAAGAAGTGCTCAAGTTACGTGCACAGGTACATGTTTTAAAACTTTTCGGGTCTTATTTATATTTCCTGGGAGCTTTGTGTTGTGTATTTTAAGAGGGGAGACTGAAGTGTGATATGATTGAATCTTAATAATCAATTAAAGAACGTATTTGAATGATCCACTCTTGTTTAGGTTGACAGCTTGAGACATAGATGTGAACTTCAAGAGCTGGAACTTCAAAAATCAGCAAAGAAAGCTCAAGAAGCTATGACACTGGCTGCAGATGAGTCTGCTAAAACTAAGGCTGCGAAAGAAGTTATAAAATCACTTACAGCACAGGTTGTTTCTGGTTATATACCCCCTTTTTTGTCTTTCAGGTGCTGCATTTTGTCATAGTTGTCCTAGAGCTTGTTGTTGGAGATTTAGCTGTCATGTTGTGAAACTGAAAATTTTACATACGGCCATTTATATTGAATGGGTTCTACTAGATACTTTAGTCATGATTTAGTGGTTTGTCCCTTACATATCAGCTAAAGATGATGTTCTCATGATGAGATTTTATTGACCCAGCTTAAAGACATGGCTGAAAGGCTGCCACCTGGAGTTTATGACACTGAGAGCCTGCGTTTACCAAATGGCATCCACTATCCTGACGAGAATGGAGAGGTAAATTCAAAATCTGATCAAACTGAAACTGGGTCCCAGGGGCCCGTTCAAGCACTTAGCGATATCTCTGGAACTGGAACTAACATGTATCAACAAAACCGCGTCCTTTCTACCGTGGATCGGATAAATAAGTATCCCGATGTGAGACTGCCAAATGGTGGCAGTAGTAGCACAAGTGTGCCAGAGTCTGTTGATCGTAAAGATTCTGGGCCTCTCCAAGATGGTGAGAAGGGCATGCAGCAATCTACTAATGCTGCGACGTCTGACAATGGCAGTCAAGTTGAAGCTGAGTGGATTGAGCAGTATGAACTTGGTGTGTATATAACTCTTGTTGCCCTTCGAGATGGAACCAGAGATCTAAAAAGAGTGCGCTTCAGGTACTTGACTGTTGCTTTGTTTGAGTGAAACTTAGCTCTGTTATGTTGGTGTTTGACGTGGCGTTTCTTTTTCAGCCGGAGAAGGTTTGGAGAGCACCAAGCGGAGAGTTGGTGGTCAGAGAACCGTGAAAAAGTATACGCCAAGTACAATGTTCGTGGATCAGACAAGGCGTCGATTTCCGGAAGATCAGAGGGAGGCGCATCCCATTCCCAGCTATAGCAAACAGGTCAGGCTACTAACACTTGGTTTTAGGAATCGATTCAAGGCAAACTTCAATTTCTTGGAATTAATATCCAGGCCGTCTTTTTTGTACATGTGATGTATTATTGTAGTGTATATAGCAAAGTCGTCAGTATGCAAGAAAATTGGACAATGCAGGCACTTGAGCTTCATTTGTTTGAAGCATAATGTTTTGTTAGTTGTTCGTAGTAATAGGCAAATTGTCATTGTTCGTTGCCGTCGTTACTTGCTGCCTTTGATCTCCTCTGCTGTAATATTTACTAATTTGTTTGATGAGCTAAGCTCAACAAATATTCAGTAACATTTTTGGTCATTGCCTTTCCAGTCCTTTTAACAGTTTCAATAATACCACTTGTGGCTCTCTTTCTTTATCGACAAGTTGTGTATCAAGATATAAACCACGAGTACCTAAATGACATTTGTGGCTTATACTCTTATGGTTTCTGTAACCAATATGATGGTTTCATTGGTGTCTAGGCTATGTTCAGACTTTGGTGATTTAGTGATTTTGATTATGCTTTATCAACGAAAAGGGAGAAGTCCAAATAAAGGAATTTTTTTATATAATTAATCCTTAATTTCACAGATGTTTTTGTCATTTTCTAAAAAAACAAATACATACATTTTATAAAATCAAAATAAAAACTCATATAGTATGTTACACAGTTTTGCAATTATTCCTTTATCATATAACATTTTCTATATTATATAATTACTAACATAGAATTAGAACTGTATGGTAATAAAAAAACATGTACAGATGTTTGAGAGAAACACAAAACCACTAGTAAAAGTGCACTATCATTCTATAATTTACATGAGTAATAAAATGAAGTTGAGAGAGGAAATTTAGAACACGAGTTGTATCCACATATATATATTTTGCTGTAATACGTCGTTTTGATTACTAGGTTGACTTTAAGCTGTCCAACCCATAGAGTCTCTGTAAATTGACAGCAACAAAAAAGTGAATTGCATATATGGCATGTGAAAATAAGAAGTGTAGGACACATTTAGATTTAGATGAGAATTGGGGTCTCACTCACCAGAATGGAGTTGATGTCTTGTAGACAAGGCACAAGCAATAAAATCAAGCTCTGCATTTCCTCTTTCATGGTCTCACTGTTCTCTCCTTTCTCCGTCAGCAGATTGATCAGAGTGTTTCTGTCTGGTACTAGTTTTAGAGCTACCTGCATTATTACGCGTTGCATTATTAAGCGTTTCATGCTTTACCAAAGAGGAGCACATAACAAGACGTATATATTTTAGAACATTGTCTTCACCTACAAGATTAGTATATCAGCTCATCGATTGTACAAGTACAATCTCTCCCTTCAAATTAAGCCCACATGACACCGATAAGCTCCTTCCTAAACTCGAACCACTTTTCATGCTCACCCACTATTTCCATTTGGCAATCATGACCTAATTAATCATGGTTTCAAGATTATACTGACATGCCTGCCCCGATCACATATGTGCAACTAAAATTATGTTACTGATGGTTGGGGAAAATGGGGTCTTATTAAGAAAAAGAGTATCATAAAAAATCTTTTAATATACGCATTATATACTCAAAGGCAGGGCTAGTCAGTCATGTTTTGGGTCTAATGTGTACTAAATCGCCCTCAACCCATTTAACAAGTCATTTTCAACCATCGTAGCCTCAGTTCTCCCTGCCAAGTGTCAAGCCTCGATGCAATGAGTGGAGGCGGTCATATGGTTAAGGTGTTACTCCAAGTAACCTAAGGAAACTCATACATGCATTAGTAACCACTATTCACTCAAAAAAAAAAAAACTATCACGAGTTCAATGTGTATATTCTAACCACGCATTTAATCAATGTGAGACTTGAACGCATATCTGAACACTTAACACATGAGACATAGTTTAGTATATTGCAAATTGCAAGACACGACTTACCTTGTAAACGGCAGAAGAAATCCATCCATGCCATGGCCTCAAAGTTATGGTGTATGATTCTTCCACAATCCGCTCCATATTGTTTTCTCCACCATCCATTAACACTCTTTGCATTAAAGCTGCACCGAAGTCTAGTGATCTATGAAAAAGTAGCTAAATATCAGTAGGAATAAACTTTCAGTTGATCATTTACTATTACCGGTTTCAAGTTTTTATTTAAGTTGGTCGTCTAATATTGTACCATAGTTTTGTTCCATATCCGATAGATAGATAAATAGACAGATAGATGTGTCTATTACCTGGTGAGCCAAACAAAGGCCTTGGAACAGCTGTGACCCTTTTTGGCAATACCTTCACTTTTCTCCTTCTTCAACATCTCAACCATATTGGAATACAGTGAAGGATCAATTTCATACAACATTTCTATTCTCTACAAATGGACAAAAACAACAATCAATTTAAAATAAATTAGTCATAGACCCCTCTCACGTGCGATAATGAACATCTGTAACAAATTATAATTATTTCTCCTAAATTCAAGTCTAACTCTATAATCAAATGCCTTTTTGTCATATAAAAATAAAAGTGAATTCCTTATTATCATTTTACCTGAATATTCTGATCTATGTCTTGTCTCAGAACAGCCATTGTCGGCCCTATCTTGTCTGCAGCAAGATCATGATTGGAACTTGAATGACAATCTTGTAGATACCAAGAAACAGAACAAGAACCCAAGAAGCAGACCAAGAACGTGAATTGAAACAAATTAATTACCAAGAACGTGAAGAAGCAGGTAGCAGATGGACAAGAAAGGCCTGGTGGGGACAATGGCAGAAGCTGTAAATATGTCATCAACACCATCAGCACCATTTTCTTCTTCTTCTCCAGCAGAAGTAGGTTTGTTCATGAGCTTGACCATCATGCTCAGCTCTTCAATGGCACTTGCTATCTCACTCCCTTTCTCCATTTCTCTTCTCCTCTTCATGATCAGGGATTGATCCCACAATGGTCTTCTTCTTCTTCTCACTCTCTCGTTCACAAGTCACACCACTCTCTGTTGCAGCTTTATAAGCTTGTATATATTTTCACGGCTTCTAGCTCAGGCCTGCCTCGTTGTGATTTTCGATTTATTTTCAAGTATTATGATATTGATTTATTTATTGTGTCAGAAAAAAAGGATATTTAGGCGCGTCACAATGTTAATTCAGAAATTATTTTAAGGAGTAATTTTTCATATCAAAATAATCATAAAAGATTCTTAAACGATTATATATTCATACATGATTATTCATAAAACTATTTTTCCGGCACTAGATTTACGTCTTATTAGCCCTTGACGTCGTTGATCTAGCTTCGTTATGGTCGCTTAGGCAATATTAGGCCTGGTTTTGTTTTTTATTTGTATAAAAGCGGGATTAAAAGCAGAGTTAGACCGGAGATAATCCACTTGACTCAATGACATAATTTTTTAAATTGATTAAAAATTCAAGGGTAAAATTCTCATTTTTTTATGATTATAGCAAAATTATTTAACGACACTAACGTAATTAGAAAAAAAAAAATTATAGTCCCAAAAAGAGGAAATAATAATTAAAATAGTAATTTATTAATTGACTGTAATTAATTAAGTATAACAAACTATCATTTTTCTTTAATTTACATGTCAAAACATTATAAACTGAGGCAGAATCAATTCAAATAATAAGATACGTGTGTGATTCAATTTGTCCTCTTCCAAAAAAGCATGGCTTATTTGCCATGATCACTTGTTGCAGCTGTTTAATTTATATAATATAGTAATTTTATTAGTAATATACATATATTAGACATATTGATGGTGACTTTATAATTGTTGACCTTAGAGGTATCATGATCAGTCATCGACCTGAATATGAATCTGGGTGCATGTATATCCTATATGTGTGGATCCATGTCACGCAACAAATATGATTTAATTGCCATTATCTTAACCTTCTTGCTTGTGAAAGGTATCCAAACAAAACTTAAATAAAGTATCAATTTGTTATATGTGGTGTACCAATTTGGTACCAACTAGAGCGAACCTGTTGGAGCATCAATTTGTTAAAATATAATATTTAACGCTTCCTTCCTACCGATGTTACATACGGAGTGGTTAGAATGTATCTTGTTAATTATATTTTAAAATAATAATAATAATAGAATAAATATGTATTACTTGGTTGTTTCACAATTAGAGTCATCAATGATGGCATGTGATGCAGGGTAATCAATTAGAGTCATCAATGACTAGTGTTTTGCGGGTAGAAATGACCTTTGGAGCAAAACACATGCTTTACTATGACGTACGATGGATTTCGGCCAACTGAAGTCATCTTGAGGGTCAAAATCGCAGTTTCTCAAGTTTGTACAATTTTAATAATTTGTTTTCTTTTTCTAATAAGTTTAAGATTTCTTTTTCTGCAATTAGATTTTGGTTATTTAAATACTCTCATACGTTTATGTTATTTAGTTTTTGAAGTTTAATAAAAGAATCGAGATTTTTTTTAAATTTATCATCTTCGGTATTTTTACGAATCAATGAATTTAGATTAAAAAAATTATTTCTAACCACACGATGCATCAACATCAATACATTTGTATACATGCTAAATTTTTAATAAGTTACTTTTTTTTTTTGATATATAATCGAATTTTATTTAGGATATAGCAACTAACCCGACATTAAGCCGGACAGCTGAAGTTACAGTTGGTGGGACATCCCCCTCACCATAAACCCAACTACTGTTAGTTAAGACAAAACTGGCCAATTCGTGAGTCATCTGATTGCACGTTCCGGCTGTGGGTAGTTCGCAACCCCGTTCGCAAATTCCCCCAAAGTTATTCAGCTTGACCCGTTTAGCATCTTGTAGAGCCACGGCCTCCAACTCATACGGATGGAGAAGCCACGTGATCTTGCTGCAGAATGGTTTGCTTAGGCCTCCATGATAACCCTGAAGACCGATCAACTCGAACCAGTTAACATCATGCAGAGCCACGGCCTCCAACTCATACGGATGGAGAAACCCCGTGATCTTGCTGCAGTCCACCTTAAACCAGCTTCCTCGATCAATCCTACGATCAGTATTGCTAAGTTTAAATTCTCCCAGCTCATTGGGTTTAACCAGATCAACCCATCGACACCAGGGACCCCCTGTTTCTTTCCAGTACCGATCCCAATATGACACCCCGGTGACGTATTGAAGCTTAAGCCAGCCGAGACCCCCTAGTTATGTATGCTTGCCTGAGTCTGCCCACTGACGCCATATAACTCCAGTTCCCTCCCAATACCGATCCACCAACCCACCACACCACCTATACGGTTCCCGGGTCGCATCCCGTCCCGACTCGAAACCCAGCTCTGAACCCGAACTCCTCCTCTTTCAAAACCCCATCCGGACCTCCCCAACCTCTCTCCCCATTGCCTCCTGCAACCCCTCCGCCTCCGTCGATCCAAATCCTCCAACCCGCGCCTTCCTCTTCTGCCTCAAGCCTCCTCCCACAGCCCCGAACCTTCTCTGCCCCTCCCACTTCCCCGAGCCACCTCCCAGAGCACCTCCCTCCCTCTGCAAACCCGCCCAAGACCTCTCTTGGCCGTCCATTGACTCCCTCTCTCGAGACCTCCTCCGTCGATGCTATTGTATGCACCACCGCTGCACGACACCACAGACGCCGCCTACCTCGAGAAGCCGCCGCCACCCGAAGCAATATGCCGCCGTCGTGAGAAATCGCTACTATCAGGCGAAAACCTTACCTCTTAGAAGAGGAAGGTACAGTCCGCAACCCCTCCCCTTTAGGGTTTTTTAGAGGACTGTTTTGAATTTGGTTTAATAGAATTTTGTGGAAAAAATAATATAAACAATAAAAGTCAATCTAAACACACACAAAAATAAAAAAAAGTCAAAAATCTCAATAAGATATAAAACAACTTAGATATGATTATCTCTTCATTATTGAGAAGATGGATACAAATTTTGGAAAATAGCAAATTCGTGGCTTCACAGAATGAAACATGCATTATGTGACGAATATATAATAAGGAATTGTCACTTACCTATTTCATAATTTTCATTTACCTTCTTCGTTTCACGGATGCGTTCTAACAGGTTTTCAAAATATACGACTTTTTTAGTGAGACTCAGTAGTGTTAGTTTTTTATCAAAATGACGAAAATGTCCATGTATTAAAAAAATTTAGAAAAACATTTTACGAACAGTTTTTTAAAATATATTTTTTTTTATAAAATAAATGATAAAACGATTATAATATTATTTTTTTTGAAAAAAATATTTAAAATGAAAAACAGTTTTTAAACATCGTTTTTATGTTTTATAATATTTATTTTTTAATACTAAAATCAGTTTTTTATTATTGATTGTATAGAATAATATATTTTTTAAAGAAAGTTTGAAAAAATAATTTTTAATTTTGTTAAATACAAGGGCATTTTCGTCACTTTTTTAAAAAGTTAACAGGATTTTCAAAAAACTAACACCGTTGAGTTTAAGTGAGAAAGTCGTATATACTTCGGGGACTGTCAAAACGTATTCGTGAAACGAGAGAGTTAAGTGAAAATCAAACATATTACGAGGGAGGTAAGTGACATTTTCTCTATATAGCAAGCAAACATTTTACTCCAGGGGAAACTTATAAGAAACCTCATCTATCGATAATTTTTCTCTAAATTTAGAAAATTTGTGACAAGTTTTTTCATGTGTCGATTCAATACAGTACCAATTAAGTTTTTAATTATATTAATAATTGAATAATTTTAAGTTTTTTACTTCTAATTAGTTTGGATTAATGGTGTAAGACGGTGAAAACAATATTATCATCATTATTTTTATTATTTGAATCAATTATGTTCTCTCTAAAGTTAAGGTTTGTTATTATTTTATTTCAAAACACCCTTTTATTCAATTCTTTCATTGTTCTTATTATTATAATGACAGTTGACTACACCAAACTATGTCGCGTTTCAAATTTAATACCCCAACTTCCAGATTTTTATTTGGGATACCCAAAGATTAAATAAGCGACATTTAGCCCAACGTCTGTTAAATCTAACTGATTTGGTTTGTCAAAATGTCTAAAATGCCCTCAATAGTTTTGATCTGTTAAACTGGTCTGATTGGTTCAATTGATATGATTATGAAATGACTATTTTGCCCCTATTTGAACAACTAATTTAACTAGAGGTTTGAGGGCAAATTTGACTTTTCTAATTTTAGATAATTATTAATATGATTTTGAAATACCTATTTTACCCCTAATTTAATATTAATGCTAACTCATATTATAGGGGCATATTTGACTTTTACAATAAAATTAAATATTAATTAAAATCTAAAATGTTCATCTTCAACCTCCTGATTCTGTGTGGATTAGGGTTTGATCTCGCCGGAGGTGGAGGAGTCCACGGCCATGGCGCGGCGGCGTCCTGGGCAGAGGAGGGCTGGTCGTCAGAGGTGGAGTTCGGGCTAGGCTGGAGGAGGGGAGGGAGGAGGGGGGTCGGGCTAGGCTGGTCGGGGAGGCGGAGGGTCGGTGTCGAAGGAGCTCCGGCGATGGCGGAGGCTGGGCTGAAAGAGGTGGGCGGAGGTTGAGGAGGGTCGGGGAGGAGGCGGCGGTTGGCGTCGGGCCTCGGCGGAGGAGCGTCCTCGTCGACCCCGACCCTCCATTTCGCGTCGGGCGCCTCGAATCGGCGGCGCCTCGACCCCGACCCTCCGCCGTGAGGCTTCTGGGTCTTCGGACATGGCGCCTCGAATCGGTTGCGCACCTCCTTCAGCTAGCCTCCGCCATCGGAGCTCGAGCAGATCGCGGCGGCCCTCCGCCTCCCTCCACTTCCTATTCCATATCTTGTTGTCGACGAGGACGCTCCTCCGCCGAGGCCCGACGCCCAGATCCCCACCGAGCAGGCGGCAGTCGAAGGCGGCGGTCGGAGACGGTTCAGGCGGCGGTCAATTAGGGTTAATTAGGTTTAGGTTTAATTAATGATTAATAATCAATTATTAATAATATATATATATATTTATTTAATTATTAAAGAATTATAATTATTATATTTGTAATTGAAAAGTCAATTTTTCCCTCCATTAATTAGTTAAATTGAGTATTCAATCAGGGGCAAAATAGTCATTTCATAATCATATCAATTGAACCAATCAGACCAGCTTAACAGACCAAAACCATTGAGGGCATTTTAGACTTTTTGACAAACCAAATTAGTTAGATTTAACAGACGTTGGACTAAGTGTCGCTTATTTAATCTTTAGGTATCCCAAATGAAAATTTGGAAGTTGGGATATTAAATTTGAAACGCGACATAGTTCGGTGTAGTCAACTGTCATTACCCCTTCTTATTATAATGGATTACGAAGAAATTACGTTTGAGTTTATATCGGTTCCATTGTCACAATTACAACTGATCAGTTGCTCATATAGTTCAGCCAGAGTGACTCTTCTATTAGTCTTGTCTCAATTATAAGTCAACCGAGGCAATTACCTTAAGCCCCACACTACGAAGGCCCCACAAATTATTTTGTGCTTTCAAAAAGTTATAATTTTATTTATTTGAACCTATATTTAGTTACAAAATAAATTTAAGCTTAGATTAACTTAAATAAATTTGGTGTCGTCGAGTAGGTGAATTCTAGCCGACGAGGCGACGACAGTCGGTGTCGTCGATTCGGTTAATTTGTACCTGGTGAGACATAAAGACTTGTGTCGGGTACGAAAGTCAGTGGTCAAACTTTTGTGGTCAACAAAAAAATAACCATTTCTCGTCAGCTAAATTCTCTGTAACAGTCATTTTCATTTACCAGCAACGGTAATATGACATAACCGACGACATAATGGTCTGTATGTGTTGACTATGATGGTTTGGAAAGTATAACAGAAATCCTCATGTGTTTTTTCTTGATATGTTTAGTATGGAGGATGCAATTGGAGATAGTGATGAAGGTGCTCAAAAATCTTTCCCGTTATTTTAAAATCGAAGATTATCATGTTTTTATCATGTTAGCTTTTTCGTAGATGTATATGTTTGTATTTTGAATCGTAAACACATAAATTTGTTGGTTGTAACTAAGAGTTATTATCTGTTTATACATAGTACGGTGAATTTGTTATTTATTATTTATGGTTTCGTTTATTATTTGAATATAACTAAGAGATGCAAAACCACTGTTAGTTGGTTGTAACTAATGTTTGTCGGCTACAAGAAATGTTTTAAATTTAGTGTGTTCGTTTGCTTATTAAACTTTGATTTCATGTATTAACATGTATGTCAGTTATGGATCGTCGTTATATAAATACAGATGATAGAATAACAAAACGTTAAATAAATGGTATTTCAAAATTTTTACAGTTTGTTGACACAGCTGTGACTATTATTTGTGCCCAGTAGATATTGTTGCAAATATGATTGTACAACATACAAATACAATATTCCAACACTTACTACAGAACAGTATAATTGACGATATATATTGTGTGGACCATTCATGGTAGAGTTGAGAACACATCTTCTAATATGGATGCAAGGGGTTGGGAAGGTATGATGAGGCTTTTAGAAGTCGAAATGTTGATCACGTTGTAGAGTTTGTAGAGGATTTATATTAGCAGCCTGAATGCATAAGTGAAGATCGATTGAATGTGGTAGATGAAACAACAGAACGAGAGCATCTTTCCACAAAAGCAACGATCAACGCGTACGACAAACTAATGTGTCTTGTGTAGTTGAGATTGAAATTGAGAGATAAGTAATAAGAGGAAAAGAAATTTTCAGATGTAAGCTATAAAGTTGAAATTTCATCTTCATATTTTTCGATTGATTTATAGGAAAATTGAGTAGTGAAATTTCACAAAATTATACAAGCTCGAGGACGCCATCTCAAAAAATCAATTGAAATCTCCAAAATTCATATCATGATATCAAAGCAGAGCTCAGGAAACGTGACTAATAGTAAGAGGAAAAGAACAAATTAAAAGTTGTTAGAGAGAATCAAATATTGAAAGATGAACATGACAAAAATGTAATTTAGTGATTTGAAACAAAAAGTTTATAACATGCAAAGTAAGTTGTAAAATGGATCATAATAAATACATTGAAATATAAATAATTGCACATGTTTTAAATGTATATATGCTTGGTCATACATTAGCCTTGAGCATGTGCCTCCTGGATCAAATCCTAAACCCTAACATTCTATAGTTAAATGTGTATGGGCTTGGTGATGAGGCCTTGAACATGTGCCTCTTGTATCATAGACTAAAGCCTATCATCTACATTAATTTATAACATATACAATAAAATCATCATTTACAACTACTTATTTTCCAATTCTAAGATAAACCATTGTCTTTTTATTATCACTTTCATTTAAAAACTAGTTTTGAATATTACCTCATTTGAATTTTATTTATAAAAAAACTAGTTACTATAGTTTGGCTTTAAATAGCTAGAAAAAAATATATTGTACTTCTATATATATTGACCGCATCTAGCAATGACGAGCGTTGACATAGCCTTTTCTTAAAGTTTTGGTCGGACGTCTTCGGAATCTATTGTGACTGTGCGTAATGGAACAAAAACCATGGCAACGTGCATAACATCGTTTTTTATTTTGTTCTGCTGGTCACCATGGATTTCGACGACGTCTGACCAAGGTCTCCAGATCTAATTTTGTCGAAGGAGACTCTGTCACTGGCGTCAGTCTCGTACTTCGTCAAAACCCAATCCAATTCTAGCTTCAGTCTAATCTTCTGTCGAATCATTTTGATTAAAGCAGGCCGGATCAATCTGGCATGGTCCAAACATAAAAATTTCAAATTGTATACGTAAAAAAACTAATATGTCCCTGACCATCAACAGAATAATTTATTCAAAGGATTAGCAAAATGGTCATTTGACAAAAACAGCATAATTAATTATAACAAGGGTTGCATTTTTTTCTCCAAAAACGTAGTTACGTGGTAATGCGTACCCTTAAAATGAAATTATATTTAAAAATAAGATAAATGTATTGGTTCGATGTTACCGAAGATGTGGCTGGGGTGGATGAAACACCCCACTCTGTGGACTCTCTTTATTTTGAAGCCCGCCACACAGATTCACTCTTTCAGACCACAGAGTATCTTTCTCTCTCTCAAAACCACTGCACTCCACCCCTTGTTTTACCATTTCCAACTTGCTCCTTCCCACTTTTCTTCTAAACTATTGTTGGAAAACACCTTCTCAAATTACCTTTATACCCTTTCATTTTCCAAGTTTTTCTTGCCTAATTTAATAATAATAATTATTATTATACAGAAAAATAAAATTTTGAATACTAAAATTCTTCATCCCTCGAGTATTAAAATATATATTAATTAGATGATATATCAAGTTATCATTTTATTATGCATGTCGAATACCATAATTCCGATACAAGATTTCAAATCCACCCTATACCTTAAAATCCCACTTGAATGAAATAATATATGTATACATCAAATTTGGGTGGCACAGAAGTAAATACAAGGCCAGGGAAGGTCAATCTACAACCGTTAGTTCCTTTAAATAAGCAGCCAGCCAGACAGGTCTCTCCAGTCTCTCCAGTCAGAGCAATCACAGACAGTCCCACAACAATGCAGGCCTCACACACCCTCAGTCCCTCCAGGCCCACGACCCCCTGGGGCCCACTCCGCCGCCACGTCACCCTTCCGCCGCGCGTGTCGGCCGTGGCTGGGGCTCCGCCGAGGCCGCTGAGGCACCAGAGGACCCACACAATGCCGGCGGAGAAGATAGAGGTGTTCAGGTCCCTGGAGGGGTGGGCGGAGCGGTCGGTGCTGCCGCTGCTGAAGCCGGTGGAGCAGTGCTGGCAGCCGCAGGGGTTCCTGCCGGATCCCTCGGCGCCGGCGGACGATTTCTTGGAGCAGGTGAGGGAGCTGAGGGACCGGACAGGGGGGCTGCCGGACGAGTACTTGGTGGTGCTGGTGGGGGACATGATCACCGAGGACGCGCTGCCGACCTACCAGACAATGATCAACACGCTCGACGGCGTCAGGGACGAGACAGGGGCGAGCCTCAACCCGTGGGCGCGGTGGACGCGGGCATGGACCGCCGAGGAGAACCGACACGGAGACTTGTTGCGGACGTATCTCTACTTGTCGGGTCGGGTCGATATGACCATGATTGAGAGGACGGTACAGTACCTCATCGGATCTGGCATGGTCAGTCTCTTTAAATCATATACTCCTTATTACTACATTCTCTGTTTTATTTCTCCTTTCATGCCTAGTATATAATTCTTCTGTTTTTTTCTTCATGCTACAAAAGAAGTAAAGTATTATTGAAATCTGAAAAAATATACTAGCATTGTGAAATTTAAATCCTATATATATACTCCTTATTACTACATTCTATGTTTTATTTCTCCTTTCATGATATACTAGCAATGTGAAATTTAAACAACATTTTGTTGTTTTTGGTTACAAAACCAGAATATGGGTAGAAATATTTTTTTATTGTTATTTTAATAATAAAATACTCTATCATGATGCTTAAACACCAATTTACTTACTTGATAGGTCTGAGTTTTGAACCACATTATAAATTATATGAGAAAATGTTAAATGATAGATTCATGATTTGACGTAATTTAAAAAAATAATAATTTACTTTTTTGTGTTTTTACCCAGCCAAAGATTTTATAATCCAACCAATAAACACCAAAATTCAAATTTAATTTGAGATTTGGAGCTGTACTGGGCCTTCAAATTTAGTGTCAAATATTTCAATATTTTGGTACTTGGGAAATAACAAAATCCTTTTGGTGTTATTTGAAGTGGTTGGAGATCATAGCCTAACATTTTACTCATCTTTCAATAAATCCATTAAATAATAAATTTGGTTAGCTTTTCAACATTACTAGAATAGATTTGGGTGAGAATTTAGGCCTAATAAAATGTGTCTGGTCTGGTTCGAGAGATCAGGTGATTTCGAGACCAACGCTGAAATTAATTTGTACTGATAAATGCAGGACCCAGGAACCGAGAACAACCCGTACCTGGGATTCGTGTACACGTCGTTCCAGGAGCGAGCGACGTTCGTGTCCCACGGCAACACGGCCAGGCTGGCCAAGGATGGCGGCGACCCCGTGCTGGCTCGCATTTGCGGGACCATCGCGTCGGACGAGAAGCGCCACGAGAACGCCTACGCCAAGATCGTCGAGAAGCTCCTGGAGGTCGACCCCGCCGGCGCCATGACGGCCATCGCCGACATGATGCGCAAGAAGATCACCATGCCCGCCCACCTCATGACCGACGGCCGCGACCCGCACCTCTTCGACCACTTCTCCGCCGTCGCCCAGAGGCTCAAGGTCTACACGGCCGACGACTACGCGGACATACTGGAGTTCTTGGTCGGGCGGTGGGGGCTGGAGGGGATCGAGGGGCTGACGGGGGAGGCCGCGCGCGCCCAGGACTTTGTGTGCGGGCTCGCCCCCAGGATCAGGAAGCTTCAGGAGCGGGCCGAGGAGCGCGCCAGGAAGATGGAGCCGCTTGGAGTCAGGTTCAGCTGGATTTTCCACAAGGAGGTGGCGATCGTGAAATAATTAACAGAATAATAACTGTGTGTTTGTTTATTAGGTAGTAATAATAGTTGATTTATAGGGTCTTTTTCACTTCTTTTGTTTTACCTCAATCGTAGCTAGTAACGGCTCTTTTTAATTTCTTTGTATGAATGTTGTATTTAGGGCAAGAAATTTAAGTGTATTTTAGGCAACGCAACACATTTCTTACTTTTCGAGTTTGTTTACTTACATTACATTACCTGAAGATACACTGCTATTACATTGCAGCCACTATAATGGTAATACACAAGCACAAGTTTCACCCCCTCAATCTGGCTCAGAAGGTTGTCAAGACTGTCCCGCCTCGACACTAAACTGTGGCGCGGCATTTGGAAACAAAATGAATGCCAGAAGCAAGTTTATGGTGCAAACTGTTAGTGTTATCTAACTCGTGGCCTGGATCGGATTAATTTCTGAAACTCGTGCATTAGCAGCAGCAGCAGCAGGGCAAATGTCTGAAGTTGCCTCAAGCCCTGGCTGGCTTCCTTTTCATCTTTTTCTTTATCAGGTCACTATCTGAAACTATTGCAGCAGGGGAATTGTCCGAAGTTGCCTCAACCCCGCTCGGCTTTGTTTTCGCCTTTTTCTTTGTTGAATCACTTGCTGAGACTCTTGCATCAGCAGTAGCAGGGGGTCTGTCTGAAGTTGCCTTGAGTTTTGGCTTTTCCAAATGAGAAGCCATCTCAACCAATGAAACTGAATTTGCCTTGCATGCTGATGCTGAGCCATGAGCATTGCAAGTTTCAGATAACTTCTCCTTTGGCTCAATGGTTGAGCTACTCTCAACTCGTATGGCCTCCTCTGCTTCAGTTGCCAACGTCTTTTTCTTCTTGATCTTCTCCTGATCCTAAACAGCAAAATGAAGTCAAGAATTGACTATTGAGGATCAATTAACGTGATATAGAACCAGGTAGATGCAGAGGAAGTAGCTATTATATCTACACAACATTATAGTAAATCATTTGCATGTTTCCCCGAGCTGCAACAAGAGAAGCAAACCTCTACTGAGTCCAGCAAGAGATTAGGCATAAAAAACCCATCATTACATCAAGTATATTATCTAATTACGCTTCCGAATCCAAAGAATTATTACAACAAAGAAACTTTGCTGAACGAAACAGATAGTGACCACCCAATGTAATTCATGTGTAACCAACACATCTGTTCAGTTTGTATTTTTGAGTCATAATCATGAGTTTGCAATATGGATATATGGTGTGCGTTTTTATTTTAGGGAACTTGTTACCCACATTTCCGTCATCGATTGCAAAGCTGATTAGAATCATAGCACTGGCACAAGAACATCAAAATATACTGCAAAAGTAGATCTTACATTATTGGGCCAAATCACTGGGTCAGGCTCCCCAACTAATCAGTCGCCTTATTAGTATTTAGTACTTCAACATCAAATATGATAATAGAAGGTATATGTAGTATATTAGAGGACAAGAGATACTGACATACTTTATGGCTGTTGTACTGTGACTTCTGCCTCTCTTTTGCCCTACATATTGCACGACGAATACTATGGCTGTCCATGATACCATTTGGCCACAATTCTGCGAGCTGGATCATAGATGGGAAATAAATATTGTAAGAAATTACTAACACGCTATTCCGCAAGTTCAATCAAAAACAAAATTATAGATTGGGGAGAAAAGAAATGTTATGGACTATACTTTCACGTGATTTAGAACATTTAGATGACACCAATTCAAACAATTTATTTTTAATAGTAAAAATGATCAATCCAGCAAAACCCTTCTAACATGTAACCAGGGTATACAAATGAGAAGACCAAAAACAATGGAAAACAAACTACCTCAGCATAAAGCTTCCTTATTTGTGGACCAGCATCTTCACCCAGCCCCTACACCCAGAACAATGGAAAGTAAGAGACAATTTAAACTACAAAGGAAAATTGTGTTGAGAAAGTTCACTGCAGGTAAGTATTAGTACATCAACAAAAAGATCATAGAGATCACAAATCTTGTCCTCCAATGCAGTACCCATACTCAATTTTCTTTTTGAAATTCCCTTTCCTTCAGAACAAACTTCTAAACCATCTGAGCTTCCTGCTTGTTTATCAGATGCCTGAGGAAAAGTCTTCCACGTCATTCAGGCAAATCCATCCACAATCACAATACAGAGCACATTCAAAGATTGTTTGCAATAGCAAAAGAAATTGTGATCGTTGGGCGTACTGCTGATGTAGAATCAAGTTAATAATTATATGCTATAGTTACAATTCATGCATTAGTGAGAATGCAATTGAGGAGGAGAAGAAAGAGAACAATACTAAGCTGGTTCTGGATCAAGCCCAACAAGGATTGTGATGATCAGTAAGCAAAGCTACAGAGCCCAAAATGAGACTACAGAGACCTACATAGTGGAAACTTCGATACAAACATGAAAGTAAAAAAAAAAAACTATATCTAGATAGGGCTTAACCAAGAAAGATTCATATATACCTTGGACTTGAAAGAGGCTATTCGCGTCTTAATCATCTCTGTGATCTCCATCTTTGTCTGTTGAAACCTATCCTCTTTCTCCTGCTTTACTGGCAAACCCATGCTAATCATGGCTTTTAAGTTTCTCTGCAGCAACAACACATTGGATCTATTTATGAAAAAAACAAGTCAATGATTAACCACATTCATGATAAATAAGTACTTGCTTTATTTGTCCTTTAAGATGAATAAAAGTCAATACAGAATAATGTTGTTACAAGGATAATTCCCACAGTATTATTCAATTTTAATATTTCAGTATCTATTTTGAAAATCAGATCTCTAAGTATCCTTGGAATAATAAACTTATGTCTAATATGTTTTAAAGTAAGGCTTCCAAATTCAGCACCTGATTTGTTGCCAAAGTGTCAAGGCAACAAACCACCAATATGCCAAGTAAATATTAAGTTTAACATTTGGCCACAAATAGGTAAAACAATCGCATGATCTAAACCCTATTTGATACAGAGAAATCATCAACACCAGATAAGAATCAAAACTGACACTGCAAATCATAAATTTGTAAAAAAGGTCAAATGCTTCTATTCAACAAATAAGGATTTGGGTACCTTTAGTGTTCTAAGGTTCATCAAGTGACCAAGAATACCCATAAGGCGATTGATTAAATCCTTTGATAACTTCCCCTGGCTCGCCTGCTATAATCAATAGAAATGCTTCAACTTCTTAAGAAAAAATGTATCATGCACAAAAGGCATACAGATGACTATATCAATCATTAAATGGAGCACTAAATAGTCAATGATACTCTTAGATGTTTTTTTGGTACCGCTGATCTTGCAACTCGAGCAAGTTTGAGCTTTATTTCTGTAGGCAGTCTCCTTTTAAATATCTGGGATGAAGAATCAGTTTCCTGATTTTCCACAAGAGGTGGTCTGGCTGCATTTGCAGAAAAAAAGTTATCAATAAGTAGAAGGCTCCCAGGACAATGAATTTAACTACGAAAGCATCACAATGATTCCAATAATTACATTCTGCAACCATCCTCTCTAACTCTCTAATTGCCCTTTCAAGCATGTTACTCTTTGGCTTGATACTAGAACCATCCTTTTTGTGCATTTTCATGTGCAAGGTTTTCTGCAAAATATGGGATATTTGTGAATATCTGCAGATTAGAACTGACTGACAAACAAAAATTGTAACATTTATTTGATTAAACATGTAGCCAAATAGGCCGCAATAAACATGCACTTGTCAATCTGCAGAATTTGAAGTAACCAATAAGTCTGTCACTGTCTGATGCATGGGATTTCTCATATCAAGATCTATTTTTGAGCATCTCTCCCTTTTTGCACTTATTTAATTTTCTTACTATAGTACAGGTTAATATGGATAAGGGTTTCTTAGGTTGCTGGCATTAGATCATTTCTTAACAAAATACAACTAAAAAGTGAAAGCTCTAAAATGAAGGAGAATGTGACATTGTGGACATTTGGTTGGGGTAGAACAGGAAACAAACATGCGAGGATATGAAGTTCAGAAATTATTAATTCAGAGCCTGACTGGGAGGGGATTGTCAGGAGGCTTAAATAGTTAATGAGGCTTCGCACCACCCAAGTACATTAGTTGGCTATACTCACGCCTTCAAAACATTGGACTGATAATGAGTTTTAGAGTTCAGACATGGTTTTTATCCCAAGACTCAATAGAAAAGACAGCAAAATGTTTAGTCAGACAGCTTCATCCTAATTAAATAGCTGGGAGTAGGTAAACATGAATATCCTATCCAGAACAAAACTAAGTACAAAACAAAGAAAAAATATCCTATCCAGAACATCTGTATATGTGTAGATTATGTGCATTATACAAAGGGAAAAGAAATTAAAATAGAATGTTGTTTTCATTCAATGCAACAAAATATAACAGATGCATTAAAATGTAGAGTAACGACTAACGAAGAGAATGTTTGTTAGAAAATTCAATCAGAAATCAAAATTGAAGTTGTGGCCGATTCAAGCTAACAACTCTTGTGAATAAGGTTGGTTTTAGAAGGGGATTGAGAGTGTGGAGACATCACCATGAATTCAAAATTGCATCCACATTGTGACTACAAAACCAGTAATGTGTATATTTAAAATAAATAAACTTACTGTTGTTTGAAGGGGATACTTGGGTATACTATTATCAGGAAATGGTGTCGGAAAATGGGATTTGTGATGTGAGATTTCACAGGGGTCATTTGCATGTTTCAATTTGTTACTAGAATTCTTAGGTTGAAGGACTCTCATCTTCTGCTTCTCAATCTTCTTGGATTCTGAATGACATGCAGAAGTATAACCATTTGATTCTGTAATAGGAGAAGAGTTATCCAATGTGATTCCAGCCTCCATAGATTTCTCTTGTGAATGAACTCCAGAAGCATTTAATTGATCATTCCTTGAAACCAAACTTTGAGAAGGTTTATAAGCAATAGTCTTCTGCAACACTGCCTTTCCAGATGACTCCTTATTCAATTTTGAATGCTTATTTGATACGTGAGCATCACCATTTTCCTTAAGAACCTTTGGCAAATCTTTTTTTCTTCTTTTTCTCATTTGTTGGTTAGGAGATATGGTAGGCTCACTGCATAGAACAGAAGAACAAGAAATAAAAAAATCAGGAAGGGAAAAATACTTTATAACCGCGACAGATCACAAAAATTCATGGAATCAAATGAAAACATATTTCAGCTAAACCAAGTTTGGACACACATCAAATCATACAAGAAAAAATAGTACTATTAGATCACAAAGTAGGTTTGTGTGTGTATGAGAGGTCATATTTTGCTTGACTAAGCATTCTACTAAAAATGAACCCCCAACAAATGCCCCATTGGTGATTTCTTTCTCCATCCCTTCCTCCTCTTCAGAAATCCAAGATCATATTGGAGTTGGAAAAGTCTTAGGGCATAGTTCCCTTTTTCAACAATGAAAATGAATAGTGTTCCTTTAATTTGTACTAATTAGAATTTATTCAACTTGAAATGGGGATGCACCTTATATTCTGTTCTAGAAATTAAAAAAAAAAGAATCAAACAATGTGACTTTCATCCACAAAATGTTCATAGAGTTAACGTATTTCAAAATCATAGCTCACAATGAGACTTTCATACATAAAGTTCAACTCTACACAATCTTCAATCTCTAGTGTATGGCAAATGTACATAAATGGCTATAGCAGAGCTTCTGTTATTCATATTAACTACGTTAGAAGGTATGTTTTATATGGTACTAAATATTTAATGACTATCTATAGTGCTCCAGAAGTCCACTAAGCATTTCAAAGTAGGAAATATCATGAGTGGAATAAAGGAGAAAAGTTAAACTATCATGCGAGTACATTACAAAAACAGATTTAATGAACTTAAAGATATATAACTTTACCCGTATATAAAAAATTCAATATTGAACAGTAGGCATCAAAATCTACTCGTTACTTTTTTCGCAGCAATGTATCAAGATTTGGGCTCCCGACCTCCATTAGGAAGAGGGAACTCTATTTTTTCCACTAGACCCAACACGAGTTAGTAACGAGCGATTAAAGAAGAGAGGTACCGCCACTGAGTGTCTAACCCTAGTCCCCAGGCCACAAGTTCAAGTACTTGACCAAATGGACAATCAAGCTTTGGTTGCTCATTGCTTTTAACTACAGTGTTGTATTACCATAAGTGGTAATAGCAAATAGATAAAACATGAAAGACACCATCCCCAATACTAAGCTGCATTGATCAAATAGAAAATGTATAGCTCTAATAAACTAACATTCAACTTTTGAATTTGCAAACCTATTTAATCCAATTAAACAGTGAAAAGGCAGTATTAAACTTTACAAGATAAGACCAGGCTTTCTGGTAAGAAAGCTCTATATGGACGGCCATCTAATGATAATGGTGGTAAGACCATTTAGTCCTGAAGACAAAAAGGGAGCTAAGAAGAAATAATGTTTTGTCTATTGTACATATTCGTAGCAGATGCTCTATAATGAAAAAAAGGTTAAAGAGCTCTCACATGCGTTCCAACTTCCCCCTATTTACAAAGAATCCATCATGCTTCATTTCTGAGTTATCGACTTCAAAATATTCATCCTGCGCAGTAGGTGCCAAGGGAACATATATGTTAAAGCTGTACAGGATGGAAAGAACTATACCAAGCACTAAGCTAAAAGCAACAGATCAAAATACCAACCAGCTCAGCATCATCAATGAATGAGTCTTCTGTATCATACTGGTCGTCGTCAGGATAGTCATTCAGATCTTCCTCATCACTACTATGCTTGCCCTAGAATTAACCTTGCTGAGTTAGTATAGCTGATTCTATATAGTGCAATGCCCTCAAGGGCACAAAACATATATTCAGAAAAGCATAACCATAGCTAAGAGTTCATAAATAAATGAATTTAAATATGGCTACATACCATGTAAAGGCGTTCAATCTTCTCAACAACAGCACTAAAACGGTGTGGACCAAGGGCATCTTTAACTTCATTTTCAGCTGCTTGCCCCTAAAATGTGAAGCATAACTAAGGCATAAAAATGCATGGTGTCTGTCTTTTTACTGATACATGGCATGAACATGCTGGAAAGCATAATTTATACAATTTATATCGCATATACAACACAGCAAAGTTATTAATCACAAACTGATACACGGTATTCATGAATTTGGCCTCTCAGTCGATGCACCAAACTCCAATGTTTACTATCAGTTTAAACTAGGTACAATAAAATTAAAGTACCCTCAGCAGCAAGGCTTCCACAAACAAAAGAACAGATTCAAACAACAGATAATCTGAATAGGTAACAATGACAGGTGATCCTTATCTTGCAGTTCAAATCCAAACTAGGAACAAGTCTGCTTAATTTTCGATTTATCTTGTATTTCATTCTTCATGTTCTTCCTGTTTTTTTCATTATATTGGGTTATCTTGTTTATCCCTGGGGCTTTGGTCTTGTGGTTCCCCGCTCGGGATCCCCAACTCCTTTTTAGTAAGAGTCTGGATTTGGCCGATCAAAAAATCTTGCAGTTCGAACGTATTTAAATCCACACGAAAAAAATACATATTTAACCAACCAAATGCACAGACCTACTGCCTACCAACCGATCAGAAGAAGTTGATTATTTTTGTCAAAGAGATATTTATCTCTAATAACACATAGATGCATGTATTCCAACTAAAGCCAAAACCTTTTTTAACACCCACATAAGTTCATAAAAATTATTAACAATTAGTCTTTGACTTTCAAAAATAACAAAACTAACAGGTAATATCTCATTATGGTTTGCTAGAAAAAACAATTATACCTCAAAAAAAAACAACCAAAAAACTATAGGCCTCCCTGCCAAATCTACCACCTCGTCAGAAGCAGAAAACAATTTATCTATCAATTTTAACTTCTTGGGCACATCAACATTCACAAGAACAAATGTTAATTCCTGTGGAAGGTGTCAAAAAATCCTGCAGATCGTCCCAACCAACTTCAAGGAAACTATGAACACAATAGCTAAATTAACAAACAAACAAAAAAAATCCACATTATGTCTCCGAAATGAATCAAATTTAAAGCACCACTTAAACCAATTATCAAAAAAAGAATGAAATGTGTGGAGCTGTAGTGACTTACAGGAGCAATGCGAGAGTTGAGGTTCGAGTGGGCGGTTAGAGGCGGTTCCGGGTGGGAGGAGATGGATCCAGCGGCCTTATTGGCGTCCCTCAGAAGCTTCTTCCACGAGACGATGGTGGTCTCGCCGGGTCGGAGCTCCACGTTGAAAACTTGGGCGTCGCCGATCTTGAAGAAGGAAGGTGAAACCCTAGGGAAATCGGCACCAGCTCCAGCCATGGAGTTGAGGGGATTGGAGGTCGAAGAATCAGAACAATGGAGTCATGATGTCGTAGAGAGTACGCAAACCCAGGATTGAGGTAGGGTTTTAGAGAGAGAAAGTGGGATTTCTAGAGAGAGAAAGAGTGATTTGGCGCGGGATATATCAAAAACTGCTGACACTCCCTCCTTCGCGAGCTTGAAATTTTCATGAAAAGTGATTCAAGTCATTGGATCGGTATCGTAATGGGTCGGATCCACACTCGTTCAAAACTCGTTTGTTCGGAAAGTTGATGTTTCCAACCAGTAAATTCGAGTTTACCTTTTTAATTTTATAGTTAACTTTCAAATTCCGTGAAATTTAACATTTAAAAAGTAAAAAGAATTAACTACAATTTCTATGAAAACTCCTGAAATCATTCGAGATGTGTGTTACTGTTTGAGTTAATTATAAATAAGTAATGCATTCTCATTCTTGTCTTCTTGCTTTTGTCATTTAAATAGATACGAGTAATTTGTAGTATATAATAAATGATTAATCGTTCTCCACTATTTAGCAATGCGTGGACTCAGTTGAAAGAGAACATCTAACGTCTCGTCTTTCTACATATAAAAATGATAGATATCATGAAGAGTCTCGACTGAAAAAACTTCATGTCTTAGCTCATGTTTTTTAACTTTAATTCCATTTTATTTTAAATTTAAACCTCAGACACTCAGGAAAAAAAAACTTGTAAACTGAAACAACATTTGCATTAAAGTTCAATTCGCAAACAAAAATAAAATATGTAATATTTAATAACGTATTAAATAACAAATAAAACAGAACTACAAATCGCAACCCTAATTGAAATCATGAAGCCCTAATCACATGGAATCAACCCTCAATAAATTATTAAATTGAAAACATGAAATTCTTAATTCGCAAACCCTCAATCTCGAACCTCTAGATCGAAAAACCCAAAAGTCAAACCCTAAATGATTCCCTAAAATTTTTAAATCAAACCCTTAATTGAAACCCAAAATTCGAAAATTCTTCCATCGAGCATTTGAATACCTATATCGAAAAACCCTTAAACAAACAAACGAAACTACAAAATCCCTCGCTCAAAATCTGAAATACCAAAATCAAACCCGAACACGTAAGTCTAAATCATCCAAACTCTAAACAAGAAAGGAAGAAGACTCTCTGGTATAATCGTAACCCCCTATTCTCTGGTACTTGTCCTGTATGATGTTATTGATGGAGCTGGTGACAGAAAGTGAGAGAGAGGACGAATAGCCATGGATTGAAAGAGAGGGAAGTACTAAGGATTCTGGGAGGAGAGAAATGAAGAAGAGACTGTGGGTGAATGGTATTTAGAGTCAAACTGGGACTACAGTCAAGCGGGCGAGAGGTGCTGGACCCGGTTCTACACCTATTTTCGCCGTTGTCGGGTGGCCAAGTCAACCAAGTCTTCAGGCAAAAATGGACACCCCTACTCCCTTTGCATATGAGCAGGTAGACAAATTTTGAGATGAATTGAGCATTCACTAAGAGGTCTTATTTATATTGAGACATGTGAATAAGCCAAAACACAACATGTGTAATTAGTTTCGAATGCGTCTGTTCAAACTGTAATCTATATCACATTTAATCAGCCATACATACACAGGAAATCTCAACCAACTAGACACTTTGTTGGTTGATACATTTCTCTCCATCTACTTCAAAACTGAAAGAAGCCAAGAAATTATATGCAGACAAACAGATTCATAGAAGAGAAGGATAATAAATAAGATCCAAAGAGCATCTCATCTAAAAAGCAAATCAACTGTTACAATAAATAAGCAAAAGCACAGCAGAGAAAGCAGAGCAGAATTCACAATCAATCCCATTACCTCTACAAGGGTTCGTTCGTTGGCGTAACATACCCTTAACCACTTGTTTAGTACAAGAGCTGTTATATTGCTTGCAACTGGGAGAAGGAAATCCGGATTACAGATCCCGCGAGGGAGGTTGCGTGCTTGCACACAAGGGCTTCAGCAGCCTGCTCCTCGCTTTCAAACAGAACAAGGGCCTGCTTCTTCCCGTTCATCTCAAACAGCTTGGTGTTCACTATGGGGCCGTGCTCCTCCAGGTGGCTCACTATCTCATCTTCCGTGATGTCATGGGGAAGCGTGGACAGGTGGATCATCTTTGTTGGCGAGCAACAGTAGCGGTAGTTCTTTGCAGCATTGCGGTTGAAGCGGTTGAGGTTCGAGTTCGTGTATTCATGTGTATCTGCACCTTGAGTTATGTTGGGATGCTTTGAGTAATTCACCTCCAATCGTTTCCCAAATAACATGGCTCCCTATATGGTTCAAAAATTGCAAAACATTAATATCAAATAAACAGGATGTTTCTTGACATCATAGAAACAAGACGACCGAGCAATGTTGAATCCAAACTACCCATTTCTAATGGGTTCAATGCGACAAGCACAAAATATTCTCATTGCATGGACTATAATGGTCTATATAGCCAAGTGTGGCGGATATTCAGACAAGTGCATGGAAATGGAAGCATTCCTTCACATATATAGCACTAAATATATGAATAAATACAAAATACAATCAAATAAAAAGGAGAAAGATAACACTTCATGTTAGTCAATACAAACAACCATGATTTGCCCCCAAAAGACATGTGAACACTAGTGTGACCAGACTTGTAAAACAAAGAATCAACATATATGTATTCTAGTACCTAGATCCTAGCCATGTTTGTTGATCTCAATCATCATGAAAAACAATATGAAGCTCGTACCTCGTACTATAACTTGAACTCAGAGAATAAATAACCCTTGTAAGCTCAGGGGGAAATACCCTAGCCATATTCTGAATTTTTTTTCAAGAAACAAACCTTCAGAAAGTGTACTGCTAATTCAGCTTGGAAGCCGTCACCCATCTGAACAAGTGCGTGATCCGGCTTGTTTCGGAGAAGTTTGATCCTCACAATATTTCCATAGATAGAGAACAGATTGAAAAGTTTATCTTCATCTATTTTCTGCAACACGCAACCATTTTCCTAGAATGAATTTCATAACCAAATGACTGAAAAAAGAGCAAGGCAGGAGTAGGAATGGCTCACCTCAGGTTGAAGATTGGAGACAAGAACTGTGCACCTATCATTGTTCCCAGTTATTCCAGGAGGAAAACCTCCCCCAAAGGCAGCAGCAATGGCAGCTGCATTCGCCATCTATGGAGAAGCACAGATATATTATCACACTACATATATGTTGAACAGCTAACAATGAGAGAGATAGGAGATTAACAATTAAACAACTCCATATGTTCACAAAGACAGATGATAGCCCGCCCAACTCAGAAAGTAAAATACTGTACAGACTCATAACTTGCCACACTCAGTACCCACCTGTGGAAACGCAGCTGAAACACAGGAAAAGAAAATAATAAGATAAGTATAGAAACATAATCGATCGGGATTAAAATGTCAAATAATATCCCACCTGCCCTGGTACCTTGAGATTGAATAGCATAAATGCCACCCGCATCACCATATCCAGGCTGTTGCACCAAGGAAAAGAAATAAATCTTTAAACATCAAGGAATTTTATTATTCGGGTCACATCAACAAGAAAGTATTAACATGGAATGGAACGCACTTGTGAGGTCCTGCCTTTCTGTTCAGAAGGCAAATTCGGGTTTGTGAAATCCCTACACATCAGAAGGAATCAAAGAATGAGCAATTTTGATAAAATAATACCATTAAGACATTCCTTTGAACAGTGAACCCACCTAGATCGCTCATTATTGTAGTTCACTTGTAACTCATCTAGGCTGAATTAAGAAAATGAAGGATATATCAGTTATCTCGGGAAATATACCAAATGCAAATTCTAATGAATGCATGTGCAGATATTCGAGCATGCACAGTGCATCCA
The DNA here is from genome assembly GCA_963920655.1 of Geranium rotundifolium. Taxonomy (NCBI): domain Eukaryota; kingdom Viridiplantae; phylum Streptophyta; class Magnoliopsida; order Geraniales; family Geraniaceae; genus Geranium; species Geranium rotundifolium. The sequence goes on from OY987313.1 coordinate 7,420,938, forward strand.
CAACATATAATAGAAAAAATATATTCAAGTTGTGAGATATACTTTGAGAATTGAATATCCAACTGGCAGCAGCCATCATAAATATTACGCCCCTACAAATTAACAAACATTAAACTGCTTTTGAGAAGATAATCAATGAAGGTACAGAAGAGGCAAATGCTCAAAACAATTTGCAGAATAGTTGGTTAGTTATAAAGGACCTGTAAAGCCGTTCTAGCTGCAACTGCACTTTGGCGCAACTGATACTGGATAAGAGCTTGAAAACCTACAAAGATTGCATGCACAAACCATTAGAAGCAACAAGAAAAACATTGATGCGTACTTTTGCTGGAATGATAGCGCCTTTCTTCAATTCCAAGGAACAATCTGTCTTCAGAATGCACTCCCATTACAGAGTAAATTACAAAGGTATGTCAAATTTTACAAGGTTGTCAAAACAAATTAGTTTAGGATCCTATCAGTAAATTTAAAAAACCAAATCATCCAGTTAATGTTAAGAGTTCAAACAGAATTTATAGAAAGAAATGAGAGAGAAAACTTGAAGAAGCTGACCCGCAGACTTCTGAAATGTGACGATCTTCTCCACAATTCCATGAGGAGAGAACACTTGATGCAGCACTTCCACTGTTATGGGGTATAGCATGTGATGAACTGTAACTAAGAGAATTCGGTTCGGCTGTTCATCCAGAATGCCCGACAAGAGACCAGCATAGAGACAGAGGATAGAAGAGAATAAATAGAGAAGCAAAGAAAGAGAAATAGAGAACTACAAGAAACAGTTACCATTCAACAACATAAGATGAAATGAAAAGGAAATTATTAGAAAATCAGGAGTGGGATCTGAATGAGAGCCTTTTGTTAGTCAGCCCAATACTTCACGTCTAATTATGAGCCCTCCATCTGTTATCTCACCTATCATATTACGTGTATTTCTGCAGCAGAATGTTTGCTTCTACAGTATCAAAAACTGAGGAACAAGACGAGAAAATAAATGGCCTTGCTAAGGTTTTCAATACATATGATGTAATAGCAAGAGTATACATGATACATCATCCCCGGTAAAAAATGTAACAGGAATAGGGGATTCTTAATGCCTGAAACTTCTAACTTGAAAAACATATGCAAATCAAGGGCAACGCTCATCGTAGCAAATATGGTTAAATCTCACATCTCTAGCAATAAAAATAAAGTAGCTAAATCATGCTAAGAAAAAATGTAGATGGAAGGTTATGAATTTCGTATTGGACTATTATGAAATATATGGCTATACAATAAGTGCACGTATATAGATATTCATTGAAACAAAATAGATAGACGTAAGAGGTCACATCTAGAAGTAAATGTTATCTTCAAAACTAATACTTTCAGATAGTTCTTTAACTTGGAATACAAATCAAGGACGACGTCACAAGTGTGTTAAACCTCAGTATTGCAACCAAACACAAAGAAGTTGATATTATATGCTCTACTTCTTAGGCATTATCATCTAGAAAATTTTAGATGAATTAGCTTCGATCCACGTAGGTGAAAGTCATTTTCACTATAAACCACAGCTAAATTCAAACATTTAGTACAGCTAAAGCATATACATAATGTTAACAAATATTTTGTTTAAAATCTTTAGCTCAAGTACCAACCTCGTCCCCTCGTCCTTGAGTATTCTGGTCCATTGTTGTTAGTTCTTGATGTGATGAGAATTGGACATAAACATTTCTTCCCCTGAATCAAAATAGAAAAACGTTCCAAATTTAACAAATCATTTAAAACATGGGAAATAAAATGCATCCAGGCATAAGGAAACAAAAACGGAAAACTAGTTTATAGGAGTTCCGGAAACTGAAGTATAAACATGTTTCGATACCTAACACTAGGCTGAACATTTGAATAGAACTGCATAGCATTGACAGCTGTTTGAACATCTTGCATTTGGACAAGTGCCTGATACACCATGACGTGTAAAATTAGTGGTTTAGCTTATATATCTAACACAAACCTCTTCTTTGTGATATTGAAGTAAGAACCTGATTCTTCGCACGTAGCATAACAAGCTTAGTTATGACACCAAATGGCTGGAACAGCTGAAGCAAATCATTCTGGAGAGAAATTAATAAATAAAACCTCATTAGGACATATAAGAAGAAAAAAACAATGACAAAGACTCATGCAGCATTCATGGAAACATCCTCCATAAAAAGCACCTACTACGTACTCCCTCGTCCAATACCCATTGTTCTCCCGAATAACATTGTGTACAACACCAAAATAAGGTAAAATGAGAGGGCAAGGCGTTTTACTATTTTCACCACAACCCTTCCTCTATGCTCCATTTAAAACACCAGGAAATCAATTCAAGTGCAGATACAGTACATCACCCCTAGTCTACTTCAATGAATATAAAAACAAAAACAAAAACAAAATTGCACCGCATTTTGTATAGGTTCCAAATTTCCAATTAGAGGTAATGGCACGGAAAAGGAACAAACAGAAACGCGTACAAATATGGAAATATCAAAAACATCCAGAAAGGGAGAAGGCAACATACTTCAGATATTTCATGCCCCACATTGCGAACATGAATCACTTTTGAAGGTTCAGTCATTCTGTAGCACCCTGAAATAAAGATACAGCTCCAATTAGACCCTTTAACACCAGATTGTGTTTACACATAAAGATACATTTTTTTTAGCTAGAGACCAACATTGAGCTTATAGCTGCATTGGCAAGGAAAAAAACAAACTTTATCCATTTCAGATAAGCAATTAAGAAACCACAAAAAGGGTTGCTTCGGGATACCAAAACGCCACCAACAGTCATAAGAAAGCAAAACAACCCATCCTCTTTCTGAGCAAAAAATCGTCTCAACAAACAACGATTATCAATACAAACAAACCCATCATCGATTCAGGCAAATGAACAAACGAACAACGTACAAATTGCTGAAATTGGCGAACGAAAAACATGAAATTGAAAACCCTAGAGGTGTGTTTGGAAGGCGAGAAAGTGCAAGCTAAGAGAAAGAGTCGATCCCAGAGGAAGAAAATTGAAAGAAACCCATGAGCAAGTAGAAAGCAATAAATCGGTATTAATATTCAGGTGAAGTAACGGATCGGAGAGAGAAAGAGACAGAAACAGAGAGAGGAAGCTTACCTGAGAGAGAGAGAGAGAGAGAGAGAGAGAGAGAGAGAAGTGACGAAAAAGAGAAGTGAAGTGGAACTCTTTGTACTGTTATCACGTATCGCACCTTACCCTAAATAAATCATTTTTCAACAAGCAAAAACAAAACTAAATAAATTATAATTTGTTTATCCATTTATATCATTTTTTGAGAGCAACTCTAATAATGGAGATTGCAAATTCCCACAATTGGTATAATATATATATATATATATATATTATTGTTTTATTAATTTTGCAATTTCAAAGTCTATTTTGCAAAAGCGGCCTTTAAATGAAATAATGTATGTCCAAAGTAAGGGTGAACAAAAATATCGGCCGACATCAGAATAAGTAATGGGTATAAAAATGCAACTCGCTAGTATTTGGGTTGGATGATGGGTTGGAGATTTATAATCTGCCTCATTTGGATACATACAATCAATTAAACGGTGTTCAATAACTAAAATTTGTTTACTTGGTTGGAGTTGATGTTCAATAATTAAATGACACATTCGACCTATGTTGAACAAATATTAACATCTGTTTTTGTTTTTTGATTATGGTTGGCTGGTTTGGTTATGACGTTAGAAAATTTTGATGTAACATTCAACCGTATAAATTGTGTAATTATGTGTGGTGTTTTTTTCCGAGGCAATGTGTGGTGTTTTGATGTCAAGTTTATTAAAAGAAACTTGTATTTTCTGGTTGTTTGATGTTAATTATGCTAAGACACTGAGTTGGTAAAAACTGATTTCTGATTGGCTTTTAATTGATTCTAGATTTCAAAAACCCATAAAATAAATGACTCTGGATGACAAGTCGGGTTGAGTAAATGGTGTAATTATGCCTGGTTGTTTGATGTTAATTAGGCCAAGACACTGAGTTGGTGAAAACGGATTTTTGATTGGCTTTCAATTGATTCTAAATTTTAAAAACCCATAAAACAAATGGCTCTGGATGGCAAATCGGGTTGGTTTAATCCCAACCGGGTTAGGTGATGGGCACTTATTATATCTCTAACCCGCTCCTTCCATATTATGTTCAACAATTAATGTAACCCGCCTTAACCCAGCCCTAATACCAAGCATCAAATCTCTATCGTTAAGGTAATAATCAAAACACATAGCCACTGGAACAATAATGTTATTGTTTTACGTCTTTACAATTTAGTATATAACATATTTCTTAATCTTCAAATTGTAATTACATATCATTGAACATATAAACAAATAATATATAGTTAAAATTAAAATCAAATTAACTGAATTAAACAAAAAACAATTACATGCATTTACGAATTAAAAATATAAACTAACACAACATTTAATGATTTAGAAAATTATTTCTGGTTCTAGCAAGAAGTTTGTAATATTGAATATAATTTTCTATGAGATCCCTCTCATATTAATAAAAAATAAATGTAATGTCAATACAATAATTGAAAAACAATTCAATGTGCCAACTCCAGATATTGAAATGACGGTTGATAGCAATGTTTGATTTTAAAATATTTGTGCTTGACACAGAAAGCTCAAGAACAATAACACATGCACATTGAACTTCAAAATACATTAATTAAACATTTGTGAGACGAGTACATTACCGCGAAGAATTAGGTTCCTTGAAGGGCCTAATTAACCCAGACGTCTATCTCAATCTCCTCCATTTGATTATTCTATATTCATCCACACAAGTCTTGTTGACTTGTGTTTCATCACACACTACAATTTTCATTTCTATTTCCTTCACTAGGCTTCTTCTTGAGCACTGCTGTTATTTCTTAAGCTTTTTATCAGTATCTTCTGGATTCGATGCAGGTGATGAAGCTTATATGCCTACAGTAACACAATAATCAATTTCAAGGTTGACGATAATTGGAAGAAATTAACAAGAAACGAAAATGAAGAGAATGCCTGGTAATTTGGCTAAGTTCTATTGTTTAAAAAAATTCATGTTTGAGCATAGCCATTCTCAAGCACACATGACTTAAAAAGCCTCTCCATTTTAGTTGTATCTCCTCATATGTCCAATACATGGACATAATATACATATTCTTCAATTTTATACATTGACTATTGACGAGTCATCTGAACGTTGGTGATCATATATATAGCATGACTTATACATTGAAGTACATCGGGTACATTATTTTAATATTCGATTCAACAATGAGTTAGTCGGGTATAATTGAACATAGCCGATGTAGAATGAAATTAGTTGGCTATGAGTAAGCCTACGAAATTCATACACTTCACCTCAAATTGAGTAGCAATGATTCCTAGTCACGAGTCCTGACTCAGTAAATGAATTGTTTTATTTTGACTAAGTTGAATTCAGTTAGTTGCGAAAATAAATATCCTAAAATATTTAGAGAGCATTGAATTTTGAAACGTGAGAGGACCGCACAGATAGAGGAACGGCCTATGTTGGGTGCTTAGTTACTTAGTTACAAATACACCTCCAATTCAAAACCATGCACAATTTACAACTCACATAGATAAGATCTGGAGTCTACTTATTCATAATATGTACTATTACTAGCTGTGTTGAAATTTGTACGAGTAGACCAAACACTCTTCAATTTCTTTTTCCTTTATTACGTAAATGTGATAATTCTTGTATCTTTTCGCTTTTATAGGTTCGCGAGTACATACTGTGTAGGAGCAGGTTAATTAAATTGAGGCATGGAGCGAGAAATTGAACCGCATGCAAAGTCAAAAAATGTGTCACTGTCACATGTCGACTGTTTAGAGTAGCACGTGACAAGAGAAGTCACACATGTGCCAAAAACATGTTAAGAGTAAGAAACCAAAGAGATGTCACAATCATGACACGTTCGTGACATTGGCTAGTGAAATCATCTGTCACAATAACATAGTTTTATAGTGTCACGAATCAACTTTATCAAAGCCAACTTTGAGGCTTTGGGGTGTTTGTACCAAAACTTGGTGATCACGATAAATTATATCTATACTTTGGAGATGGAGACTTTGAGAATTCATACACAACATAAAAATCATGGGATGGGATTCATACCAATATCATAACTTGGATATAGAGACTTTGGAGATTTATACCCAACTTGAAAATGGAGACCGGTGACAGAGCTGGAGACCAGGTGCACTTCCTCTCACAAAAAATCTGAATGTCTTGAGAAAACACCAAAACCCTATTAAACTAAAAAATTAAAGGCGAACTAGGAAAGTGGCCAGAAAATCAATGTAACAAATCGGGTTACATCGGTCAACGAAAAAAATAGAGAGAACAATTTTTTTCCTATTAAAAGCGTGCATGAATATGGCCAATGAATAATACCGGTGAACACTATGTACACATGAATAATATCTCATCTACATGTTAAAGTGTAATTAACGAGTAGACAAAATTACACTTATGTAAAAACAGCGAAATTCTAATACCTCCAACCTAACCCGTGACGTGAACATGAGGGAGTCATTGTCACAACCTATGGTGTCAAATTGTCAATAGAGAATGAGATGAGACAGTCTAAACTCCGACGAAGCTCCAACTTGAAAGTTTGAATGTCCTAACAAATTATAGATGAAATAGGACACCCATCGAGTGTGTGATGACATTTTGGACCATAGTGCACATAGGTGAAGACCCACCCAAACCCCATTGCCTACCAAACAAGCAGTGCCCTCCTTCATTCATCCCCTCCACTCCAATTTGCAGTCAACCACACCCCCAACTTGCCATTACTTACCGGTTACTCCAATTCCTCACAACTCAAACAAAAAAATACATTTATTTTTGCCGGGTAAATAAAAATAATTAATGTTTTTGTCGGTAAGAGAAATAAAAGTGGAAATAGAAAAGCAATCGAAAACAAACACACCCTCTCTCCCTCTCCGGTTCATCTGTGTCTCTACCTAAAACATTAAACCGACATTCCCTTTCATACGTGTGAAACGTATCACTACCCATAAATAATAAATATTATTCAATTCAATTACAGAGATAGATAGAATTACCCAGAACTAGTCATGGCGTGTGTATTATATATATATACGTGCAGCTGCACAATTTTGAATTTACTTGCTTCATATAAATACGGGTCTCATTTTGAATTAAAACTCTGAGCGACGAATTGTCTTTGTTTTTATTTATTTATTTATTTTGAGATTGGAAGTACATGTGCCTAAAGGTGGCGAACCTAAGAGACGTGAGCTTCTCAACCTCCATAGACGGCGGCGATGAGTCTGACCAACCACCGTCGCTTTCACAATATCCTCTCCGACAACAACAACAACAACAACAACCTCCGATGTTGTCGGGACACAACAGGGCTCGCGAGATGTCCGCTATGGTCTCCGCTCTCACCCACGTCGTCTCCGGCAAGGACAGCGCCATGTCCTTGTCGTCCTCGTATTCTCCGAACTCCTCTTCCGGGTCCGGATCCGTCTCCTTGGCGGGTCAGAAGAGAACCCGCCAAGATTTACAAACCTTACCGATTCACCACAACAAACCGTTTCGAGGCGACCTCGTAGCTCCGAACCGGGTCGCCGATACTCCTTCACCGGCTAGTCATGACGGTGAGTACACTTACTTCTATTGATTTGAATAGAACAGTAAATTTTTTAATTTTTTTAACAACTACCCTTAAACCCACCTCACCCGAATACCAACCTGAAGCAAGCAGGACCAAACACTAACTATTTTTTTAATTTAATTTTAGTTTTAATTTGTCTGATTATTTGATTTGAACTATTATTGTTGCAGTAGCACCGGCGGTGGCGGCGGCGGTGTCGGGATCGGCGTACGAGGAGAGCGGCGGGGAGAGGCGACGGAGGTACAGGGGAGTGAGGCAGAGGCCGTGGGGGAAGTGGGCGGCGGAGATAAGGGACCCGCACAAGGCGGCGAGGGTGTGGCTGGGGACGTTCGAGACCGCGGAGGCCGCCGCCAGAGCCTACGACGAGGCGGCGCTCAGGTTCAGGGGAAACAGAGCCAAGCTCAACTTCCCGGAGAACGTCAGGCTGCTGCCGCCGCCGGTCCAGAACTACTCCTCCGTCCCGGCGCCGCCGCCGCCAATGCCAGAGGCCGACATCAGGGACTACCTGCAGTACTCGCAGCTGCTCCAGGGCGGCGGCGGCGGCGACTTGTACGGACAGGCGGCGACGCCGGTCGGGTTGTTGGAGCAGTTCTTGTATTACTCTCCCCAATTGGGGTCGGTCCAATCTTCGTCCTCTTCTTCGTCTTCGTCTATATCATCTTCCACTGCTTCGAATCCCCTGTTTTTTGCTCATCAGCAGATGGGCTACTTCCGGCCGCCGGGAAGTTACAATCAGGGTGGCGGGTCGGGTTTTCCGGCGGACTCACGGCCAGGGGCCGAGTCGGGTCAATAGGCTTAACCTCCTCTTGTTTCATTTTGATTTAACACATACCATATAGTTTTGTCCTTTCTGCTTATTTTGTTGTTGGGTTTATAGGAAAAGGATTAGAAGAAAATGAATATTATTTATTCAATATATATTCTTGGTTGTGGTCTACGATTATGATGTAATGATGTGTAATTTGCTTGTAGATTGTGGGTATATTTGTTTACTATGATTCTTGATGGCAAAGCAGAAGGACAAAAGAGAGGATATAGTTTTGAGAAAAAGGACAAAAGAAGCATTTTGTATTGGATTTGATGTTTAACATAACATCTTTGCCCAACTGAATATGTACAAACCATCAACCCAACTATTTTGCTTTACACAATTAATTTAATAGTTAATTTCTTACTAATTATTGTTATAGATATTTTACACAATTTCATCTTATCAATAACGGGTTCAAGACACACCTTTGTGTAGAAACTTGATTCTCATCGGGAGAGAGAGGTCCAACAGAAGCTGAAAACAAAGACGAGATACTGCAGTGTACTTCAGTCACCACAAAAGTTTGTAGTCTCACTTAGGTCACTATAATTCTAATTTAATTTCTGAGATCACCACAAAAGTTTGTAGTCTCACTTAAGTCACCATAATTATAACTTAATTTATGAGGTCATCACAATGAACTTTTGTCTCATTGTTGGTCTATTTTTATTTTGAAAAGACCAAAATGTCCCTCACCTTCTTTTTTTCTTTTTTTTCTTCATGACCCCTCCCTCACCTCCTTTATCGACCACGACCCTCCCTCCGCCACCTCCTCTCCCGCTTCGACCTCGCCGGCGCCGACCACCTCTCCACCGCCTCCCTCCGGCGACGACGACGACAATGACCGCTTCGTCTTCGGACCGAGTCGAAAATAACCACCTAATGACACTTTCCTCTCCATCTTCCTTCTTCTTCTCGCCGGTGATGTAGGTTGAGTTTTTGGAAATTGCCTCGGCCAGAGACAAACATGCCCACCACGCCGAAGCGAGAAAAAGATAGAGCAACTAGGTGGAGGACGTGGGTGAAGGGAACGGCGTCGTAGGTGGTGGTCGGCGGTGGAGTAGAGGGAAATGGCATTTTGAAGAGAAATGACATAATTTGAAAACAAATTAGGGGCATTTTGGTCTTTTCAAAATAAAAATAGACCAACAGTGAGACTAAAGTTTATTGTGGTAGCCTCGGAAATTAAATTAGAATTATGGTGTCTTAAGTGAGACTACAAACTTTGACAGTGACCTTAGAAATTAAATTAGAATTATGGTGACTTAAGTGAGACTACAAACTTTATGGCGACTTAAGTGGAATTACCCCAAAAATTATGTAGTTTGTTCGCAAACTTTTTAAATGACCTGTAAAATTAAAAACAAAATTATGTTTACTTATGTGTGAAAGTGATTTTAATAGGTATGCTTGGCTGTAATTAGTTTTAATTTATATTCATAATTGCTGGATTCTTTTGGGTAAACGTTATTTTATATCAGAAATATTGGTATCCAATTTTGATGCTAGTTTGTAATATCTAATTATATAAGAATATATAAAAGGGATAATTTCAGGTGGCTACACTTAGATTTTGCTGTTTTTTACCTGCCTACACCTAGAATTTTTTTTTTCCAGCTGACTACGCCTAGAATGTGCAAAATTTTCACTTTGCACTTTCCGTCCAATTCTGTTAGTTTTTACCGTTTTTTTCATGTGAAATGACTAAAATGCCCTTCAAGTTTAAAGAGTTATTATAATTAGATTGAAAAGACTAAAATGCCCTCACCTATTCATCTAATTTTCAAAGACATGCCACCCTCTCTCTCTCTCTCTCTCTCTCTCTCTCTCTCTCTCTCTCTCTCTCTCTCTCTCTCTCTCTCTCTCTCTCTCTCTCTCTCTCTCTCTCTCTCTCTCTCCAATACCCTTGACCTCCCCGTCGGTTTCTCTTTCCTATTCACACAAACTGCACAAAATCAAAATCAAAATCAAAACCCAAACACACAACACGCCATTTTCACGAGCACCTCTCTTTCTCTCTCGCTTGACTCGGAGGGTATCGTATCGGATAATATCGGCATGGTATCGGACTCGGACATAGCGCGGCGGCTCCGGGAAATTCTCGGCGAATCGAACCTCGACACGGCGACGCCCAACAGCGTCCGCCGGAGGCTCGAGGAGGAGTTCGGCGTCGACTTGTCAGACCGGAAATCGTTCATCAGGGAGCAAATCGACCTCTACCTCAATACCCACATGCTCAAAGTCGAGGAAACGGAGAATGTGGAGGCGGAAGGAGACGGCGCCGCCGCCGAGGAGGAGGAAGAGGCGGAGGAGGAGGAGGAGCGGAGTGGTGGTGGGAAGAGAAAGGGGAAAAGAGGGTGAGTAGATTTTTCGATTTTTGGGTTTTGTGTATTTTTGTTCTGTACTGTGGGTGTTTGGGTACTGAGAAAATTGCGGGTGAAATTGGATTTTCTGGAGTTTGTGGGAACTATTGAGCTGTTGAAAGAGAGAGAGGGAGAGAGAGAGAGAGAGAGAGAGAAGAGAGAGAGTGGCATGTCTTTGAAAATTAGATGAATAGGTGAGGGCATTTTAGTCTTTTCAATCCAATTATAATAACTATTTAAACTTGAAGGGCATTTTAGTCATTTCACATGAAACAAACGGTAAAAACTACAGAATTGGACGGAAAGTGCAAAGTGAAAATTTTGCACATTCTAGACGTAGTGAGCTGAAAATTTTTTTTTAGATGTAGTCAGGTAAAAAACAGCAAAATCTAAGTGTAGCCACCTGGAATTATCCCTATATAAAATCATTGTATACAAGCGTGCGATGTGAAGATATTTATAAATACATGACTTTTTCTTAAGTTTTTGTGATATTTAATTATTTTATGTATATTTTTGAAATGGTGAGACTAAAATAGTAAATGCTTCTCTTAAAAAAAAATATAGTAAATGCTTGAGCATAGGATTGGACATTTACCGAACAAGAAATGGATGTGAAAATGGAATCAACTTTATTCAATGATTAGTTCTGTTGTGTGGGTATGAAGATCTGTCCTCGCCAATCGCTAAAATAAATTTTGGCGTATTTGATTCATTGGATTTCCAAATATTTTCATAGAGAGTAACTCCAAATCAATCTACTTATATGTGTCCATCAATAAGAGGAAAAGAATGAAGGAACTTTTAAAATATTCAAGTACGTTGATGAAGCAAATATATATTATATAAATAACAAGTCACGTTCGGACGAACAATCAAATGGAACAAATTCAAATAAGAAACAATAATGTATCACACATAAGTTTGAAGTATAATTATCTTTATATTTTTGTTCCTGTGAGGCCGTGATTGTTCATCTCCATGACAATTTTTGGGTTACTTAGTTTCTTTATTGAGTCGTCACATGTTGATTATGTATATTAACTTCGTAAATGTAGATATACAAAAATTTACATATTTGGAGACTATCTTCTCCAACGCATATATCTAAATATGCATATTTGTTGATTATGTTATATTAATTATATTATTTGTTAATTATTGTAAATATGTGAATTTTCTAAGAAAAATTATGCAGAGATTAAGCTCAATGGTAGGTCGTTTGATATACGAATCAAACTCGAGCTCCAACTATTAGAGTTTGTAAAGCTAGCAAACCGACTCATTTTGTATTTATATATACATAAAAGTTAAATTTAAACTAAACTAAAAAAATAAATAATTAAGCTTGAATAAATTTTTGTTATATACATTTAGTAATTATTTTATTAATAAATTATATTATATTATTTATTAATTAAAGTTTAGTATAAAATTTTGCCCCCCTTATAAAATTTCAAAATTCTCAAATTGCTCTCGTAAAGATCTTTCTTTCACCATCTCATGAGCCTCTAACACCAAATTAATACAATCCTGAATTTGAGATCGGATTATTAGTTCTTAGAGCGTGAAATTTTGCTCAATCTTTTCATCAGATTAAGAACATTGATCTTTTTGCTGCCCTATTATGGATTCCAGAGAATAACGAGCTCAATTATAAACATAACTCAACATATATATGAGTAAATAACCAATTTAATCTTATATATTATCCTCGTCTCATTAGAGCTCTGTAGATACTAGGTAACTTAGATAATGCTAGAATTATTGCCCTAAAATTTGGAATAATTATAGCTACAAGATAATAATAAATATGCTAACGTTTGCAAAGTGTCGGTTTATATCATCTTATATGTTATGATCTCGACTATACATATCGAATTATGGGTGAATGAGAATAGATTGAGAGCTCGATTAACGAGAGAACTCTCAGTTCTCGTGATACCTTTCAGACATCTTTACGAAATTAATTTACTAATTCATTTATGTCCATTTAATAGCTAAAAATGTCATTTATACGTAAGAGTTACTAAGAAATAGAATGAAAGTGGGGATACAACCCCTAAAACCACAACCCGAATGTGGAAAATGCATTTTCTAATAAATAAATAGATAACTAAATAGTTATTAATTTAAAAAATTAATAGATAATTAATACTAGTATGACTCTATAACTTTGTTGTTGGACACGAGACTTTAATATCATTCTCCTCCTTCAAATGACGCTTAACTGCGAACGTCAAATTATATTGCTACAAACATGTGTTAGTTAGGGCTTAGGTTATGGTATGGAGACTTTGAAATACGGGAATGAACAACCAGTTTATTTCCTATGGCAAATGGTGCGTCCTCACATACGGGTTGAATCTCCGTTGTTTCATCATAAATCAACAATTGTTTCTTAATTGGGATTTCAAAAATTAAGGGAACACTCTCTCTAGTAAAAGGGGGAACTTTCAAAATTGAAAAATCAGATTCAACAATTTCACCATTAAAATGACTCAAATTTTCTACATTGTAGCTTCAAACTTCTTATACTTAGTTAAAACATGATTTTATGAGTTGCCGATTTGGTTGTTCATCCTTTGATACCTCATCTTTAAGACTACCATATATGCCTTAAACACGTTGAGAAATTTTTTGAATCGCTCATCCAAAAAGCGGTATCCCATAACTCTAGGCTCTGATACCATATATTACAATCCCGATTATGCATATTGAGTTATGGGCGAATGGAGGAACCTAAAGAAAGTTTGTTAGCCGATACAAAATTAGAAATTCTGATTCACAATTTGACCATCAAATTATCAACATTTTTCTGCATTGTAGCTTCAAACTTCTTATGCTCAGTCAAAACATATGACTTTATGAGTTGCTCGATTTGGTTGTCCATTCTTTAATACCTCATCTCCAAGACCACCATATATGCCTTAAAACGTTGAGTAATTCTTTGAATTGCTCATGCAAAGAGCGGTCTCCCATAACTCTAGACTCTTATACCATATATTACGGTCCCGACTATGCAGATCGAGTTATGTGTGAATGGGGGTTAGATTGAAAACTCGATTGACAACAGAACTCTCGGATCTCGTGACACCTCTCTGTCAAATCATATTAACATTAGGGTTAAGACCCATCTATATTAAGGTTTCCTTTTCTCACATTAATATTAGAGTTTCTTTTTCTCACATGTATTAGGGTTTCCATATCCCTCTATAAATAGACGTCTCTTGTCCATCAATAATAAATCACTCATTATTTCTATCACATATATTACGGTCCCAACTATGCAAATCGAGTTATGAGTGAATGGGAGTCAGATTGAAAACTCAATTGATAACAGAACTCTCAGATCTTGTGACACCTTTCAGATATCTTTATCAGACTAATTCACTACTTAATTTACTTCTTCATTTATGGCTATTCAATAGTTAAAAAAAGTTATTTATACACAAGAGTTACTACTAGATTCAGAATAAAAGTGAGAATACAACCCATACAAACATGGAATGTGATATATGCACTTTAATAATAAATAACTAGCTAGCTAGTTATTAATCAAAACAACTAATAAATAAATAATACTAATATATGTCTATACAACTTTATTGTTGGACCCGAGACTATAACAGTCTATGTAAAGTTTTAATCTAGAGTGTGTGAAAATGAATGTCTTTCCCGACTTCATAAACATGGTGTATTTGGATAATCTCTAATGCTGCATTATTTATTAAAATCAATTAAAATGCATTGCCGACGAAAAAGACACAAATGTTTGATAAGGAAGGAACGTGTTAAACATTTATAATAGCAACTTAAAATAAAAAGCTCCATTGTGTTCATTCATGGTGGCTCCACATTAATGCCACGTGGGGTATGTTGGTGGGTCATTTATAGCAGCCTGTCTTTGAACATTCTATAAATAATACAATAGAGGACGTTGATTTCAATAAAAAACATTAAACATCACATATTCATGTAATTTTATTAAATAGTTAAATAAGTGGGTTGTTCCAAGTACATGAGGAAGATCAAGTCCTTAATCATTACCTCGATTTTGTTTTATTTTAACGCGATCAATACGATAATTATATGTTGAAAAACTTGTTTCGTATGCAATATTGTATATGTATAATAGATGATTCCTGTCTATGAAATATTTTAAAGCATTGATACTGAAATAATAATATAAAATATTGGATTAAAACAAAACACAACTTGGAAACCTCATAATAAATAAATGTGAAGAGATTTGGAAAATTACATAAATATTTTGTTGCATGTATATTACTGCTAAGTTACATAACCTATAAAAAATGCAAAACTACTAATAATACTATTGCAATCTTCTAAATCACTTAACTAAGTATATAATATCTTATCATCCGAGATATTTTTTACTACCAAAAAATATTTAGTCTTCATAAAAATTTATTGCTATTGTTTCTTTTTATTTTTAAGTTTTTATTTGCTCATACAAATATTAGTCATATCATATATATATATATATCATAATCTTATCTTTTAATCAATATGACAAAGATTATCAATCCAAGAACTTCAAATTATCAATTGCACAAACATTCAATATTTAATAAATAAATGTAAACCGGATGAGTATATATTTATATTGTTGATTGTTCCAAGTCCAAACCAGTTCTACAACATTATTTTAAAAGACCATGCCTCGGAGTTACTTGTAAATGATGATTACGTATCAACCAACTAAGTTTATTTTAAAAAAATAAATAAAATAGAAACCTAAAAAGATGATAAAATAGAAATAAATAAAGTTGACGTCCGGACAAAGATTTGGTGTCACGTCGATACTTTACCTCGTTGAAGCAATAGTTATAGAAGACCACGTGTGCTTTGAGTTGATGGGATCAAGAAACGAGGTGGGTCCTAACGCCACGTGTGTTGAGGTGATCATGATGATGATGTGTGTGTGATGTGTACGTGCGCACCACCGATCAGGTCGGCATCACCGATGCTTGTGGTGAACGTGTCGTGTGGTTGCTCTCATTCATTAGCTCTACAAATCAAAACTATATACTAAACTAAAATAAAGGAAGCAAAATTAATAAGGATGAATTAGTAGTGAGAGATCTGCCGGAGGATATCGCAACGGTTTAAGCCTCATACTATTTAACAGTAAGAGTATTATTTCATATGTAAATCTAGTATCTAATTAAACATGAGTTAATAACTTAAACAAATAAATTTTAGTATTCTATGCACTTACTAATTTCAAATATTGTAAAATTTTTGATGTTAAAAAATGAAATAACAGGCAATAGTGTTAATTTTTGATAGAAATAATGAGAGATATATTATTGGTGTTGATTGTGAATTACAAGAGATCTATATTTATAAAATCTAATATAGAGAGAAATAGAAAAGGAGAGGATATGTAACCCTAATGCATATGAGAAAAGAAAACTATAATATAATCTAACAGCCATCCTCAAACTCAATGCAGTGAAACAAGAATTGAGTTTGAAACTTGATAATATTGAGTTGTGGCGAGGGTTGCGGCTGCCGAGGATGATGTCGAGGTGATGCAGCGAGGATTGAGGATGGAGGATGCGCGCCGCTCACGGCCGATGGTGGATGCCTGATGCATGTATGTGTTGAATGATGCATGATGCCCGATGATGCATGCTGATGTCCGATGATGCCTGATGACAGATGGCGAGATAGCAGATGCCCGATGATGCCAGATGCCTGATGGTTGATGGCGAGATAGCAGATGCCCAATGATTGTCAGATGTCTGATGACTAATGGCGAGATAGCAAATGCCCAATGATTGCCAGATGTATGATGGCTCATAGGGAGATAGCAGCTTCCCAATGATTGCCAGATGCCTGATGGCGAGATTCCTGATACTTGATGCCCAATAATGCCTCTCGCGTGTGGTATCTGGATTACGGAATTTCGAATTACGGGATGTCCAACTTACGGGATGTCCGACTTAGAAGATGTCCGGATTACGGGATGTCCGACTTACGAGATTCAGCGTAGAGAATATAGCGAGACAAATACGTGTGCAAAATAAATTTGCAAAACAATATTTATAGTTTCTTGAACGTATATGACATGATTTGATAAAATATTGTCGGATATCCAATATTTTGAAATGTAACTGAAATTGTGCTTATTTTTAAAGTAGAATGTAAAATAATCAAGATGATATTGGAAACTTCGAAAAGGAAAACAAGGCCACTCCATACCATATTTTAAGTCCAATAACTAATACATTATTTAATTTATTTATGGTACATAAGTTTGTCAAAGATAACACGGGGAGCCTTGGAGAAGAAGTAACATGTGCTCTTATGCATTGTTCATCGTCTACTTCAATATCATGCTATTGATTTATTTGTAGTAGATACTAGTATGAAAGCATGGTAAAAAGATCATACACGTAGAGAAAGTGTAGTCTTATTTATTAAACCACATTGTCACAATAGTATTAAAAATAACGGGAGCAATCTAGAGGCAACATTTTTACAATAGCATGCTTGTGGGCAGTGGTTAGGTAAAATGTTGGTAACATGGACTCAATGGTTCAAGCATTCGTGCACGCTCAAACAATGGATAGAAAGATTAAGGTGGTATACTAATATTTATGTAACATATGAGAAATCATGTACAAATTAGGTAGAGTGTCTAAACCGTCCGAACTAATAAAATGTTCATGTAGAATGGTGGAATATTTGAGATAAGGTACAATTTTTGTACAAAATGGTGGAATGTTTGGGTTCCAGAAAAATACTGCGGGTCAACTTTTTAGCTAAGTGCTGCGAGTTGAGAATACACGTGTGCAGATTTACACTGATCAAACGCATGAAATTAGTTCAGACAGTCTGTACTACTGGCATTGAATGACCTACTTTATTCTTTTAATTTATAGAATTGACAAAGTTGTTCAAGTAAATAAAGACTATATTGTCTTTCGAATAGTTGAACAATATGTATTTTGAAGCCTGTGGCCTTTTGAAGACTTTGACTACTTTTGATTAGTAGGTATATACTTTAATTAAGCTGCATATTAGGTTTTTGAGGTTAAGACTTGTATTAATTTTAGCTTTTATTCAGGAAAAGTGTATTTAGGATGAGTAAGAAATGAATATTTTCATAGGGGCTTTTATTTTGGACTTGAACAAATAACTAATTGAGGTTCACGACTTTTGGATTGTGCGGGTCTTCACCTGACCCACCCACAAATTCACAAGAGTAGCCTCTTCCTCCACCCGCACCATCGCGATGAGATGTCACGTCTTCTCTTACTTAACGCGCGTCCTTGCAGGCGGTTAAAAGAAATTCTTATGGGGGAGTCACCCGTTCGTGAACGCCCTTTACTGTTGCGGCCTGTACAAGTTGCTCGTTAATTCGACATGATGAATCTAGTTTTAGCTATGGTTTGATTTTTTTTATCAACAAATTGTATTAAAATTCGGACTTGATATGTTACGATAAAATAAGACTATATTAAATTTGTAATTTACAGTAAAATTATAGTATATTTTGTGAATAATTTTAGGTTGGTAGTTTTCTCGTTTGTTAAACGTTTCCATCAAAACTCCTTATTTTGGAGGTTAAGATTTTATCATCACTGGTGTTATGACTTGAACACCAATCTCTTCAAAACTTCATAAACACGTTTTAACAATTTGTGAATAAGTATTTATGCATATATACTCAACTTGTGAAGGACACGTGACTATACTTAACAATGTCACTTTTTAAAATCTGTACTCTAATTTCAAAAATTTTATTTCGGGTACTTGAAAATTGTTTAAGCGACACTTAATTCAAACTATGTTAAATCTAACTGAATTGTGTTGTTAAAAAATCTAAAATGCTCTCAGTCGTTCTGATTTAAAATGAGACTAGTCTCACCGGTTCCAATTAAATTTATTTAATAACTAATAATTATATATTTTACTAATTAATAATGTGAATAATTAATTATTATTATTATAATACTAATTAATAGTTATATTAATAATTTAAGGTTAAAAAAATTATTAATATATCTAATTAATTATTAATAATAATATAAAAAAACTTTCGAATGACATGATTATTTCTTAAGAGCTTTGTTTCGGACTCATGATATATGAAATCGAAGAGAATTAGAAGATCAATAACTTTAAAGAAAAAAGTTTTTGTTTATATATTATTATTATTAATTTACTTTTTAATATATATTCTGTACTGATTAATTATTAAATAATTTAATGAAACTTTCGAATAGCATAACTCTCTCATACGAGTTTCGTTTCAGGCTCATAGTATATCAATTTGACATACTATGATCCCGAAACGAAGCTCGCATGAGAGAGTTATGTCTTTTGAAAATTTTATTATATTATTTAATAATTATCATTACAAAAATTATTAATAATTAAATTAAAAATAATAACTAACAATGTAAGTAAGTAAATAAATAATAATATATAAGCAAAACGTTTTTTCTTCAAAGTTGTAGATTTTCTAATTTTCTTTGATTTGATATATCATGAGTGCGAAACAGAGCTCGTATAAGATAATTATGTCATTACAAAGTTTTAGTATATTATTAATAATTAATTATTTATATTAACAACAATTATTAATATTTTTAATAAATTATTAATAATTAATACTTATGATATAATAATAATAATAATAATAATAATAATAATTTATTAAATAAATTTAAATTGAATTGGCCAAACCATTTTTGAACCAATCAGACCAGTTTTATTTCAAATCATAACTATTGAGGGTATTTTAGACTTCTTAACAACCCAATTCAGTTAGATTTAACTGAGTTTAAGTTAAGTGTCGCTCAATCTTCAAGTACCCGAAATAAAAATTTTAAAATTGAAGTACTGATTTTGTAAAGTAACATTGTTAGGTGTAGACACATGTCATTGTCTTTAGTATTAATATAACACGTTGTCAACGAATCGTAAAAGTTCCAATAACTTGAACAAATCGTGAACAAGTAATATAAATGTAGATACATGCTTTATCATGTACCATGACCGGCCTAACAAAGTAACATACAATATTAGAGTACATTTTCTGAGAAAAAGTTGAAAGAAAACTCGTTAGAAAAAAGTGGTACGTGATATTTAGAAATATGCTCGAGAGAATTAAATAAAGAAATAATTTTGAAAAGTCTACTATGCAAAAACAATACATGGAGAAATCGATATCGATTTACTTTGTTTAGTGTAATGAGTTGGGTGGTGTCCAATACCAAATTAGAGATGTTTGGGGGAAAGTGAAGCTAACTAATTTTGAATTTGCTATTGAATGACTTGAACCCAACAAATTAAATGGGTTGATTAAATTACACTCATGTCTTTCTTTATTAAATAGGTGGGGGAATGAAGCGACCGAAACCTACAATACAATAGAGCCATGATTAATTATGAAATGTATAGATATTCGGTTTATTTAAAGTTGCTTTAAGTGAAATATAGGTGACAGTTTATTTTTGAGTTAATTACAGTTTGTCTATGTTGTACCAGCGCGTTTTACAGTTTACCCAAACTATAATAAAAAGTTCAAATTAAGATGTGTTAATTGTATTTTTTTTACAATTCCGTAAGTTCAAATTAAGATATGTTAATTGTATTTTTTTTACAATTCCGTTAGAAATTGGATGAAAACCTAAAAAATTAGACGGAAACGTAAATTCATTTCAAAATAGAATAAAATAGCCCTTCAGCTGGTTTGACTTAGACCATAAATAAACCCAAATTAATTTCTAGTTTATTTAATTGGACTGGTTATGTATTAAATTATATAATAATAATAATTAAATAATTAATAATATATTGAAACTTTCAAATGTCATAACTCTCTCATACGAGCTCTGTTTCGGGCTCTTAGTATATCAAATTGAAGAGAATCAGAAGATCAACAACTTTGAAAAAAATGTGTTTGCCCCGTATAATTATTATTATATAATATAATACAAAACCGGTCCAATTAAATAAACTAGAAATTAATTCTGATTTACTTCTGGTCCAAGTCAAACCAGCTGAAGGGGTATTTTTGTCTTTTTTGAAAAAAATTTAGGTTTATGCCCAAATTTTTAGGTTTTCATCCAATTTCTAACAGAATTGTAAAAAAATACAATTAGCGTATCTTAATTTGAACTTTTTATTATAGTTGAGGCAAACTGTAAAACTCGCTAGTATAATATGGGCAAACTGTAATTAACCCTTTGTTTTTTACATGCACACTGAGTTGATATCTAAGGAATGCCCCGTATCAAATTTAATACGCTACACATTTGAATTTAATGTTGGTGTGGTTTAATAGACTCATCTAACTATACCTTATTTTCACATTCATATACTTTTGATAGTGCGAGTCAAAAAATTAGTTAGGGTACTCACAAATATGTTTTGAAGTTAAGTGTAATCATATGTAATTATTAAGATAAATCGTCGGAAGGTAAATTTTGAATCGGAAGTCAACGTTATGAAGATAAAGCGTCGTTTAGTAAGAGTCAATTGCATTATGCACCAGAAAGATGAGAAACCTACTCAAACTATTTACAAATAGCCACCAAAGAAGAAGAAGAAGAAGAAAAAGCCGCCATGGACGGCGAAGATAATGAATCAAACTACTGTCAAACAGTCACCCAAGAAGAAGAAAAAGCCATTCAATTGACTGTTATGAGTAGTGTTGTTGTTTTGGGTTGTAGATACAAGATCAAACTACTGGAGTCATTTTATTTTTTAAAACTCTTTAATAACAAATATTCAACATTAGAATTTAGAAGCATTCTAGATATCAACAAGATAAAATGCCATGTAATTTAAAATTCTGATGAACGTTTTTCACTTAGCATCATAAATAAATTAATTTAACAGTTCAGATTAGTTTAATCATAACTCATGCAGCTCAAATCTTTTTCAAGAAATCAAAATCAAAAGTTAGTGTTTCAGTATCTCCGAGCAGGCAAACCGACTGAGTAAGTCCCAACACTTACTTTTATCCCTATCTCTTACTTGAATAAATTTGGTATTTACTTTGTTTTAACTAGACATTTATTTTAATTTTTGGGTCAATTCGAATTGGAGACAATTATCAGGCAAAAGAAGATTGAACAAGAAACCAAAGAAGTTGCTCAGAGCCATAGTTACAACAGTTACAGAAATGACAAAGTATTGATGATCAAAGGCATATCAGTCGAGGTCTAATATACGGAAGTTGGAGAGAAGAATCTTTACTTGATCAACAAAGTCTGAGCCTGTAGCATACTCAGTTAACATCCCAACCGCGAAACCAAACACTGCCCACCGAATAACCCAACATCCAATGTAGGCGATACAAAATATAGCTATGCAGTCATAGAAATTCCTAAATCCGAGTTTGCAATATGCCAAACTAACATATTAGAAATTAACCATGAATATAGCAGTTTCTCGATCCATCCAATGGTCATTTAATGGCATTAAGATAAGAGACGACTAAACTCTCGGGGGGAAGAATGAACTGTTATAACGTATTACTTTTTTTTATCAGCAACATATTACTTGTTTCCTTTCAAATTAATGGCCAGATTATTTTCAAGGAAACACAATACTTGCACATCAATCAGATTAATGATTTCAAACTGTTTACTATTTTCAAAACTGTAGTATTGTCATCAACCAACTTTATACTTAAAATCCCATATAGTCAATCGATAGGGAAAAGGGGAAAAAGATTCAAGTAACAATAACTTATGTAAATGACATCTACAAGAACTCACAAAGTCAACCAAAAAAATCAGTTCTTTCTCTCATTACCTCAGCATTGGAGAAAATATACACGAGAAAATAATAAGAGGCAGATCAAAACCATAGTATCCCAATAAATCCAAGTTGGCATTTTATTTTTTATTTCCTCATCAAGATGCAAGAAAAAGACTTTTATCACTCTCAACTATCTAACCATCAATGTCCTTAGCCTTGTATATAGAGGTCTCCTGCTGTCTATATTCCAATATTGGGAAGCATTGTTAGAGTTGCCCTGCATAAACGAACAAATGCATCTTCCAGTAGCTGTTGAATAGCATCATGCCATAGACCATCCATTGAGTTTTCATCATGGCTTCGGATGTTTAATGGTTACGGTAGATAATAACCCACGTGGCCATATATCCGTGCAACAAAACCTTTCGGCTAGATGCAACATAAGTGCATACATTGTCTATTGTGTATTCACTAAAAGAGCTTATATTGCCTTTCAAGTTTGAGCATGAGTATCAAAAGCTGATTTGTCCAAATGATCAGGCGTTTGAGCTTATAACGTGGTGGTCAAGGCTCAAGCAGGCGGCGATATATAGTGTTAAAGTAATGGCTAAAGTCCCTATTTTGGGTAAAATCATGCAAGCACGGCTTACCTCAATCTTCAAAACTTCAAAACACGTAGAATGCTAAAATGTTGTCACTGGGCGTTAAATTTTGTGGACATAAGGTATCTGTTGCTAATGTAAGTCTAGGCACAACCATAACTTCGGTTCGAGCCACAGTCAGTCTAATCAACAATGGGTCGAATCTATTAAACATAATCCCAAATCAATGCTATATCATCCATAATGTGACTACAATATACCATTAACCAGCAACCACACACAAATCTATTTTAATAAGTTTCAACAGCCAAAAGATATCAAATTCATTAGGCATAAAACACAGTAAAATCTAGAATACCTTCCATTAGAAGTCTCATTCTTGGCAACAAACCCAAAAAAGGGTCCTTGATTTGCCTCCTGAAGCTCCTTAGCCTTGTGCCTCTGAAACTCCAGAGTGTTTGAGGGAAGGAGGAGGAGGAGACAGAGAGGGCTTTCTCACAACAGGTCTTCTCAGATGGCCCTCGTCTGGAGGATGAGACCTTGGCTTTGAGGTTGATGAGTACGAAGAGCAACAAGGCGATGATGCTGTGGACAATGGGTATGGAGCGCATTTTCAGCCGAGAAAAAAGTTAAAAAAAATTTTCTGGGTTCGGATAATGGGTTTTGGACTTGGATTTTGATGGGTTGTGGTTGGTTGGTCAGAAAATGTGACCAAGTTTCAAGTCTAGTGTCTGATGTGGTTGCGGCGTGCCATATATTTGATACTTTTGGTATTTGTAGTTTCAAGTCTAGTGTCTGATGTGGTTGCGGCGTGCCATATATTTGATACTTTTGGTATTTGTATTTGGAGAAAAAATATATCAGTAAATTTAACAGGTACGTTTCTAATATTATTCTTGAGATAAAGTAGGATAAATAGCAAGAATCGAATCCATGTTATTTAAACTCAAATTTAAGTATTTAATCTGTCTATCGATTAAGTATTGGGAATACATTTTTGGTATTTGATACACTTAATCTTAAAATCACTTCTTTCACGCACTTAGTTGACTATATTTTCGTCTTTGACAATGTAAATAAAAAATCAAAATTATTCCCATGCGTTTAAAAGAGTGCATGTGATTAATATTTTTTTAATAATATACGCATTGCAAAAGAGGTACGATGTCGTGTTTGCTTTACAAAAACAAAGAGGGTTTCATGTTCGTGAGATGGAGATGAAGTTGGTCGATTGTGAGTGTGGTGTTTATACATCTATTCAGTCGTCGACAGTAGAAAATCCCGACATAAGATATATTTATATTGTCTTGTTATAACGTAAAGTTTAAATTGAATTACATGGTATTTGTAAGACCAATAATATCGATTTGATTATATTCGTGTGGAATTCAAATTTTAGTACTAAGGATCTGCTAAATAAATAAGGTATGTAACAAAAGTAATAATCCACCTCAAAAAAACATGGGTACAAAATTACATTTAATACAAAAATTCCTTTTGTACATGCATCTTTAAACACTGTCGCGTAACCAATAGGAGCATTAATTACTATCCTATCGTCTTTTAAATAGTCCCACCCACAAATAAAAGCCAAATCTATTTCAATTCTTTTCTCTTTTTCCTCTCTAATTCTTCGATTTCTTTTTCCTAAAGCCGCCGATCGGAGATGCCTCAGCTCTCACGCGCCGCCGCCGAGAACTGATCCACCGGAGATCTTAATTAGATCTGCCCGTTAATATCAGGTATTATTATTATGTAATTTCATTTCACTTTCTTGGTTGATTTTCTGTTTGGATGATGAGAAACGCAAGGACAGAATTTTTATTTACTTAATCTAGTTTATGCATTTATCGAAGCCTCTTGTGTCATTTCAGCTGAATTGAGGTTCAATCAATTGAAAATCTGGGGTCTTTATCGCGGCAAATTCTTGCATTCACTGTCCAGTTTTGGTGCTCCGAGAAAAAGGGTTGCGTCAAGTGCGAAATTGTAGCAAATCTTTAGTGTTTATTGCATTGAAGTAAGTAGATCTCAACTTCTATAGTTGGCACTATTGACTTTGTGATTTGTTCTGTGTCATTATTATTATTATTATTTTAATTTGTTTTCAGTCTTGGTTATGTATGAGATGATGATTTTTTTGTAGAAAATTTTGGTTAAAGTTCTTCATCTAGTGGAGTTTTCAAATTGTTCATCTGAATTATTGCTTATTGGGACTTTGCCTTGGAAATAATGGAATTATTGCTTATTGGAGCTTTACCATGGAAATAATTTGATGTTGCTTAATTATTGTGCCTTACATGTTTGTCATCTCCCTAATGATCCGTGTTGTGTTCAAATATTTATCTGTTCATGTTATGAGTCCAAGAAATTACAGCAAACAACAACATTTTTCAAATTCAAATAGTTAGTCAGAGTTATCTTTAGTTTGAGACTGTTATTTGTAATTTCAATTATTATATTTAGATTATTTTGAATTTATAGTTATGAAATCAGATTTGTATATCTGATCTTTTAGTTTAGTTTAGTAGCCTCAGAGTATTATAAATACCAGAGAAGTATTCAATAAAAGGGAGGAATGGATTAAAAATATGAAGTGGTTTCTTAGTTAGCTAGAGATCTTGAGTTCTCTCTTAACGAATTCTCGATTAATTGAACTCTCATCCTATCCAAATTCGAGCCATAACTCGATCCATAAATCAGGGACCGTAACAGTTCACTATATATTTTGCCCGCTTTGGATAACTTTAAAATTCATGGTAGTCTATAAAGATTGAAAAAAATATCAGTAAATGTTAATGACCATGTGAGTTATCCTCATCGTGTGCTTCAGTTTTCAAGTCTTAGATTGTGTATACTCAAGTTAGATATGTTGACAAGATTGATTATATGAGTTGTGTGTGCATTATTTTTGTTTATATATAATAACTGGTTCAGTAGTTATGCAAACAGTAATTGAATGTCTACTAATGTTATAGATGCTGATAATTTGATAATCATTCTGATTGCAAGTCATGGGTGCTGAGTTGCAGGTGGTTTTGGTCATCTGAAGGAGAAGCACTGTCACATAGAAACCATTTCCTTGGTGCCCAGATGAGCATAACCGATGTTATTAGCAGTAGAAGGAGGAGGTTTCTTCTCATCTTCAGCTTCTGGGTATAGTAAGGGCTTGACTCTTCTTCTCCTGGGTCAGAAGAAAGAGGATAAGCCCATGAGAGTATCTCCGTGGAATCAGTACCAGTTGGTGGACGAAGTATCTGATTCTGACCTCCAGCTGGCTTCCCTGAAGAATCGGTCTTCCTGCGGGTGCGCGTCCTTTGTCTGCTTTGGCCGCACTTCTGCAGGGCTTGAGACCCCATCCCCTCTTCAAGTGGGGCCTACCCAACAGCAGGATGTGTTGCTAGAGTCGAATGCTTCTGATGGTAACAAGGATCATGCGCCTGATACTGAAAAGGATGGCAACAATTATCTGAAGAGTAGCTTAAAGAAGCCATCACTCAGTGTTCCAGCTCCTGTTGAGGAAGCTGATGAAGGTGAAACATTGAATTTAAATGGTTGTGGCATTGCTGGGCATGTAGAAAGAAGAAAAATTCAGTGGAAAGATACATGTGGGAGCGAGCTTGTTGAGATTCGGGAATTTGAGCCCAGGTATGGAATTCTTTCCTCTAAAATGGAAAATTTGAGCATCGCTACTTTCTTGATTTTTTTTCCTGTCATTTGTGTGTTGCAACTTGCAAGTATGATTCTCTTATGCTTTGGTTACCTTTGACCTTATTACTTGTATAACTTTCATTGGTAAGTTAATTTTGTTTAAGGTAGCATGACATCTACAAGTTTTGAAACCATAGTGTCAGAAAAGATTGAATATCTTAGCTTTCCCGGCATGATAGATCACATCTATGTTTTAAGTTATGGAAATACTTTTTTGGTGTAAATACTGATTAACATATGGGTGACATTTGTTTGTAAACCTGTCTTCTATTAATTTTAACTTAAGGGTTAAGTACATTTTATGCCATATGTATTTGTTCAGTCGGAGGTTGGTCCATGCTCTTCAAATTGCTAAAAACAAGTTACGTGACTTCGTTAAGTTTTCTGTTATCTTCTTAGAACCTAGTTCAAACATCCTAACCCAACCATTGGCCAAATATGTGTTTATCTTAAAGGGCATCCGTTGGAGATGAAGCCTTCCCTCACTCTCATCTATCCAAAAAGGCTATGTCACAGCTAGTGTTGGAGCTTTCCCACTACATGTGGAACTGCCACTGTTCTTATGTGGTCCACCTATGAAAACTGAAGGGATGAAAAATGAGTTTGTCTAAATAGGATATCAAACCGATCTGTTGCGTACTTGCGTTATAAATTAAGTATATTGAGTACTTTAAATTGGGTATATGAAAAAGCTGATACATGGTTGAGAATATTGGTAGCAGTGGTTATTTGTTGGGAAGGGACCTTTGTGAGTATGGTTAAGTCTTGTTGGTGGAAATGGACATATAATTTCATGATTTAATATTTATGCTTCTTAATGTATTATTTTACGCATCCATAAATAAAACTTAATATATTATTTCCCAAGATGGTTTTATCAAAAGGCCTACAGTTGTCCACCTTAGCCATATTTACAGTCCCTAATTGCAAAGTTGGCAGCGAATCAAAACTTCCTTAAAACACCCATGGTAAGTTTTGAGAGGATCTGTATCAGGATAAATATGCCATGTGTTGGCAATGAATGCCAGAAATAAAATAGGTTTATAACCTGTGAAGCGAGAAATAATAGGTATATATATAAATGGCATTTATAAAGGTCATAGAACATCAAATATCACTTTATGATACAGACGAAGGTAGATTATCATAATGTTTTTCAGCAAAGGTTTTTTTCTCGTTTGGGCAAGTAATCTATTTGAAAAAGAATTTGATCTTCTGCTAAACTTGCTCAAATGAAAGTTAGTGCTGTTGCTCTTTGAAGGATGATCATGCAATTATGCAGCCAGTGACAGACAAATATGCCTCTATGATATGTACAGAAGTTCCACATATTGTTAAATTCGCATACAGTGGCCTGGCTTGTATATTACAGTAACTAACATTTCTATATGCCAAGGCTAGCAAGACATCTCTTCAACACCTTATCTTCAGAATTTCTTAGGATACTAACTAAGTCTATTTCTTTTCTTAAATGTTCTGTTTGAATTCAAAACTAATGGATTTGCATATGATTTGGATATATCATAACCTTAAGACTCTTATGAATAGAAGAGGGCTTCACTAATAGAGATATAAAACACAGATATTTACTAGCTCTCTTCTTATTCGATTGACACTATTTTCATATGTATTACACTATTACTTCTCGGGAAGTATGGGTGTTTTTGGTTTTTTGTTGTTGCTTGCTGGAGCTTCATTATAGATAATCGTAGCTCAAATTATTGAAAGAGCTATTACTTCCATGCACTATTGGTTGGTATTTATTTTTCAGTTTCATTGTCGTTAATGACTAGACAGCTATCTTACATGGATCTTCAGTTCATTTATTTGGGGTATCCAATTCAACATGACATAAAACTAATGAAGATTTTTATGCTTGGCAATGGGATTTTATGTAGGTTTAAGTAATATCAAATCTTTAAATACGGCATTTTCTTCCTGTTTCCTTTGTTATTTTTCTGAAAATTTGAAATTGCATGTTCTCACGCGTTCAATTGCATTAACATCTGGTCATGATGAAACTAAAAAAATCACCTAATTGTTTAATTTCTCTGAGCTGCAAAAAGAAATACTCAATTGTTAGTATCCCTAATGCTCTACTAGTTTGTATAGATGCTGTTTTTGCTTAATTCCAAATATAAGTTAGTTTCGGCCGTGTCTTAAATTGCGTATGCTTGGAATTCAATTCCATACTATTTGATCATCTTCAATGCGAGATTGACCCTTATCAGTTTATATGATGTATTTGAGTACTTGTAGCCTTATGTATGATTTCTTTCATCTTCCTATTATTTTGTTTTGTTTTGTTTGAATTTGAATGAACTAACTTGGTTGTCATAAATATCTTGCTAAGAAGGAACTTGATCGAATTGCAGTGAAATAGAATCGGATGATGAATTTGAGAGTGGAATTATAAGAAGTTGTGCATGTACAATTATGTAGCTTGGGTTTTACCCGAAGCACATGGAATTGGAGCTCTACTTCTTCAAGCACATGCTTTTTACGATCTTCATTGCACAGCTTTTTTATCGGGAAAGGAAATAGATGGGCCGGCATGGGAACGACGAGAGAATGAAATTTTTTGGCCGCCTCCTCGTGATTGATTAATCATTTGTCTATATATTCAGTTTTCGTGTATTACAATTTTGTTGTGAGCTTGACTTAATTTTGTAATAAATTCTTGTCAGGTGTGACT
This sequence comes from Geranium rotundifolium, assembly GCA_963920655.1. Lineage (NCBI taxonomy): Eukaryota > Viridiplantae > Streptophyta > Magnoliopsida > Geraniales > Geraniaceae > Geranium > Geranium rotundifolium. The sequence goes on from OY987313.1 coordinate 7,450,600, forward strand.
GTATATCTCATTGTTCTTTTATGATTATTGTTCTTTCTTTTCTCATCATTTGGATTGGGACAATTCATGAGTAATGGCGAAAAGCCAAAAACATATTACAAATATTAACATACCCATTATGGAATTGAAAACAAAGACAATGAAGAAAAGATGGAAGAAGAAGTCAGATGGAGATAAAGATGAAGGAAAAACGGCAACTCTCTCATTTTCTATAGTTATAGGATAAATTTCTAGGGTTTAGCAATCTCGTTTGAATTTCAGTAGCCTCGTTGTTTGTTTAAGTGATGTTGATTGATTCTAAATTTGTTTTTTTAATTTGTTTTTTTTTGTGATTACATGTTTATGTAGGTTATTAGAGAATTAATTTAAATTTTTGGGGAAATTTGTAGGGTTTAGCATGAACTTTAGTATTATTGTTGATTTGATTCTAAATTTTGTATTTTGTTACCAGTTCCCGTTGGTTAGTGTTATGGATCGCGGGAAATCTCGGCGAAATCGCGAAAATTTTCACATATCCGCGACGATATCGCAAAAATCGCCCCAAATACCTGTCAAATACCGGTCAACGTTGGTCAAACCGGACAATTTCAAATTAATTCTGGTTTAATCCGATTTAAATCAATTAATTCCGGTTTAATTCAATTTAAATCAATTAATTCCGGTTTAATTTGGTTTAAATCAATTAATTATGATATAATTTAATTAATCTTGGTCTAATTCGACCAGCTTCGTTCCGGCACACTTAATCCGATTTGTTATTTAGGTTATAAATTATAAACAATAAATATCATTCATTTTCCATATAAATTATAAATTAAATATTATTCATTTAGCTTATGGCTCTGGTCCAACACATTTAAAAATAATTAAATATCATTCATTTAAAAAAAATGAGTTTATATATATTTATTTATTATAAAACGCAATTTGCCGTGATCTTCCCACGTTCTTTCCGCGATCCCTCCGAGTTTGTTAGATTTCCCTTTTTGTCAAGGAGCCGATATATCCCCGCGATTCGATATCCATAGCACTGGTTATAAGAGATTGATCAAAATTTAGGGTAAATTTGCAGGGTTTATTTTATAATTAACATTAGATATCTCCTGTATTGAGCTCTTAATTTTGGAGGTCATAATTAGGATTTCACACTCCAAATATCATTACTGAACTGTCCTCTTAATCATAACAGAACGAAACTGTACTTACTCACTGTACACAATCCTTCATTCCAACAACTAAATCATCTTAGTTCCGGAAAAATTATATATCATATGGAAATAGAACATCCCAACTCTTTGGCGGCGGTGTGCAGAAATTTGACAGACATTCCCGTTGCAAGCCGGCTACGAGCTTCCCACATCAAGCACTTGTCTACGTCTGCTTGCCAATCGATGATGTCCATGTTGTTCAAGTAGGACTGGTTCGCCCGACCTTGGTTTGGAGCGGATTTGAACGACTCCATATGCAAAATGTCCCGCAGGACGGATGTGCTCAGGGCTCGGACATGTGCACTTGGATGCGAAAGGCATTGGATTGTAGCGGGCAGACGACACTGTATGCACACACATCAATCAATCCATCGAATTGGTAACTTTGTCCGATAAACAAATGTCAAGAACGTGTTTCTTTACCTTTAACAGGTTTGAAAGGCCGTCTGCTACTGCCAGCCCCGACTCTCCCCACTCGAGAATAGGGTGAACTGCTCGAGCTGTTGCTTCCAATAGCTGCCCAAATTCAAAACAAATTATTTATGAATATAAGTTGACATGAAAAGGGTAATTGTTTATTTCCATAAATAGGGAAAAGGGCATATAACTATCCGCCTTTTTCATTAAGCTACACCCAAATTTCATAAATTCTCATTTGAGTGAAAAGTTTAAAATGCCCCGTGACTAAAAATCTAATTTTAGATTTGTCAGTTCTGAAAATTAGATTTTTATCCAAGGACATTTTCGTCTTTTCACTTCCAAAACTAACCTTTTTCATCCAGAACTTAACATATGAGAATTTATGAAACTTGGGTGTAGCTGAATCACCCAAATCTTAGTTGGGTGTAGTTAAGTGAAAATGATGTATAATTGGGGATAATTATATGTATTTTTCCCTGCATTATAAATGCATTCATTAACATCCAACAGAAAGCAAATGTCATGTTGTGTTGTATTAATGAGAAGTTAAGTTACCTCTAATTGTGGTAAAGTGCAAGCCTCGCCATCAACAAGCATACCATCAGTGGCTCGTAGAAGTAGATCCGACGCACTAGCCAAGATCACCAATGATTCTGGGCTGTCATGGTCTCTCATTAACTCAACTATCAATTTAACAATCCGTTGGTTGATTCTCCACATCTCGTGGCCATGATCGTCATCTTTGGCAATCCAGGGCTGTAATTCCCTCTCCGCCTGACAATCACATGATATGACACGTGAGTGTGGAGCAAATAAACACAATTTTTATCTTCTCTCTAATTCAAGCTCGTGAAAAGAAAAATATGGACCTGAAGAACAACTGCTGTGGCCGCCTTAGTTGGCGATGATGATACAACATTGCAAAGGGCAGCAACCACCTGAATAAACATTCAAATAAGACAGTCAAAACCAATAATTCAACTTATCAGTAATATTTACTCTGTAGCCAATTAGTGACTCGTCTATTATAACAACAAAGATGCAAACATTTACTTAATATCATATTTAAACTGACCCAATATACTTTCTTTTATCATCAAACACCGCAACATACTCTCACAAATTAGCATGTAATAAATGAAGAGTCGGCTATGAATCAGGTATTGGTGTCTATCATGGGATACATAGACATTTTTTATAGCTCTGCCAATCCTGTATATATTATACAGTTGCATTTAACAGAACAAATATAAAAAAATCTTCTCACTACTGTATACGAAAGCCCAACCGAAGAGAAGATGAGTCAAATGCAATGAAAGATTACCTGTCTCCATCCTTGCTGGGCAGAAGTGCTTTCTGCACTTGGTTGGGTTTCTGGGGCTGCAATCAACTTGTGCCACAGTAATGAAACGACTGAGAAACATAGCTCTTGTTTCTCGGCAAGCACGGATCTTAGAAGATACTGCGCGCTGCAATTGAACCCAATATGCCTGTCCGTTGTGAGGAAATTGGCCAGATCTGAAGCATTCAGTAGGAAACCTGCGATATCTTTTCCCAAGGTAGTTCCCAAGCCTCCGTTTGAAGATGATGTTGCTTTTCCATTCTTATGTGAAATCGATGAAGATGACTGCCCAGAATCAAAGCAGCTCGTGTTTGCACGTTTCATGTCTTTCCTTCCGTCATGCGAATCTTTCCAGACTGTTGCGTGCATAAAGTGGGCCTCTAGTGGCTCAGCCTTGACGACAATGGATGCAACTGCTTTGCTATGAATGTCAATGAGATTATACAGCGATGATGCTCGTGTATAAATTTCTTTATCCCACTTGCAGCGCATCAGCACAGTGAGAGCACGCATGCAAGCCTTTGATCGTCTGAATAGTTCAGAAACATGAGCAGCAACCATGGCTGCGGCAACTATTTCATTTGAACTGTAGCTCCAGGAAGTGCCAACAGATGATGGTTTAAGCGAAAATAATGCCTCCAGAATTGCTAAAATTCTGTGAGTATGGCGAACCGCCGAGTCAATTCCAGATTGGAGGTCATTAGCAGATCCGTTCGGTACAACCTTAGAACTTGAATGATTACTTCCCCTTGAAAACAGAGGAAACAACTGAAGCTCACATGAAAGAGCACAAACAGCGGCTAAAACATAAGAATCAAATGCTGCTACTGGCCCTTGCTTTTTCGTCTTTCTACTTCTTGCTTCTCTCTGCTTTTCAGGCGCTGCTTGTATGTCCTCAGAGCATTCATCAGGCGTCGGATATTCTTGACTTCTCGGTCTCTTGCTCGTATTTGACTGAGCTTCGTGACTAACACAGACGGTCAACACGACAAAAAGTAGGCGTGAAGCAAGCTCTATAGAGGCACATGATTCCAAAAACAACGAATGGACCATTGTGCGAAGTTCTGCCACAGCAAGGTTTTTGGAGGCAGGCCCAGCGGAAGGATATCTTGTTTTTCCTATTTGTTCCCGGGAGGACTCGGGTGGGAACGTTCTCTGGAGAATGGCTTCCACAGTGGCAACAAATATCTTCATGAGACACGCTTCAGAAGGACTTCCACGTGGGAGATATTCGAGTACCTTGAGAAGAGGAATGTATAAATTCCATGATAATATGGGAGGTTGCAACGGGGTTGCAACAATAATTTCTGGAAGATCAACGGCTGAAGAACTTAAAGGAATTAATCCATAAGCAGCTTCCCATATAGTACAGATTCTCCACTCAACCTCGGGACCATGGGCACAAAGCATTGATGCAATCCCTTGGGCAGTAGCTTCAATAGTTGCTTCAGCAGCAGGCACTTCTATCTGGTAAATTAATACGGATTAGGCTCAACAAGGAAACATTGTTTATTTTGTATACATCTACATAAAATTTCCAGAAGCTCGAAGTATGTAAATAGGAGTCAATTTTGAGTAGTGGTAGTAGTAGTACCTGCTTCCTGTAGGAGGACGTATAGCCAACTGAAGGCTCGTGATGGACTTCAACTCCCTCAACCTGTCTTAACGGCGGAAAAAGCAAAGCAGGCTGTGAGAGTATGCGGAAGAGTAAGGCTGCAGCAGCATCAGCAGCTATGCCAGCCCTCATGGACATTGCAGTCCCAATAGCACGCAAGAAGTGCAAATGCATCCAGTTCCTCGGAAGCTACGTTAATAAACAAAAACCAATGAAAAACTTGGACCGGCACTTAAGGAGTTCGTAACAGCAGTTATCTTTCAAATTGTTATGCTACTTGGTGACATGCTGAAAGTAAACCCTTCATTTCAAGATGCTATAACTTTTATCAGATTTCAAGATTCTATATGTAAATAGCAACCAACAAACTTTAAAAAAAAAGCATACAACAAAAATTAGACCAATAATCTTTGTGAATACACTGGTAGTGCATTTCATAACAATTTAGTGATTAAATTTCATAACCCATAAAGATGAATGGAGAGGGAAAAGCTCCGAACATATGCATACAGTTGACAAAAGTAACCTGCTGAAGTGACCAACCTATAGACATTATTGATATGACTGGCTAAAGCAATACAACTTGTAAAGTTCAGTAGCATAATTGTTAAAATTTAAACTTCTTTTTAACTTAGAAAACCATCAAGGACCAGAAACACGTGGTGAACAAGCAAATGAATAACTGATTTGTATCACCAGCAAATAAACAAAATAATGTAAGAAGTATTAGACCCAATGGACTAATTCTTACGTATTTGACATTTGGGGTGTTTGCAACAGGTTTGGTTCAAAACTGAGCTAATTTGGATAACTAGAACATTTTTTTTATTTATTGAAAAAAAAACTGTTGGATAAGTAAGAGCTGCTTTTGAAGCTTAAAAACTAAAAAATTATGTAGAACATCCTCTGCTCCTTGGTAAAAAGCAATTTAGACTACAAACCTACTAATGAATCGCTCACAACTACTAAGAAATTCCTTTGAAAAAAGGAACAAAGTGTTTGAATCCTACTACTGAATCGCTTACAGCCTGATCTTTTGATTGAATCAGTTCTCTAGAGCCTACCAATTAGACAATAGAAAACAGAGAGTAGTAGTAAGCATAATTGCTGGGGTAGACCATCAATAGGATGATTTTTAGGTTGAGGGCCAAAATTAACCAAGAAAGAGATCATTATCGGCAACAAATGACAGGCTAAGAGTTTGTAATAAGTATAACATTTTCAATTCTTAGGTGTCTATGGAGTTGCTTCGATAGAAACTCATCTTAAACTAAATGTACACTTAACAATTGAATGCCAAAACATAATAATTGACCTCAACATCAAAATACAGTAATAAACTACGAGTGTTTGAGATCAAAAGAAAATAAGAGAAAAATACACACCCTCATGCCAGAAGCATAGTCTTCAGCGGCCCGAAGGAGTTCAACAAGCTGCACGGCTGCATCAAGGGCATCTGGAGCCCATGATGGTGGCGCTTCGAGGAGTCCAAGGAGAAGTCTTTGGGTAGCACTTGGTGTCGCAATGGCATAATACCTAAACCACGAAAAAAGAACTGATAAATACATACCAGAAAACTAATGTAAGAATTTTAATTTGGTCCCTGAACTATCAACAAAGCCTCGAGTTTAGTCCTTTAACTCTGATAAGGTAATTTAGTCCTATACTATCCGCATTTGTGTTAATTTAGTTTGTGTGTTAGTAAATAGTTCATTATCCTGATGTGAAAATATATATTAATTCAAAATAAAATAAATACATAAACAAGATTAAATATATCTCTTTAGATCGACATGAGATAAACTAAATTCAGGGGACTAAATTGACCTGACAATGAACAATTCAAGGACCAAATTTGCATTTTACCAAAAACAGGCGTAAATATAAAACATGATCATATTTGTTTTCAACTTTAGAACTTCACCTGTGAAATAAACGAGCATAAGGCTCAAGAGCTGGTAACCCAGCAACTAGATGCTCGTCTAAGGATGTTGTGGGAGGGGGGAGTAGAAGTGCAGGAACGGCAACTGCTGTTAAAGTAGCGGTCTCGTAGCGAGCAACTTCCTCATCACAAACACTCAAGATAACACCAGCCCCATTTGCAATAGCCCACCTTGGAGTTGATGGCATGAGTTGTGGATGCTTTCCAGATCCACGAGAAGAAGCTAAAACAAACAAATAGTTAATGAGCATGGGTTTCATTCCAAGATGGAAAATTTCTTCACTGATATATTTCAGAAATTCGTCATCATAACTTCTCAAAAAATATGGACAACTCATGAACATAAAACTTATTAGGAAAAATAAAAGGAGGTCAGCACTCACGAGTTACAGTGAAAACATAAATTATAAACTGATCGCGCTGGCTGAATTTGACTTACGAACATTCTTTTTAGTTGAAATAGTTAATAAGCTACAATTCAAAAGGCACGGCAACTATATCACAACAAAAGTACACAGCCACAACAAGTAGTATGCAGAGTTATGTTGCAATATGATTCAAATCACGCATATCATTTCATGTATTACAAACAATTTACTTACCCGTTGTAGGTGGCTTGAGCTCTCCTGCTGCATATTTACCCATGACACCACCACACCTGTGATGGAAATATTACCTTATAAGTTTTACAAGAAAGGAAGTATTCCCACAAAAGTTAAGCACTTTGACAAAAATATTGAGATTAAGTGTTTTCCTCTTCAACTATGAAAAAAACCTTATACTGTGAACTAGTATCAACAACCTATAATGCAATAGCGAAAAAATGTCAGGTAGAAGAGAGAAAGGGTTGTCGTCATTTCTTCTTTAGACGTGACTTGCAAGCTAGAGAGAAACTCCTATTTGCAGAGAGGTTGACACGTATAGACTGTACACCCAGCCAGCTGTCAATTGCCTCAACCGAGGAAACCGTGCTTGTTATATGCACTATTGCATTGGCAAGTTGTTAAGAGAGAGAACGCGATTGATGATCGTGGTAGAACACTACTGATTTTCCAGTCAATAGCGTATTACACATACAGTTTGTAGTAAGAGTAAAAAAATTCTCTCAGGATGTTTTGTGGTCTTAAACACAACGCATGGTCCATATAAGACAGTTTAGCAGTGTTCATGAGCTCAAAACATACTATACTAGTATAACTTTGACCAGCTTGTATGAAAAAGAAACTAGAAAAGAATAAATAAATTATTTTTTTAATAAAACAAAAATCCATCCTATATGATATTATGATTAAGTATCCAATTAGTTTGAAATCAATTCACATATTTCCTTAGAGCAAAATTGCAACTTGGTTGCACTAGTCACATGCAAGGCTCAGTCCTACCATTGCAAAATACTTCAAACAAAATGACAACATAAAGCCCTCACCATCGGAAGTAGTCGCTTCTAATACCCAGAGGTGCTGCAAGTAATATATCAGTAATCCATGGGGACAATGGTCTTAAAGTTTTCCTCTCTTGTTGTACTGAAGGTACTTGGCATAACTCGTCATCTACAGATTCACTGGTAGTAGCATGGCTCCCACTGTTGCTTCTATCTGTTTCACTATTCTGTTGTTCAATCTTATATATTGGTCGATTGTAATGGGTTAAAATTCGCAAAATCTCCCCGCAAGCTAAAGCCCATTGTTCAGAATATTCATTCTGCAAAAACGAAATAAAAGCAAAAGGAGTTCCTCATAGGAAACAAGAGAGATGATACGACCATTTCTAGGTACAAAACATGAATACATAGAATAACCAAATCTGCCTAGATACCATACCTCGCTGCTTGGGGAGACCAAGGAAATGAAAGAGGCAAATGGAGGGCTAATCTTATCATATACCAGTGAACCATCAATTATGCATGAAATAATTGGAAGAACAACAGCATGCCCATGCTCCGGATGATGAAGGACAAACATAGCTGCAAATTGGTTAAGAAGTCAAGTCAAAATAATTAAATCATCAGAACTTCTATACATAATTGGAGATGGATACAGTATTCATACCCAAAACATCGTCAAACAGCCGTTTCTCCTCTGATGGATAACGGTTCCTTATCAGCTGTGAGAGAAAATATACATACACATCAGCATCGAATATAAATTGCACAACACCTAAGCAATAAACCCATTCCTGAAGGAAACCATATATTTTAATCTTGATGGTAAGTAGCGGGGATAGCGTACACAAAGTGTTAATCGCATGAATGAGAAACACAAATAAAAAAGAAGAAAAGAACATACCTCAGCAATATCCTCGGGAAATTGTTCTGACGTGAACTGTCCAAAGTACTCAACATAAGCAGTAATTTGAGCCTATGCAACGAAAGAAAAATCTGTAAGAATATGGAAGCCTAATAACAATAGCCAATATAAAAGTAGAAGATCTGTGAAGACATGGACAACCATAATTTCAGTCTCAAGTAGAGAAATCCATAAACAACCATAATTTCATTTCCACAACCTTCAATACAAAGCTAACACAAATATCGTCGGCCTAATCTATAAGAACAATCTAAACCTCAACTCTGCTACTGTATACGCACTTTGAGCTTCTAGATTAGCTTTCTCAACATGACTCATTCCACCATCTCAGTCTCTAAGCGAAGCAAACAAGCAAAATGAAACGCAAATTCATTTCAAAGAGCAAAGCACTAGAAAGCAATCGACAGCACACCTTTCGCTGATGCAAGTCCTGAGGCGGAGGCCAGAACAAGGACGAGAACTGAAGGCCATCAATCCACCTCTCGGACGAAGCAGCCATAGAACTAGGAAGATTAAACTAGCAACCCTCCTCAGCCTCAGCCTCAGCCTCAACCTCAGCCGCTACCAATCAAGAATCAAAATAGCGTAATTCAACATCCGATTCAGAACAAATACTGCCCAAAATTGCCCCGAATTAATATAAACTGAATAACCAAGCTTCACTAAGCTCAAAATTAAATTTGTAAGAAAATAAATTTGAACAGAACTACTACACCTCTCCCAAAGAATAAATTAGCAACACGTTTAGGTCTCAACTCTTCAAATCTCTGCCTCTGGACACTTCTAGCAACTCCCACTGTTCCAAATTCTGAGCATTACACAGCAACCCAATACTCTGCATAAACAATGGGCACGAGCAAAATCAAGATCTCGACGAAATCATCAAAATAAAATAAACCAACCGCTCGCCCAAAACACAAATCAGGAAAACAACACAAGTGCCCGCCTCTTCATTTCAAGACAATTCATAAAAACAAATAGAAGCCACCATAAATATTCAGATGAGCTGAATAAAAAACGTATGAAGCAACTGACCTGAAACTGTATCAGCTAAATTCGGATCTGTGATGAATTTATTCGTTATTATGCTTTCTGGGTTTTGAGGGTAGATTGTTTCCGACGGTAAAAATGATATTTTTTCTGTGTGAATTATTTTTCCCTGTTGAATTGAAGGAGATGGGTGTGGTTTGGGTGGACAGAGAAGAGAGAGAAGATCTTTACAAGGAAGGAGAGACCAAGATTGCCGCGTACGTGTCACTGATATTTTCCTTTGGTTTTACGAGGCCAAGTGTCATGTCATGTCATATCATACATGTATACATGACACCCATGAACATACATACATGTATTCATGCAAGAGACATACAATACATGATACAATCACCAGATTTAGGTTAATCTAACTTACTAATGGTTGACAAATACTGTGTTTAAGAAGTCTGTTGAGATTTGAGGGTTTTTTTCTTCTTAGTGTTAGTGTTCTGAAATGACCAAAATATCACCATTTATCTTCTAAATTAACACGATAAGGTCATTGTCCTTTTCTTCCTTTTTTTCCTTCTCCTCCTTCTTTTTTTTTCTTTTTCCTTCTCGCTTTCCATTATAGAGTTACCATAAACTAATAATTTAGGTCATCTCCAATATTATATCCATATATCCAAATATTACTACAATGATTGAGTCTCTATATCTATTTCTCTCCAACCCAATCTCCAAAATTATCTCTATCTGTCACGTCAAATACTAGTTTTATTATTTAATAATTTTACGTATTATATTTATATAATTCTAATTCTAATAAATTATTTAAATATATACATTAATTTACTAAAAATAAATGTCATATAATAATCAAAGTCTTATATAATAAAATATTAAAAATAACACATCGAATAAAACACAATTAATCTACGAGTTAGTATACTCGTCTCAACGGGTAATTTTAGTCAATATTTCGATCTTCTTAGTGAATAAGACAAATAATCATGTTCGTTTATTTATTATTGTAATTGAAAATCTATGTTTGTTGTCGAATTTTTATTTAAGATCCTTGTTTGTCGTCGATTCTAATGAAAAATATATTTTGCAAAATAAATAACAAATGAAGTTATAATGCAATAATTTTTATATATTCAATTTACAATCAAATTAAATAGATTAATTAATTTCTTTTAAAAAACAATACACATAAATTACACTCATAAATAAAAATAAATTTAGATACCATTTAGTACACTCATAAAAAAAATAGCCTTTCACTTAACACCCATTTATTCAATTTTAGAGATTGCTACAGTGTATTCAAATTTGAAAACTCACTATAGCAAATATGCATATTTGGATACATGCGTTGGAGAAGATAATCTCCAAATATGCAAAAATTTGCATATTTGGAGACAGGGTTGGAGATGTCCTTAGGTTTAAACTAGTAGTGCATATTATGCAAAGAATCATTTTTTTGAACCATACAAAGAATAATTATATTATCTTTTTTATTAAAAACTCGTGAAAACTATTTTTTTCAAAACGCATTGAAACTTTTTAATAGAAAAACAGATATAGTCAACACACTCCTTCGATTTGAACCATCACTTTATCCGAGTTCTATGCGTCGAACTGCACCTGTGTAGGGCACTCTCTCCCTGACCCCAAAAATAACCCAAAAACATTTTACTACGTCAAACTCGAGAAGCTAATTGACCTCTCATGACTTTGACGATTGTTCAAGTTAATTTAGGGAAGAAGGACATTATGCAAGTGAAGCCAGCTACCAAAGTAGCTAGAAAATCTTTGACAAATACATGGCAGAGTCGTTGCAGGTCGAATATCGCGGCACATATCTACCATCAAAGGTCGAATCTGATCAACATGCCACCACCTCCATTTTTTTGGATGTCAAAAAATTAACGGTAAATAAACATACTCCTTATGGACTTGAGTTTACTCATAATTTTAGACTGTTTTATTTTTTGGATATTGGGAAAGAACCTTAAAAACTACTCTTTTGTACATGTTTGTCGTGTATGTGTGAAATCAAATGAATTGTTACCTAAGAGCGTAATCAAATTTAATTTCGTCATCTAACACCATTATGGGGTAGTATAATTGTTTCGTGCATTAATGATGAGTCTAAAATGGAATGAATCTCACAAATCTCAAATTTTGATATAATCTTATTATTTTCCTTTTTATTAACACTATTCTTGCCAATATTAATGTGTTGACTACAAAACCATCAATTAATTCACAGTATTTATAACATTCTGTAAATTAATCGACGCAATATCTAACTTAGTTTTTATTTTCATGAAAATGAATTCCATTCATAACATTTATAATTTTCATAAAAGTTGTGCATTTTTTTCATTTTAATTCGATCATTGATTCTCAATTTAATACACTTACTTTCATTTTCATGAAATCTCCGTCCAATGTTTTTCATTTTCATTCGATCCTTAATCCTCAATTTAATACACTTCATTTCATTAAATCTCAGCCATAATTTTCATTTCATCCCTAAGTTCCATTTTCATTTTCAATATCAGCCCTAATTAAATTTTCAACTTCTTTTGATCATCGGTGTCCATTTCCTGGCCTAGTAAGAATCAAATTGTGAGTGAATGAAAATGGTCATGGTCAATTTTGAGTTGTCTTTCAATTTCACTCACACGGTTATTCTTTCATTTTCATCACTACTTACTCCATTTGCATGTATTTTGATGTTAACCATTGGGTCCTTATTTTCATGACCATGTCTAGAATCAAAATCATACACACAAAAGTTGAATCATGCACAAAAAGGAATTTCATGAAAATAATTCTCAAAACATCATTCAATTACACATAATTGATGAAACCAAGAAAAATTGGCACTGGCATCGCCGGAGTCGACGTTGCGGCAGAGTCCAACGTCAAAGATTTGAATCGGGATATTGTGAACGGATATGGTTTCATGAAATGGGAGCGATGAATTCTGGTAGAGATGAAATGAGCCGGAGTATATTTGACTACTATTAGCAATTAATGCCCCTCTAGGGTTTTGAAACTTGAAACAGTTGGTTTTGTCATTATAATTTGACTTAATTATAGTAACTACTGATCACATTCATCCTATGGGTGTTAGATATTCTTATTTTCTTCTCTAAAACATGGTTTTACTTGATTTCATCCCTTCTTACCTATTAAGAAGTTGGGTGACGATTTAGAATCAATATATATATATATATATATATATAATTTAAGTAAGAACAAGAATAAAATGGACAAAATTAAAACGAATATATATATATATATATATATATATATATATAATTTAAGTAAGAACAAGAATAAAATGGACAAAATTAAAACGAAAATGAAGAAAATTAAACTAATAATTAAGCATTAAATAAAATAAAATGGACGATAAATATAAACAATAATTAGGCGGTAAAACCGGCCATCTAATTAATATATAAGAAAAATAAATAAGGAGCAAAGCATATGAATAAGTACATAATTTATTTCACATGAAAATAAAAGCAAGAACAATAAAATAACACTTACACAAATTAAAGTTTTGTAGCGGAAAGCTTGGAAAATAAAAGACTTAGAAGTAATTCAAGGAGTAGGCTAGAAAGGAGAGAAGTCTTGCAAGAAAAAATGCTGTGTCTTCCTCTTGAAATGGAGTGCCTTTTTATAGCCAAAGATCAGCCCCTATTCCATCACGGGAGGAATATTATGCATAATGACTTCAAGACTCCAATGGCTCACCAATCACTTCATGCCTCCCACCAATGTCTCCCACTAAGTCTCTTATCATAAATAGTGATTTACTTTTCACTATTTACGACACTTATCATAAATAGTGATTTACTTTCACTATTTACGAAGTTTTTAGATCTGGTTTTGGATACAGACCGGTTTTGGATACGGGTATACCGTAATTACAAAATACAAATACGAAAATAAATACAAATACAAATTACATTTTGTAGTATAATAATTTTTTTTTTTTTTCTAGAACCCCGAGTTTCCAAAGAAAGGGGGCTGGCAGATTTGAACCTCTTCGTCCTCGGCATCATCGGCAAGGTTGATGGATGCTGCTGAGGAAGCGCTGGATCCCGATTCTTCTTTTGAGGAAGCTTTTGAAGGTCCGGGCATGCTGGAGAGGATTTGTTGGAGGATATTTTGATATTCTTCTTCTGTTTTTGCTGCGGCAAGTGACGCTTGGGCTCTCGCACGCTGGGCTAGGAAAAGAGTTTGGCCATGAGAAGCTTGGCTACCCCTTTGACGAGACTTTGCAATCCAGTCGGTGATGGCTTCTGTGGTCAAGGTTTTAGGAATGTTGAAAGCGGACCACCATTTTATCCGAAGCTTTCTCTGGATAATAGGGATGGAGCCATCACGATTATGGATAAAGGTCCAAGAGAGGACCCAAGGGAGAAAGAAATGGATAGAGAAGAGGCACAGAGGGGGGAACCTGGCTTCTTCGGGAGTAGGATTATAGTTTTTTGAAAATGTTTTGAAAGGCTCCATCACATCAGTGTGAAGATATTCATCTGAGGAACCAAAGAATCTCCACCACTGGGCAAACCAGTTAGGAAGTTTTGCTGGGTCAATAGACTTGTTATTGAAGTAAATCAACCACGAGTGAGAACATGTGGAATTTTGAATGTAAAAAGTGTTGTACCACGCATATATGTAATCCCAATAGGAGTACGTGCAACAACAAGGGATGGTCGTTTTGAAGGAAGAGGGGAAGGATTTGCGAGTTGAAAGAGGAGCTCCCCAATCCTTTACACTTAGAATTTTTTGGATTTTTACAGTGGAATACGAGGGGGAGGATGAATCATTTTTGAAAAAGTGTTTGAACTCCACAGACTTTGTGTCCTCGAGAATACTCTGGTAGTATACTGAGGGTTTTGAAATGTCATGTGGTGCGAAGAACCAACCTTTTGGAAGTAGATTGGCCGCAGTCTTGAAATGATCAGACTCCAAACACCCAGGCTCAACGGTGAGAACATTGAGCACATTTAATTTGTCAATATAAGAAGATTTTTGGGCTCTTGATTGGGTGCCAACCACAACCTGAGCACTATTTTGAGATACCGAAATATTTTTTGAAGAAGAGGCATCGCCTTTCTCTGGTTTTGAAAATATTTGAGAAGGGTTTTTAGGGGGAGATGAAATCTCCTTCTCGGTTTTTAAATTTTTGATGAGGCCCTTACCTTGTGTCACTATAGGGGCAGACATTGCCTGGAGCTTCCTAAGTAACTCAGGTTGCTCAGATAGGCTCATGAGCCACTGCTGAATACTTGGAGGTTTTGTATCATCTGATGAGGGTGTTTGGTCTTGGTTTTGTTTCGTTGTATCTGCATAGGTTTGGATTGGTTTTGCTGCAGAAAGGTTTTGGGTTGGTGTTTCTACTTCTTTCTTCTTACGAGGCATGGGCTTTTTGCTAGGATCTGTTTTGTAAGAATTCACGAGTTAGGAAATCTGGTAGGGAATTGGAATCTCCTCGAATGAATTCAATGTCAAAATCAAAAACACTTAAAATAGCTTGCCATCTAGCAAAAATTTGTTTCGAAGCAATGTTTTGAACATCCTTTTGTAAAACTTCTTTTACATCCTTTTGTAAAACTTCTTTTGTAATTAATCCTTTTGTAAAAATTCAAGTGATTGGTGAGCCATTGGAGTCTTGAAGTCATTATGCATAATATTCCTCCCGTGATGGAATAGGGGCTGATCTTTGGCTATAAAAAGGCACTCCATTTCAAGAGGAAGACACAGCATTTTTTCTTGCAAGACTTCTCTCCTTTCTAGCCTACTCCTTGAATTACTTCTAAGTCTTTTATTTTCCAAGCTTTCCGCTACAAAACTTTAATTTGTGTAAGTGTTATTTTATTGTTCTTGCTTTTATTTTCATGTGAAATAAATTATGTACTTATTCATATGCTTTGCTCCTTATTTATTTTTCTTATATATTAATTAGATGGCCGGTTTTACCGCCTAATTATTGTTTATATTTATCGTCCATTTTATTTTATTTAATGCTTAATTATTAGTTTAATTTTCTTCATTTTCGTTTTAATTTTGTCCATTTTATTCTTGTTCTTACTTAAATTTCTCTACGTTTACGTTTATATGCTCTTGTGTACACCCTGGTATCAGAGGCGTAAGTGTTGGTAAGGATTAACTGAAGTTTAAATCACTTGCATCGTAGGTTTAAATTAGGCATTTTGCATCTGTTGTGAGTCGTTTTGGGGTAGTAGTGTCGGCTGTAAGACCTAGTTTAGGCAACAAGTCCGCTAAAGCTCTACCCACTGTAGCAACACCTGCACTCGCTTACTTTTCCTTCTTGCACTTGTTTAACTCAGTTTTTCAAAACTTTCTACTATGGACTCTATCTTTTGTAGGAGCTCTTCAATTTCATCTTCCTCTACTACTTCTACTAAAAACAAAAATGTTATCAGTAGTGAAGAAATCACTATTGAAGATTTTGAACAAAACTTGAACAGTTGGGATGTCCCAAAGGTTCACAAAACTCAAATCTACAAAACAAATAGATTAAATCTCTTTAAAAATGATTTCACAATTAAAACTGAAGAAAGAGATATCCAGCTTTCAAAACCTTTTGAAAATATCACCCTATTTTCTCCAACTACTTTAAAACAACATCAAAACAAGGGCTATCGGTACATACACATCGGTTTAGTTCAAGTAGCACTCAAACCCTTGACACGTGAAGGTCTCAATACTTCTGTCCTAGCAGCTTTAAGAGATGCTAGACATCTAAATTTTGACGATTCTCTACTAGGAACGGTGGAGTCTAGTCTTTGTAGAGGACCTGTTTCGTTTGATTGTTACCCAGATTTAACTATCTCTCTAAATGACAAAAATATTTTAAAATCCTTGATCCTTCAACTAAAATTACATAATTACAAGATGATCGAAGGGTCTATTCCAGTTGCTCTAATTTTTAAAATTCATTATAAGGCTATGATGACATCTTTTCATTCAAACTACAAACATCAAGCAACCAAAGGTGAAACCCTTATTCTTGAGACAGATTTATCCAAAGCACATACAGTTGTTCCAAGACCGATCCAGTGGAGAGATGTTTCACTTCCAGAAGAATGGATCCTCGACGGGGCTACTGATCCATCAAAACCAGATGTAGTACTGCCGGAACCAAACGCTCAAATCAACAACATAACTCAATACCTAGACGGTAAGGTAAAAATAAGCTTTGATAGACCGAGATCTAGTACTAGTTCTCGCCTCTCTGATGTCTCGTCTTCCGATTCCATTAACTTAGATAGGATTTCGAGAATATCTTCTATCAATAATTATACTTACAGATCTAGTGATCTCACACCCCCTAGATCTAACCTTCCCAAACCTATACACATACCTCGTAACTACCAAAATTTTCCTAATAATGAACCACATTCCTCCTCAATGAAAAACATTGATTGTACAGCCCAGGTTGCTCACCCAGTCTACATTGAGTCAAACCAAGAACAGAACCCTCCTTCACCTGATTCTCCAACCGCTTCGGTTATTACCCAAAACATAGCAAATGAAATAAATGTTCTTCAAAGTACCTTTGAGGTTGACAAAACCCTTTTACAAAATGATTTTTATGGATCACACAATTCTGAAAAACGGATATGGTTTTTCAAAAATTTCATAGATCATAGAACAGAGATTCAAAAGACGTTTTACGAATTTGTTTTGGAAAACAAACTCAATATATTTTTCTTTGATTGGTTTGAGATATATGCTTCTCAAGAAAATATTACATATCCTTTTCAAACAATTCTTCCAGTCAATACTAAGAGAAGGTTGCCTATCTGGGAAACAACTGATGGACCAGTTGAAGCAGAGCACCCGCCTCTCAGAAAACTTGATTTTACTGTCCCAGGAACAACTCTTAAAGTAGAGGCTATTCCTCTAAAAAATTCCCGAAATGATACTTCGGAGGATTTGAAGAATGTCCTGTGCCAAAATAATTATACGAACATTTCACTAGCAACTATTTCAAAACAGATTTCTAGAATAGAAAAACGTAATATTGAAGCAACAGTTGTTTCTTCTCATTTTCCTGAAAAATCGAAACACCTAAAGCCTCCTATGTTCAAGCCATTCCAAATGTCAAAACCAGCCCAACAGGAACTTAGATCCAATAAAAGTGAATTCCTTAAAGCTATTACTGACCAACTTAGTCGTGTTGATATACCCTCTACCTCCCGCAATACTGTTCCAAACATACCGGAACAAAACTCTATGTGTTCAGTCATACGACAAAGGAGTCCTTCTTCGGATAGCGAGACAACTAGCAGCTCGGCCGAAGTTCCAAAATCCCGCTCTCATATACTTCCAATAACATTAGTTCCCAAAGTAGACTATGAAAACGATCTTAGATCCCAGCCTCATACCCTTGTCCAACCAAACTATAAGGCCTCATCCATTTATGAATGGAATCTTGATGGCATGTCTGAATATAGTATCCTCAACCTTCTCCAGCAAATGACTATGGCGTCAAACGCCTACAAAACTCAACAAGGAACATCAGACAAAACAGTTGCTGAACTTCTGATGGCTGGATTTTCGGGACAACTCAAAGGATGGTGGGATAATTACCTAACCCCCGAACAACACTTCGAAATCCTTAATAGTATCCAAACAGATGACAATGGTGGACCAATACTTAACAACCTAGGGGAACCTATCCAAGATGCTGTTTCCACCCTAATTCTTACAATATCTCTACACTTCATCGGTGATTCCTCATACCTCAGCGATAAAAATGCGGATTTATTGTCAAATCTCCAGTGTAAGAAACTAGGGGACTTCCAATGGTATAAGTCTACCTTTCTCTCTAGAGTCATGCTTCGCGAAGACTCTAACCAACCTTTTTGGAAAGAAAAGTTTCTGGCTGGACTTCCTACCCTCTTAGGAGAAAAGGTTAGGAACAAAATTAGAGAAAATTATGGTAGCCATATCATACCCTATGACCAGCTTACCTATGGAGAACTAATTAGTACTTCTCAAAAACAGGGTCTCCAGATTTGCCAAGACCTTAAACTCCAAAAACACCTTAAGTGGGAATTGCAAGAATCTAAGAAAGAAGTAGGATCTTTCTGTAGGCAATTTGATTCCTCTATGACTAAACCAAAACATTGTGTAGGAGATTGTAGTAAGAAACCAACACGTCCTAAACCATTTAGGAAATACCAAAAACCTTACAAAAAACATTCCTTCGAAAAACCGACCTACTATAAAAAACCTTTTAGGAAAAATTATAGAAGACCCGAGAAACAATCTGAGACTCCAAAACCCTCTTCGAAAGATGTCACGTGCTATCGATGCGGCAAGAAAGGCCATATCTCGAGATTCTGTAAAGTTTCAAAACAAATCCGAGAACTTGATGCTGAAGAAGATATCAAAGAAAAATTCTCAGCCCTTCTTTTAGAAATCTCAGATGACGAAAATGGCTCTACTTCGCCCCCTAGAGACATGGGCCCGAGCCTTGATGAGATCATAACCAGTTCCTCAGACACAGAGTCTGATAAAGGTGACTCTATTTGCGTGCTTACAAGTGACCAGTCTATAATCTTGGATATGATCAGTCATATTGATGACCCTATCCTTCAAAAACAATACCTTGAGCAACTTAAAACATCCTTGATAGATGAACCTCCTGCTACCACCCAAAATCGAACTCCTATTTCTTCCAGCCCAAACCTTTATGATCTTACTTCTATCCTTAACAGGAGAAAAAAGGTCCTCAACCCCAAAGCGACCATCAACGATCTCCAGACCGAAATAAAAACCATAAAGACCGAGATCAAACAATTAAAAGATAAACAAAAAGAAGATTCTGAAAAAATTCAACTTCTTATCTCTCACCTTCAAAGCCAGGCTAGCGACGAGGAAAACGATGAGCCCCCTGTTCTCGAAAATTTACGAGATGCTCCTCAAGATTTCCTTTATATTCTCGAAGAAGTAACTTCACGAAAATATTTTATAAAAATTACTCTTGTTTTCCCTGATAATTCTCAAATCAATACTATTGCTCTTTTTGATACTGGAGCTGACCAAAATGTTATAAAACCTGGTATTGTGTCTCTTCGCTTCCAACAAGAGACAAAAGAAAGTTTGCACACTGCTAGCAATTCTAAGCTTAGAATTGTTGGAAAAACCCAAGCAGGTATTTTTAATAATGATTTCCTTCTGAAAAACCTGTTTCTTATGTGTCCAGACATCCATCATACAGTAATCTTGGGAACACCATTTATCAACATGATAACTCCTTATCAAGTTGATTTTGAAGGGATTAGTTCTAAAACTAAATATTCAAAATTGCTTTTTCCTTTTCTTGAAAAACCAAGGACTAAGAGTCTTAATGTTATAAAGGCTGAGACCATTTATAACAATGAGATAAATGTTCTTATTGCTGGAAAACAATCAAATGTTTTACATCTTAAGAATGAAGTCCAATATCAAAAGATTGAACAATATTTAGGGACTAGCTCAGCCAAACAAAAAATCTCCGAGTTTCAAAATCTTTTTGAAAAACAAGTTTGCTCCGATCTACCAAATGCTTTCTGGAATAGGAAACAACACATGGTGGATCTTCCTTATGAACCTGATTTCAATGACAAACTAATTCCTACAAAGGCTCGTCCCATTCAGATGAATGCTGACATGGAACGATTCTGTAGAGAAGAAATTCAAGATCTTGAAAATAAGGGATTAATTACAAAATCCAGATCTCCTTGGTCTTGTGCTGCCTTTTATGTTAACAAGGCATCTGAAATAGAACGTGGCACTCCTAGGTTAGTAATCAATTACAAACCTTTGAATGCGGCCCTAAAATGGATTCGTTATCCGATTCCAAACAAAAAAGATTTACTACAAAAACTACACTCATCTTTTGTTTTTTCCAAATTCGATTTAAAATCAGGATTCTGGCAAATACAAATTGATCCTAAAGACAGATATAAAACTGCCTTTACTGTCCCGTTTGGACAATATGAGTGGAATGTCATGCCATTTGGATTAAAAAATGCCCCCTCAGAATTTCAAAGAATTATGAATGACATTTTTAATCCTTACTCCGACTTTTGCATAGTTTATATTGATGATGTGCTTATCTTTTCTTATTCTGTAGAACAACACATAAAACATCTCAAAACGTTCTTCTTTGCAATAAAGAAGAGTGGTCTGGTTGTTTCAGCAAAAAAGATATCTCTTTTCAAAACTAATATCCGCTTCTTAGGACATAATATTTCATGTGGTACCATTGCACCAATTGAACGATCACTACATTTTGCAAACAAATTTCCCGACAAAATTCTTGACAAAACCCAATTGCAAATATTTCTTGGTAGTCTGAATTATGTTTTAGATTTTTGCCCAAATGTTAATAGACTAGCAAAAAAACTGCATAATAGGTTAAGAAAAAACCCTGAACCCTGGACCGAAGAACATACAAAGACTGTCCAAAAAATTAAAAAGCAAGTCCTCACCATCCCTTGCCTGCATCTTGCCGATCCCAACCTTCCTAAGATAGTCGAAACAGACGCTAGTGATATGGGATACGGAGGTATCTTAAAGCAAAACATGGGGGGGAAAGAGTCTGTCATAGCATATACTTCTGGTCATTGGAATGATACGCAAGTAAATTACTCTACTATCAAAAAAGAGATATTAAGTATTGTTTTGTGCATTTCAAAGTTTCAATCTGACCTTCTAAACAAAAAATTTCTTCTTCGTATTGATTGTAAGTCTGCAAAAGAAGTTTTACAAAAGGATGTTCAAAACATTGCTTCGAAACAAATTTTTGCTAGATGGCAAGCTATTTTAAGTGTTTTTGATTTTGACATTGAATTCATTCGAGGAGATTCCAATTCCCTACCAGATTTCCTAACTCGTGAATTCTTACAAAACAGATCCTAGCAAAAAGCCCATGCCTCGTAAGAAGAAAGAAGTAGAAACACCAACCCAAAACCTTTCTGCAGCAAAACCAATCCAAACCTATGCAGATACAACGAAACAAAACCAAGACCAAACACCCTCATCAGATGATACAAAACCTCCAAGTATTCAGCAGTGGCTCATGAGCCTATCTGAGCAACCTGAGTTACTTAGGAAGCTCCAGGCAATGTCTGCCCCTATAGTGACACAAGGTAAGGGCCTCATCAAAAATTTAAAAACCGAGAAGGAGATTTCATCTCCCCCTAAAAACCCTTCTCAAATATTTTCAAAACCAGAGAAAGGCGATGCCTCTTCTTCAAAAAATATTTCGGTATCTCAAAATAGTGCTCAGGTTGTGGTTGGCACCCAATCAAGAGCCCAAAAATCTTCTTATATTGACAAATTAAATGTGCTCAATGTTCTCACCGTTGAGCCTGGGTGTTTGGAGTCTGATCCTTTCAAGACTGCGGCCAATCTACTTCCAAAAGGTTGGTTCTTCGCACTACATGACATTTCAAAACCCTCAGTATACTACCAGAGTATTCTCGAGGACACAAAGTCTGTGGAGTTCAAACACTTTTTCAAAAATGATTCATCCTCCCCCTCGTATTCCACTGTAAAAATCCAAAAAATTCTAAGTGTAAAGGATTGGGGAGCTCCTCTTTCAACTCGCAAATCCTTCCCCTCTTCCTTCAAAACGACCATCCCTTGTTGTTGCACGTACTCCTATTGGGATTACATATATGCGTGGTACAACACTTTTTACATTCAAAATTCCACATGTTCTCACTCGTGGTTGATTTACTTCAATAACAAGTCTATTGACCCAGCAAAACTTCCTAACTGGTTTGCCCAGTGGTGGAGATTCTTTGGTTCCTCAGATGAATATCTTCACACTGATGTGATGGAGCCTTTCAAAACATTTTCAAAAAACTATAATCCTACTCCCGAAGAAGCCAGGTTCCCCCCTCTGTGCCTCTTCTCTATCCATTTCTTTCTCCCTTGGGTCCTCTCTTGGACCTTTATCCATAATCGTGATGGCTCCATCCCTATTATCCAGAGAAAGCTTCGGATAAAATGGTGGTCCGCTTTCAACATTCCTAAAACCTTGACCACAGAAGCCATCACCGACTGGATTGCAAAGTCTCGTCAAAGGGGTAGCCAAGCTTCTCATGGCCAAACTCTTTTCCTAGCCCAGCGTGCGAGAGCCCAAGCGTCACTTGCCGCAGCAAAAACAGAAGAAGAATATCAAAATATCCTCCAACAAATCCTCTCCAGCATGCCCGGACCTTCAAAAGCTTCCTCAAAAGAAGAATCGGGATCCAGCGCTTCCTCAGCAGCATCCATCAACCTTGCCGATGATGCCGAGGACGAAGAGGTTCAAATCTGCCAGCCCCCTTTCTTTGGAAACTCGGGGTTCTAGAAAAAAAAAAAAAAATTATTATACTACAAAATGTAATTTGTATTTGTATTTATTTTCGTATTTGTATTTTGTAATTACGGTATACCCGTATCCAAAACCGGTCTGTATCCAAAACCAGATCTAAAAACTTCGTAAATAGTGAAAGTAAATCACTATTTATGATAAGTGTCGTAAATAGTGAAAAGTAAATCACTATTTATGATAAGAGACTTAGTGGGAGA
Source organism: Geranium rotundifolium (assembly GCA_963920655.1). Classification (NCBI taxonomy): domain Eukaryota; kingdom Viridiplantae; phylum Streptophyta; class Magnoliopsida; order Geraniales; family Geraniaceae; genus Geranium; species Geranium rotundifolium. The sequence continues at coordinate 7,474,043 of OY987313.1, forward strand.
CATTGGTGGGAGGCATGAAGTGATTGGTGAGCCATTGGAGTCTTGAAGTCATTATGCATAATATTCCTCCCGTGATGGAATAGGGGCTGATCTTTGGCTATAAAAAGGCACTCCATTTCAAGAGGAAGACACAGCATTTTTTCTTGCAAGACTTCTCTCCTTTCTAGCCTACTCCTTGAATTACTTCTAAGTCTTTTATTTTCTAAGCTTTCCGCTACAAAACTTTAATTTGTGTAAGTGTTATTTTATTGTT